>OZ021704.1:28994240-29594240 GCA_963978555.1 Galerucella nymphaeae
GAATACTGGGCGATCCAAAAGTTTCGCTCGGTTATTTAAATTTATTTTTGTATCAGGAATCTCAGTGAATCGCCGACTTTCTCGGGTTTTTCCGAGATTCCTTTCTTTGTCTCTCTGCCGTTCAAATTTGTTGATAGTTTTAGGAACAATATTTGATTGCTGGACGATTTAAAAGTCTTGTACGGGAATTTAATTCGGACTAGAATATCAAACGATCGCCGACTGTCTCGGGTCTTGTTGATATTCTTAGGTTTGTTTTCACATGCAATCAGAAATATGTTTCTGATAGCTTTCAAACTACTTATACTGCGCATGTCATGTAAGACAAAAATCCATAACAGATTTGTGATTTTTGTGGAAACACTGGACTAGAACGTATTACTGGTTGCATAGGCATTCTTCTTCTTTTTCTTTGCTTTTAAGAAATATCCTTATGAAACTAACCTTACTTTATTTCCACAAATTTTCATTATTTATTTAATATTTTTTACACCATAATAACACTAGCGCTAAATAACACCATTACTCACCACTATAATTAAGTACAATTTTAATCTTCTTGTGTTAGAAAATGGATAAAAGAAGTAAGTATATTGAAACATCTTTTAAAATGATTTAACATAAGACTACATTATTTTTTAAGGGAGCGTACCTCATGAATTAGATAATCAAAAAAGTACTGGTCGTGGTAGAAAGTTTTTTGAATATGCAGAAGAGATGGACTTGATATTTAAAGGGAAAAAAAATGTGCAGCCCATTTTATTACTCTCTGACACTACAAAAGATGATATTCCAAATTTAGTAGAGGATGACTTAGACAGTGTTAGTGAAACTGATTTAATTAAACCATCATCTTCTAAAAAAGTAGAACCTGAAGTAAAACAAAAAGAAACGCCTTTTCGAATCAAGCATAATCGGACTAGGCAAAGAAGCAATCCAGTGTTAAATAGGAATATTACTTTGGAGAAAATGAGACAGGATAGAAAAGAATATTACAATGCACGCATTGAACAAGAAACGGAAAAGGTAAATCTTTTGAAACAAAGAAATGCTTTGCTATCAGAAAAAAATCAAATTCTGAAGAACAAGATCTGCTCACTCAGTTTAAATAGACCAAATTTGGAATAAGCAAAATATGTAGAATATAAAACAACTGTAAGTCTGAGTTTAATGTACCTGTGTAGTTAATACCAATTTGTTGATTTTTTTTGTTACTTTAGAGTTAGAAAAAAGTTTTATATCTCGTTAATTTAATTTAGTTTTTGAAATATACTTGTGTAGGTATATTTGTTCGTTCTGTTTTGTATGTTTCATAATAAAAACTTTTAAAAAAATTGTTAAAAACTTTTATTTCAAAAACAAACAAATTTTTGGACACCCTCTGTATGCTCAAAACGAGGCTCAAAATTTAAATATGTATTTAACAAAGATTCTTACAGGCCTATCACTTTAATTATTCAAACTTATTGTAGAGTATTTACAATCATGTTTCTTTTTTGTACAGCATCTGGATTTGCAATATTTGCATGTTCTGCAGCATCTTGGATATCATATAAATTTACATTATTTTCATTTGCCTCTAAATTATTATCACCTTCTATGTAAAGGAAGTTATCATTCAGTGCCAAGTTATGAAGAACACAACATGCCCTAATAAAATGAACTATTGTACGTATATCCCTTAACTTAAGGTGATATAGTTGGCGCCATTTTTGCTTTAAGAGGCCGTTACAATGTTCAATACAAATCCTATTGGATGAGTGTTGAAAATTATAGTTAATTTGATTTCTAGTTAACATTCCCCTGTCTGGAAAGGGAGTCATAAGATTGTACATTAAAGGATAAGCGCTGTCTCCTAAAATATGGAATTCATTACACTTCTCTTGGAGTGAATGAAATAGGTCTGATGTCCTGAAAACGCGTGCATCATGCACCGAACCTGGATATCCAACAAATAAATTTGTTATTTTTAATTGATGGTCACAGACAAGTTGTGCCTAAGACAATAAAAACTTAATATGCACTTTATAAATTAAATATTAATATTAATTAATGTTAATATGCTTACCTGTATTGAATAATACCCTTTCCTATTTATATAAGAGTCCGGATCCTCCAAAGGCTTGTCAATTTTTATGTGGGTTCCATCTACGGCTCCTATAATTCCTGGATAACCATTTTTTTCGCGAAAATGTCTTTCGATTTCAGCTTGCCTTTCATTGTTAGGCCATATTATTACTTCAGGCGCCAGATTACTTAGGAAATATGTCATTCGTTTAGTTACTTCATGTAAGGAACTAATGCATATATTAAATCTATCTGCCACATCACGGAAACTGGCACTTTGATGCCCCGCAAACCACAGAAAAATCTGTGTTTGCTTTAATGGGGTAAGTTTTTCATGTGGTCCCAATTGCCACTTATAATATTCACTATTCTCAAAACGAACAGCGATGTCTGCAGCAACATCTTTGCTTACTCGAAAGTGTTCTATGTGTTCTTTATCATTAAACTGCGGTATAATCTGTTCTAAAAAACTTTGATTTTTAGGCCGAATTCCCTCTTCTAACATAATTTCTAGATCTGAATCTGTTTCCGACATTTGGGAAAACTCTGATCCATCGGATGAATAAAAATCAGACATTTTTTACTACAAAAAAAAATTAAAATGCAATAAATAACACTATTTAATATTCACATTATGAATGAATTAATTACCTATTTAACTTCACAAATCAGAATAATTATTTTAACCACTTTTAACTACAAACACAAAGCAAAGCCGCAAAACGTCAACACAAATAGCACAAAATATAAATTAATTGTCAAAATTCAAAATAATGCCAATTGCGCATGCTCCAAACTCTTTACTTGTAAATAATTCGCAAACTCTTCTTGCTGCTAGCAAACTGTCAAGAACTGATGTGTGAACAACCGACTCTTAGTTTGATAACAGCTGGAAAGTGATGTGTGAACGCAAAAAAGGTATTACGCAGAATCCAAACATCAGAAACACGTTTCAAACTGATGTGAAAACAAACCTCTTATCTTCATAATTTTTACTGAAATTAAATTTTTCAAAATTTGTCGAACCACTGCCTAGCACCGTGACATATTTAGTAATATTGAATACAATAGCACATTTTGTAAAACCACTGTGTCCGAATAAACCATATTGTTTTTTTTTGTGATTTGCATTAAGTAGGCATAGCCTCACTTCAGCGAGACAGCCCGCCGGCTCTTATCAGTGTCAACCGCTTATCAGCTCTTATCAGCGCTTATCAGTTGAAAGGTAGGACGGATAAAAAGTCCAGTAACATCTACAGGGTGGATGCTCGAAAAGGCCTTAACGTCTTACATCATAGGGTGGATAAAAATTAAAGTCTACAGGGTGGTCTGCGGATCATGCGCGAAAGGCCTTAACGTCTTAAATCATAGGGTGGATATTGTCTACAGGGTGGTCTGCGGCTTACAGGGTGGAAAGCGTCTACAGGGTGGAGCGGTCAGGCAATCTGATATTATAAGGTATAATTATGTAAGCCGTCTTCAGCCAGACAGCCCGCCGGCTCTGATATTATAAGGTATAGGTATTACGTAGATATTGTAGCACGCAGGATTTTGCAGAGTGAAAAACAGACTATAATTGATATTATATTACGTAAATATTTTATCTACATTTTCATGAATATTTTCACGCACTTTCGATAGATGTTTCGGAGCTTTAGCGAAGTATTCAATCGTAGACTCGTACACCATAAATTTTTCGAAAATACCAACCATGATTATATCTTCGAGGGTTTTGCACCCAAATTCATCTTTTCTATGAGTAACTTCTAGATTGTGTGGTATGTAGTGTTGCGTAACAGCTAGGGTGGGGTCATAGATTATATCATTGTGCTCTATCCAGAAATGTGGTGTAATTTTCATACCATTCGAATAGACCTTTGTACCCAGACATAGTTTGGTTGCTATCCCATATTTTGCAGCCACTTCGTGGAAAATTAAACTTCCCGCCAAACACACACCGCAATAGCCTGCTCGTATAAACTCCTGCTCGATACAACATTTGAGGAGATTGAGTTTGACGTACTCACGCATGGGATCCATGTCTGCTCACGTCAAGTAATAAACGATGAATGATGAACTGTCCAGACATGTTAACGCTTTTAAGGCCCAGCCAGGCCCGATAGAGATATTTTTAACGACTCCTGTATATTTCCCGACAGCAAAAGTAGATATTCACACTTTTTTTGTGCGATATGTTATAACCGCAAAGTAGAAAAATATTCAATTCATTAGGTAGCTAAAATATCTACGTAATACCTATATCTTATAGTCTTTTTTTCTGATTTCGCTCCGACCACAATTCTTATGACATTTTGTAAAAGATTATGTCTTTTCAAAAAAAATAACTTTCAAAATAATTGAGAAGTATTCAATCCAAAGTTTGTTTATAACAATCGAATAAACTGATGAGCTGGCCGCCGGCTGTCTGGCTGAAGTGTCATGACCGTGCCGACGTTTTTTCTTCCGAGCTGTCTCGCTGAAGTAACAGCTACGTGCAGACGTTTCCAATTCCGGTACGGCACTGACACTGATAAGAGCTGATAAGCGGCTCGTCAAAAGTAGATATTCACACTTTTTTGTGCGATGTGTTATAACCGCAAAGTAGAAAAATATTCAATTCATTATGCAAAAACATAAAAAGTTTAAATCAGCGACGTTGCCAAACCATCACTGTAATTTGTTTCAATTTTATCTACGAATGACTGTTGAAAAATTCTCAGAGCCAGCACCGAGGCCTCCGAGGACATAAGTAGGTTATGCTAGTATTTTCATTATGACGTCACACAAAATAGCTGTTCGTGAGACCCGTCGCGGACAGCCTGTAAAATTCAAGAATATAACCTCAACGGCGAAGTCTGTGTGATACCCACCCTCAACTGTTGTTGGTGAAACTAGAAGTTCAAATGCTAGCGTTTTCATTGATATTTAGAGCGAATAAAATCTATGGTTCAAGTATGTACTTCAAAATTTATAGAGAAATACACAGGTCGGGCGAAGTTTTATTCAAGGTTTTAGAGGTAAGCAACAAAGTAACGCTAGAATAATTTGACGCATGATCTTAGTACACACGGTATACACCACTCAAATTGTCGACCCTATGGGGGTGATTTGACACGGAAATTGTCGAAACACCCTATGGGGGTGATTTGACACGGCATACACCACTCAAATTGTCGACCCTATGGGGGCGTTTTTCATTGATATTTAGAGCGAATAAAATCTATGGTTCAAGTATGTATCTCAAATTTATAGAGAAATACTTACATATACAGGTCGGGCGAAGTTTTATTAGTTAAAAAAGGTTTTCTGTAAAAAAATAGAGGATAGTAAGTAACAAAGTAACGCTAGAATAATATAATTTCGAAGCACTTCATTTTACACAGTAACGGAGTTTCTTGAAAACTTACCAAAGAAAGTTACTATATGTTCCATGGGTATGACAAAAACGTAACTATTATAAAATCCATCAACGAATATACCCTCAGTACCATTGACTATTTCATAAGTGTGTTCATTAATATAGTAGTTAAAAACTAAAAATCGGGTGCCGGAGTTATGGAACTGTACTTGTAAAACATCCCCTTCACCAAAGTTTCCTCTCAGCACCACTTCCTCCCTATAAAAAACACCGCCTAACTCAAAACATATAAATACAGAGCTACCCCTTTGAACTGGACGATAATAACGGAATAAACTGATATGTGTAAGTGTTAAATCAATTTTTAATAGATATTCACACTCAGCCATTTTTTTTTTATAATTGTAGTGAAATATAATACATACAAAATATTATTTTATAAATTATCAGTTTTGCTACAACGTAATTTGCAGTGAAAGTTCGTATTTTGCTGATATCATAGTGGTTAGAAATCCGGGAAGAATAAAGGAAAGATAATGGCACAAGCGGTGGGGAATCAACTGTTGAATTTTAATATCAATCCTTCAACCACATTTATATTGCCTTCAACAAGAGAATCATGGGTAAGGAACATACATTTTTATTGTCAAAAAATCTTACTAATCTTTTTTTGTCAGAACAAATAGTACTATATGTTAGAGGGAGGCTGCCGACATATCTGGCCGTAGGTATATTACAAATGTCATATATTTGATATTTATCTTTTGCGTTTTACAGCTTCTGGATATTTTAACCGTTGAAATAGGAGGGGCCCTTCTGGCGGAAATACCTAGCCGGTGGATAGGACTTGGGTCGTACCAGGGCATGGAGCTCTGGTACGACCCTACACCGGTGTTTTTCACCCCGGTGCCGGCGGTGGTGGTGTGGGTTTTAAGGTAAGGTAATTAGTTATACCTAAACGAAATAATAATTCAATATGTATTTCAGAAACTAATAAAGACGCACCACCACTTATAATTATTGTTGTTTTATTAAAAACCAACTATCCATCCTATCCTTGATCGATATAGCTATGACCGCTTTGTGAGGTTGAAGTTGGTTAAATAATAGCCATTTTTCAACAAGTCACATCAAACGTCACGTGTCACGTCAAACGTCACGCCATACGTCACGTCAAACGTCACCTGTCACGTCAAACGTCACGCTGTCAAACGTCACGTGTCACGTCAAACGTCACGCCATACGTCACGTGTCACGTCAAACGTCACGCTGTCAGACGTCACGCTGTCAAACACCACGTTGTCACGTCAAACGTCACGATCAATGTGGTATACCCACAGAACTAGGTTTTTAGTTACTGTTTTCAGTATGTTATTATCTGTGGTTACTTTTCACCCAGTTAGTTTTTTATATAGTAGAAAACTACAGAATACTGAGCCTCACTTGCGGTAGCAATAAAGGAAGATAATAGAGGTGGAGGATCAAATGAAATTGTGAACTTTAATAGCTATATTACGAGAATAATGGATAACATACATTTTTATTGTCAAAAATACTCAGAACAAATAACTGTTAAACAAAGGGTTCAATGAAACTCAAAGTCAAACCACAAAGTATTTAATGTCCGTTGAGAAAAATTGCAGCTAGTTTCGGTAACAATTACCATCATCGGGCTACAACAATAGAAAATGGTACTTAAAATTAAAGATCTAAGAAGATACACAAATTGTACAAATTTATTTAACAAAGTCGTGATTAATTAACATCATAAAAAGTTATTTAATTTTCATATAATTTCAAGAGTTATTTATTCTATAAATATGACAGAAAATTAATATAAAAAATAAATTTAACTGTATGAAATTTCACATCAAGCTTGAAAAGAACAACATTGTCATTGATACATCAGGTGACAAAGTAATAAAATCGTGGATTGAAAAAATGAAAACCATGAATTAAATAGAAATATGTGTTTTCTCATGAGAAAACTTGTTCTATACTTTTACTAATACGAAGAAATTTTAAATTTAAATGGATAGTAGATAACTGTTAGGCAGAGGCTGCCCCTAGCCGTAGACATAAATATATTTGATGTTTATCTTATGCACAGCTATTGGACATCATAACGGTGGAGGTGAAATTGGTCTTCATCCCGAAGATCGGCCATCTTGGTTCTGGCTCTGGTGGTGTGGGCTCTGAAATGAATTATTCAATATTTTCGTATTGAGAGACTTTCACTTAATGGAGAAAATGTTCAAATGATAACTTATATATAACTGTTAGCATGAATTAAGGATGATACTTGTAAATAACAACTCCATCTTGTTATCTTATCGAAAGTTATCAACGTAAATTGTCGAAAATCAAGTTGAATATTTTTCCTATAGCGGAATATTTTTCCTCTGGGTCATAATGTTATTTATTACGGGAATTATTGAAAAAACAATCAAGTATTACGTAAATAAAAACTAATAGGGAAGACACGCAATCTTATATTGAAATTAATATTTAAGATTTCATGAGCGTTAAAAATACGTTCAAAAGATACGCGTTGAGTATAAAAAGTTTCCACAAAATATTGGAAGTTTTGTCGAGAAACAGGTATTAAGTTACCTTTGAACCATAATGTTACTTATTACATGAATTATCGGAAAACATACGTTGAATTGTAGATGAAAAGTAAATTTTCCCAAAATATCGAAAGTTTTGCCGGAAACCAAGTTGTCATTAAAGCATATAAGCAGTAAGTTAAACAGTAAAAAGTATTTTTTCAATATTTTTTTACCTTTGAACCATTTGAATTTTACCTATTATCAATGGAAATTATGCAATGTTAATTTGAAATTAATATTTAAGGTTTCATGAGTGTTGAAAACACGTTCAAAAGATACTTACACGTTGAGTTTGGTCGTTAAATTCTCACTGTGTAGGTGGAGGAGAATGGAATTTGGTTTTTGAAACTATAGTTAACGAAATCAAAAATAGAGGAGTCCAGCGCACGTTATTTTCACGGCTTGGTTCAGGTACCCCCTCACCTTGTTTATAATTCTATTTTGTAGCTCTGTAAGAAACAAACACCAAACATTTTTCTAAACAAGTCACTGCGATTTTTAGAACTTACCCGTTTTTCTAGAAAAATAATAAGCTACTGGTTTGTGTCCTTGCTACACCTTTTATATATTTCGTCCGTTATCAAGCTGTAGTGGTTTATTTCGCTATTGAAATCAACCAAAGTAACTAAAAATAGTTGTTATCTGTATAAAAATGATTTTGTAGTAAATTTTATAAAACATATTAAAATGCATTCTCCATTTTGTATATCTTCATTGGGAACACAACGATAATAATTATATTTGTAAGATGAAAAAAGGAACTATACATTTTAGATTTTCTGTTCGATATTGTCACAGAAGAGAGAGAACGATAATGTTTTGCGATGAATATGTAGGAAATATTTTTTTCAAATTACGTAAATTCAAATTGCAATACAAAAGTCGAAAAATATATAGAGTGTTTCGATAAAACCCATGTTTTTAAAAACTTTATTGGTATTACAACAATAAAAAACCAGTGACGAAGACACCTCGTAGATTTTCAAATTATCAATATTGTGAAGAGAAACATTAGTGGCGTTGAAAAACACCTCATGAAAAGATCACGTGATCGTCTCACAAGATGTAATTGCGGTTTATATTTAAAAATCTGAAAATCGCACAATGTGTGTGGTGAGAGATTGAGGAAAATCGTAAAATTTTTATGAAAACACGAATTACACAACGTTTCAATATACCTATAGGTTGTCTATATTTTAAGCTTAAGAATTTATTACAAGTATTTTTGTAGGCCTAGTTGAAAATTTACATTTCTATGCAGAAACTCTGAAACAACCGAATTTTGTCTTTTTACTTATTAAATTTATTGAGAATCGTGACTGACAACCACATAGCTAACTAAATACTTTCATAACAAATAGAAAAAATAATATAGATAATAAAACAATGTAAAAGTTTTGAGATTAAAAAGTCAACGCTGTGTAGAAATAATACTGACATTTTTCAGAAATCAAAGTAGTTAGTAAAGACATAGAAATTGAAAAACTTACTATGGGTTAAAGGTTATTCTTCACGGTCGTAAGGAGGGATCCAATTATCCTTATCCCCAACGAATGAAAACTCCCTCTCCCCGTGGTCATAAAATGTCTCTAGAAATCCACCATCTTGAGGGTTCTGAAGGTAGTATGTGTAATACATCATTAACTGGTTATCCAAATAAAAATGGATGCTAACGATGGAACCCTCACTTCGATCTTCCAGAGGTATGGTGAACTCAAACATATAGATAGGTATATAGTTGACGCGACTCAACAGCAGATTAATGCATAGAGATCCGTCTTCTTCGACCACTCTCACATCATGACACATTAACGGTTGGTCATCAATACCTGCAGAAAAAATCAAGCAACGAACTAGGTAATCAGCCATGGTGTTTTTGAAAATTCTCGGGACTAATAACTAATTATATTAAAGCCTAACACTATATATAGCCAGAAAAACATGTTTTTCTATTTACATAGTATTACCACACACTGACCGCGAAAAACATCGTTACGATTGAACGTTATTCCAAGGGTTCAGTTGGGATCGTATTTTTTTCGATAGTGAGACTGAACATAGTTAACCCCTTTAAAATCTGGTGGTTCTTGTGTTAACTCTCTAACAGTTTCACACTATGGAAAAAGAAGGGATTAGCTTCAAAGAGGATGTGACTACGATTTGTGGGGTAACTTATGTCAATCCAACTCCGTTTGCTTGAAAAATTTCTTCAGTAAAGAAGTTCATGGTATATTGTCTTTGTAGAAATATTTCCAAAACTTATGTTGTTTCGCTCCCCTATTTCATACAGCATAGTTGGTACACTTTCACGATTTACATTGTTTTACTTTACCTTAAAAACCACACACCTCTAAAAGATTATGTTGTATGTTATCAGATATTTTTTTGGGATTCCTTTTTTATATTTAAACTTTTACAACACCTGTTTTTCAAATTATCATAATTTTTATCACCTTTTCCGGTTTTGTAACGGTCAACTGTCTTTTATAACTATGCATCATTAGACTTATTTAGTTTTTCAAATTATCATGAATATTCAAGGTTAAATGCGTTCGAACCGATAAGAGTTTTCAAAATTTTTCAATATATTACAATTTTTCACGCGTACCGCAATGTTTAATTTACACCTGTTATACATTGTTTTTCAAATTATCATAATTTTTCTTATCACCTTTTCCGGTTCTGAAACGGTCAGCTTTCATATCTATGCAATATTATTTAGTTTTTCAAATAATCATGAATATTCAAGGTTAAATACGTTCGAACCGATAAGAGTTTTCAACGAATTTTCAATATATTACAATTTTTCACGAGTACAGTTTAATTTGAAATGATTACAATCTGGACACTTTTGGTGATTTGCTCCTGTTAATTCCAATATTAATTTTGATGATTTTCGGGGGTTTTTGGCAAACAGAAGCGAAGTCTGATTATGACTTGTATCTAGCAAAATATTTTGACCCTTTATTACATTAATTTCCACTTTGAACCCTCGCCCAAAAAGCACATTACAATTTTCCAATATGTATCTAAATAAGAATGATTCTCTTCGAATGAAAACAGAACCGTGTATTGCTAAAACGTCAAAATGTCATACTAATCGTTCAGACTTGATCATAGATCTTTCTGTAAAAATTTGCTCAAAATAATTCGCGTTAGATCTATTGAAAAGAATTTATTTTGTCAATAGTACCGTCCACACTTCATAGTACAGATCTGGCATTTCCATATCTTTCCCAGTCCTATTACTACAATATTGCAAAGATCTAAAAAAGTGATTCAGCGTAACAACTGATAAACTCAAAACAGTTTATCGTAAAAGTGAGGTTATCTAACCACACACACACATTATCGTAATAATTGTGGAAAATAACACCTATATATTTATAAAGGATCCACAACAGTAATTCCATGATGAAATATTTTTTGAAACATATATTACTTTGAATAAACTCGGACTAATTACCTTAAAAGAATGTTTTCTTCTGAGAATATCAATAAGCCACGCCCTCTTTTCCACCCTATTTAAAGAGCTTCTCGGAGCGGCAGAATCATAATCTTTCCAGCTCTCGTTATCTACAGACGTTATCAGTTGCTCTTGCGGTAAGTCTAGAAACAATTTTTTTGATTTTTCTCAGAGTGGTATCTCCAGCTCTCGTTCAGACGTTATCAGTTGTTCTTGTGTCTAGAAACTTTTTTATTTCAAAAATTTTGGAGATCTTTCAACACAAGATGGAAAAGTTTTTGATAACTAAAGATGTTATTAAAAAAGTTAAAAAATTCAACTTAACTGGTAGAACGGTGGAATTTAAAATCCGCCCAATTCCCGAAGGGGCAGATCCACTTAAATGGGTACGCTCCGGCATGGAGGATGTTATCAATAAGGTGACCGAGGGGACAGAGTCGAGTGATCAAATTGGTTTTACTTTTTGCTCGAAAGAGTTTAGCCGTGGTGATGGTTGGGTGCGGTTTAATCCTGCATCCAAGGTGAAATTTGAAGACATATGGTCGATGATATGTGCTGTCTACCAATCTAATTCGGCAGGTTTTGACACTGAGACGTTTTGTCTAGCTGCCACAACCGTGAAAATGCCTAAAGGTAAAGGACGAGGTCACAAGTACAACAACTTTGACGAAGAGTGTGCTAAACGTGGTGGTATTATAGTAATAAATAATACAGACCATTTATGCCTGGCTAGGGCAGTGGTTGTAGCTAAAGCGTACGCCGACAATGCCCCTGACAAAAAGAAGATAAGAGAAACGAAAGGTCTCCAGACTCAGAAAACTTTGGAATTATTAACAGCCAGTGGTACCGAACTACCTAAAGAGGGTGGTGGTCTGGAGGAGTTGAAAAAATTCCAAGAATATTTGACTGACTATACAATAACTGTGTACAAGTACGGTACAAAGGGGGGCGATGTCTTATATGAAGGAGTAGGGGGAAGCAAGAAAATCAATCTTCTTTATCACGAAAACCATTATAACGTGATTATATCGTTGACGTCTGCATTTTGCTGTAAATATTTCTGCGAATATTGCCACACACCCCACGAACATATGCACCGCTGTGGAAAAACATGTCCAGCATGTGAACAATCGCCCCCATGTAAAGCAAGTGTGAAAATCGTATGTGATGGGTGTAATCGGTATTTCAGAGGACAGATCTGCTACGATTACCACAAACAAAGTAAACTATGTGAACGGTTAATCTCTTGCAAAATATGCCTTAAAACGATTCCCAGAAAGCGAGAACACATATGTGGCGAAGTTTTCTGCAAAATATGTAACGGGTTCAAAGCTTCTCCACACAATTGTTTCATGCCCGTCGACACACGTAAACCTTCAATGCACGGGGTACTATTTATATTTTATGACCTCGAGTGTACTCAAGAAGAAGTTATGTCTGACGGCTCTTTACTACACAAAGCCAACTTATGTGTGTTTGAGCAACACTGTGCACTATGTATAGGTACAGACAAAAGATGGTGCGATTGTGGTGTTAGATATCAAGTTTTAACAATTGACCCTGTAGCTCGTTTTATGGAGTATGTGATGAACCAAAGGGCTCTGTTTAAGAAAATAATTGTAGTCGGGCATGCAGGAGGTCTATATGATAACCAGTTTATGTTAAACCACCTTATAACAAAGACAGGTCTAACACCCGAACTGATAACTAGAGGTACGAAGCTAATACAGATGAAAGTGGGCAACGTGAGTTTTATCGACTCTTTAAACTATTTCCCAATGCCTCTGGCTAAATTGCCTAAAGTATTCGGACTAAAAGATATAAAAAAAGGTTACTTCCCCCACTTGTTCAACAAAGTCGGTAACTGGGATTACATCGGACAACTACCAGCCCTCGAATATTACGATCCTGAAAATCTGAAATACTCCCCTTCACTCGACGAAAAGAACGACGCCAGAAATCAGCTAATCGTTTGGCATAAAAAACTCTCTGACCAAGGGTACGTCTTCAACTTTAAATCAGAAATTATTTCCTACTGTATAAGTGACGTGTCCATACTTGCTCAGTCTTGTTTAAGGTTCAGAGAGTTGCTTTTAAAAGAAGGAGGGGTCGACCCGTTCACAGAAGCCATCACGCTACCTGGTGCATGTAATAAAATATTCAGAAGAAACTTTTTACAACCGAATACCATCGGGTTAATTCCTAAGAACGGATATAGATGTCGCGATAAACAATCTAAGATTGCTACTCAATGGTTAATATATGAAGAACACCAAAGAGGTATCAGAATAGAACATGCAGCCAGGGGTCGAGAAGTTGTATTGAATGGTCTTAAGGTTGATGGATACTGCAAAAACACAAGACAGGTCTTTGAATTTGAGGGCTGCTACTTCCACAGTTGTCCAAAATGTATGAAATATAGACGTAACGAACCGACACATGACAACCCATCACTTACATACGAGCAACGGTACGAGGCAACGTTGGCGAAGAATGAAAAATTAAGATCTCTCGGGTACGAGGTAATTGTAAAATGGGAGTGCGATTTTCGTCGTGAAATAAATCCCGAAATTGAAGCTATTACCGAAAAACATCCTCTCCTCGAACAGCTACCATTGGAGCCTCGTGACGCCTTCTACGGGGGACGAACAGATGCCACAAAACTCTATTATTCTTGTAAAAATGGAGAGAAAATAAAATATACTGACATCTGCTCCCTATATCCGTGGGTCAATAAATATGGAAAATATCCGATTGGTCACCCGGAAGTTTTTGTGGGAGAAGAATGCTACGCTCTTGATTTAAAACAAACCGAGGGACTAATAAAGTGTCGAGTGTTACCGCCAACAAATCTCTACCACCCCGTACTACCTTATAAATGTAATAGTAAACTAATGTTTTCACTTTGTCGTACATGTTGTGAATCTAACATGTCTAATGAATGTTTACATAACGACGAAGAAAGAAGCTTTACCGGTACATGGGTAATGGACGAGGTTCTAAAAGCTCAAGAAAAAGGATACAAAATTCTAAATATTTACGAAATTTGGAAATATCAAGTGGTACAATACGATAAAACTACAAAGTCTGGTGGCCTATTTGCCGAATATATTTCAAAATTTTTAAAAATAAAACAACAGGCAAGCGGTTGGCCCGCCGAATGTAAAACCCCAAAAGAAAAAGATCTCTATATAAAGGAATATTTTGATCGGGAGGGTGTAGAATTGTCCTACGATGAAATTGAATTCAATCCAGGTCGAAGACAGGTTGGTAAGTCCATGATAACAAGTTTTTGGGGCAAGCTTGGACAATGTGAAAACCAGTCTAAGACGTCTATAGTCAACACACCTGCAGAACTATTTGACATTTTATCGCAGCCATGCAAAGAAGTAAACAATATTTTTCCGGTTAACGAAAACACCCTCATTGTTAACTGGTCCTTTAAAGAAGAGGCATATGCCACACTTCCAACTGTGAATGTCGTACTAGCGGCCTACACCACTGCACAAGCTAGACTAAAACTATACACGTATTTAGAAAAACTCGACGATAGAGTAATATATCATGACACAGACTCTGTCATTTACGTCTCTCGACCTTGCACCTACGAAGTACCTTTAGGTAGTTTTCTCGGCGATATGACAGACGAACTATGTGAATATGGGGAGGGAAGCTACATAACAGATTTTGTAGCCGGTGGTCCAAAAATATATGCCTACAGGGTTTATTCAACTGATAAAAATAAAACGCTCGATATTATCAAAGCGAAAGGTATAACCTTGAACTATAATACGAGCCAGAAAGTAAATTTCGATACTCTAAGAGACATGGTCCTGAATGAAGCCCCCGACGAATTCATAACTACTCGTAACATATTAAGGAACTCCGATCATTCAGTTGTCACAAAAAACGTGACTAAGGTCTTCCGAACCAGCTTCACTAAAAGAAAACGAATAGAAAACTTTGACTCTGTTCCCTACGGTTACAAACGCCAATGCTACTAGAAATCAGCCGTTTTCACGGCTACTTCCCTCCTATCCCATCCCCAATATTCGCGAAAATTGGACAAAACAATGGGGACATTTTTTCTTGAATGTTTGTGTAAAGGTAAGAAGGGCACCTCCTAATTAACTTTGGGAATCTGTGTGCCCCCTCCTTTGTGTAAAGGTAAGAAGGGTACCTCCTAATTAACTTTGGGAATCTGTGTACCCCCTCCTTTGTGTAAAGGTAAGAAGGGTACCTCCTAATTAACTTTGGGAATTTGTGTACCCCCTCCTTCTGTGTGTTAGGGCACCTCCTTTGGGGTGGTGTAAAGGTAAGAAGGGCACCTCCTAATTAACTTTGGGAATCTGTGTGCCCCCTCCTTAAAATGTCTCCCAGAAGTGTCAATAATTTTCGCGAATATTCCTTTTTTTCCTGAGGGAGAAGTAGTCATTATATGACGAAAGTGCCTACCTCCTCGTTTGGTCTCCCTTGGACAGCGTTTTTGCTGACAAACAGGCACATTTCCTACTGAAACCAACCTTTCACACATACTAAAGATCTAACAATTGAAAGACATGTAGTGGTAATAAAAAATAACCTTTTTCATAAACACTCACAATTGTTACTTTTGCTAGTTCTTGGTTTTTTCCAAAAAGATCTAACAATTGAAAGACATGTAGTGGTAATAAAAAATAACTCACCTTTTTCATAAACACTCACAATTGTTACTTTTACTAGTTCTTGATTTTTCCCAATAAAATCTTTTATTGTAAGAATTTGAGTAATCGCTAAACGGCTGCCTATTTCAGAAACATCAAATCACCCCCATATTTAGAGGGTGTTTCGACAATTTGAGTGGTGTATACCGTGTGTACTAAGATCATGCGTCAAATTATTCTAGCGTTACTTTGTTGCTTACCTCTATAAGAAAACCTTTTTAACTAATAAAACTTTTGATGAGATCGCCCGACCTGTGTATTTCTCTATAAGTTTTGAAGTACATACTTGAACCATAGATTTTATTCGCTCTAAATATCAATGAAAACACTATCGGCAATTTGAAAAGTAATCGCCCCGTATTTAGGGGGTCGACAATTTGAGTGGTGTATACCGTAAGTACTAAGAGCATGCGTCAAAATTATTCTAGTGTTACTTTGTTGCTTACCTCTATAAGAAAAACTTTTTTAACTAATAGTACTTTTGATAACCTCAACGAGCCAGGGGTTGGTATCGCATACATAGGAAAGCACCATAAACGGATAAGAAAAAGTTGTAGTTGTGTTATGTAATGTTGTGATAGGAATAAAATAATGCAAATCAGAAAAATATTTATTTACATAGTTTAGCATAAGTACAGCTTTTTACTGAAGTTTCCGTGCTAAAGTCCGTTGGTCTTCCAAAGCTCTAGCCGATACGTCCGTCAGCATTTTTGTGATTTTTCCGAACACGTCTGCACACAATAATGAACTAGACGTCGATGTTCTTCTTGAGCCAACATTCTTTACACCAAGCTGTGAACTTGTAGTATTCAATTCCTTTCCGGTCACAGTTGTACTCTTCTGTCAGCTCGTAGACTTCTTCTTTACGGCAAAAAGAACAAAAACTTGGTTTGCAGTCGCTGCAGTTGCACGCTCTTCCCCAAGTACAATTAGGCATCTTTACTTTAAAACAGTTGGTCATCAAATGATCTTACAACCTGTTGTTAACCACTTTAACCCCTCTTCGGTGTCACAGCTGGCTCTGAGTTCAACAGTCATTCGTAGATAAAATTGAAATTACAGTGAAGGTTTGGCAACGTCGCTGATTTAAACTTTTTATGGTTTTGCATAATGAATTGAATATTTTTCTACTTTGCGGTTATAACATATTGCACAAAAAAGTGTGAATATCTACTTTTGACGAGCCGCTTATCAGCTCTTATCAGTGTCAGTGCCGTACCGGAATTGGAAACGTCTGCACGTGGCTGTTACTTCAGCGAGACAGCTCGGAAGAAAAAACGTCGGCACGGTCATGACACTTCAGCCAGACAGCCGGCGGCCAGCTCATCAGTTTATTCGGTTGCTATAAACAAACTTTGGATTGAATACTTCTCAATTATTTTGAAAGTTATTTTTTTTTTGAAAAGACATAATCTTTTACAAAATGTCATAAGATGTTAAGAATTGTGGTCGGAGCGAAATCAGAAAAAAAAGACTATAAGATATAGGTATTACGTAGATATTTTATCTACATAATGAATTGAATATTTTTCTACTTTGCGGTTATAACATATCGCACAAAAAAAGTGTGACTACTTTTGCTGTCGGGAAATATACAGGAGTCGTTAAAAATATCTCTATCGGGCCTGGCTGGGCCTTAAAAGCGTTAACGTGTCTGGACAGTTCATCATTCATCGTTTATTACTTGACGTGAGCAGACATGGATCCCATGCGTGAGTACGTCAAACTCAATCTCCTCAAATGTTGTATCGAGCAGGAGTTTATACGAGCAGGCTATTGCGGTGTGTGTTTGGCGGGAAGTTTAATTTTCCACGAAGTGGCTGCAAAATATGGGATAGCAACCAAACTATGTCTGGGTACAAAGGTCTATTCGAATGGCATGAAAATTACACCACATTTCTGGATAGAGCACAATGATATAATCTATGACCCCACCCTAGCTGTTACGCAACACTACATACCACACAATCTAGAAGTTACTCATAGAAAAGATGAATTTGGGTGCAAAACCCTCGAAGATATAATCATGGTTGGTATTTTCGAAAAATTTATGGTGAACGAGTCTACGATTGAATACTTCGCTAAAGCTCCGAAACATCTATCGAAAGTGCGTGAAAATATTCATGAAAATGTAGATAAAATATTTACGTAATATAATATCAATTATAGTCTGTTTTTCACTCTGCAAAATCCTGCGTGCTACAATATCTACGTAATACCTATACCTTATAATATCAGAGCCGGCGGGCTGTCTGGCTGAAGACGGCTTACATAATTATACCTTATAATATCAGATTGCCTGACCGCTCCACCCTGTAGACGCTTTCCACCCTGTAAGCCGCAGACCACCCTGTAGACAATATCCACCCTATGATTTAAGACGTTAAGGCCTTTCGCGCATGATCCGCAGACCACCCTGTAGACTTTAATTTTTATCCACCCTATGATGTAAGACGTTAAGGCCTTTTCGAGCATCCACCCTGTAGATGTTACTGGACTTTTTATCCGTCCTACCTTTCAACTGATAAGCGCTGATAAGAGCTGATAAGCGGTTGACACTGATAAGAGCCGGCGGGCTGTCTCGCTGAAGTGAGGCTATGCCTACTGCATTATAATTAAATTGTTTTTTATACTATCTCTTTTATATCTGGTGTATATAATTTTTTTTGTTTGAGTGTCCGTCTTCTTTCTAGCATTATTAGCAGGTACGGAAAAGGTTTTTTTTGTTGCTGTTAACCGATTATAATTTTGGATTAGAATACAAACCTCCATTGAATTACCGTAGTTTTATTGATAATTTTTCTAGTATTTCGACACTATAATTAATGGTTATTTTATTTTACAACGGTAGTTGTCATATTGGTTTCAAAAGGTAATGAGAAAAAATAAGTATACCACTACTTAGTCTCTACCGTCATTCATAGTTCGACCCCTGGAATTTTCCGTAACCTCCATCTGAGGCTATCTGGAACTCTTGACGCTAAGGGTCAAGGGGCCGTGGAGCAAACCACGTAAAAAATCTGGCGCCCGAGCATTGATTTGAAAATTTTGCATCGAGGGTGTCCAAAGTGACGTGTCTAGTTGATAAGAGCCGGAGTGAGGTGAAGAAGAACGTCGTGATGAACAGTCCTAAACAGTAGGCATTTGATTCTTTGTGGCATTTGCGATCGCAAATACAATGAAAATGGTGTTCACTCAGCCATCAAACTCATTGCACTTTGCCTCCAAACCAGTGCGCTTCTAACTGGAAAACCTCATGAAGTCTCTGGATGGTTAGAAACTGATTTTTAATCAGAACATGGAAAATAGTTCAATTTACATGTAGCTGCAAAGCTGGAGCTTCAGGAAAACACATTTCAGCCACACTTTTAAAATGTACAAGGTAATTTTTTCTCTACTTGAAAAAAGGTCTTATTAATTCAGATTGTTATATTGATTGCAGGGAGATGTTTTATCACTTGAGACATTGTCAAGCACTGATGTGGAGTGCTATTGGAGAACACACAAGAAGGCACTTGAGGAGGATTACGAGGCTCAACCAATTAGCCTAACTTGTTGTGTCAAAAAGATGGCTGCTAAAAAACTTTGTAGGCCACAGCATGGTATACATCATAAGAAAGAAGCACTTAATAAGTATAGAGAAAATTTAGAGGTGAATGTAATTGAACCTGGGTTTATTATTTGCCAGCCATGTCCATGGTTAGGATAATCACCCGATGGTATTGTCATGGACGAAAGAAAATCCATCTAGGCTGCATGAAATTAAAAATCCTTTTGATGGTAATAAACTCACTCATAATCATAATAATGATCATATCTTTCATCTGTAGGCGAAACAAAGGGTGCAATAGACTTCGTAAATAAATGCAACTACTTGGAAATTTGAAACAACGGGGCTAGGCTGAAGAACAAACATGCCTATTATGGTCAAGTACAATTGGGCATGGCCCTTTTGAACTTGACCCGATGCGATTCAATATCATACTCAACATTTTCAAAATCCTTCATAAATATAATTGACCATTTGATGAAGATTTCAGCAGGCAACTGGTAGATACAATTTCAAGAAATTACTTAAACTATATGATTCATGTTATATGTGGAAATAAAAAAAGTTGGAGTATTTTTGAGTTTATTTTGTGGAGTATTACATACATGAAAACAGTCTCAAAGACTCCAAAAAAGCCTTACTTAATCACCCTTCTTCAAAAATCATGAAAAAAAATACATAATTCGTTTATTAAGTCAAAAATAACTAATATTTCATAGAAATTTAAATGATAATACAATACATTCAGATTTCATATAAAAAATACATGAGTATATATTCATAATATATTTAAAATGATAAAACAAAGTCAATTTTGCAAAACGTAACACAAAAAAACATCAACTAGTCAGCAAGTAATCACTCAGTTTTCTCTTAAATATTATTATGCTTGCATTTGATATCTTCAGGCAAATTATTGAAAGCCTGTACGTGTACACCTTTGAAGAAAACTGAATTTTGTGTACATTTTTTCGTGGCCCTATGAACTCTAAAATTTTTCATTTCTAGCATTTTGCATTAATGAATATTAATTCTTCATGAATCTAATATAGGGATTTGCAGGTTTACCATGGCACTTATGACTCTAATTAGGTCATCTACATCTTTGAGCAAAGTTCATAGATATACCAGCATTCAGATCAGGTTCCTGTTTGGTAAATTGTATTTTATGTCGCAAGAAAAAAGGTCTAATTAAACTGACAGAATATTTGTGACAAATATTCTCAATTAGAAAACCCTTATCTACTATGATAGAATCTTTGGAAGATACTAGTTTTTCGATTAAATTCCTCTGCTCGAATATAGCTTAATCTGAGCACCTTCCACCATAACAAGCTGAAACGAAAGTTATATGACCAGATGGACTAACACCTGTCATGAACTTGATTGTTTGCCCCCGATTATATTGAGAATAAGTTCTTATTCGGCATGAGAAGCATTTTGATCTTTGCACTGGATTTGTCATCATATAATTTAGGGGTTTGCAAGTTTACCATGGCACTTATGACTTTAATTATGTCATCTACATATTTGAGCAAAGTCCATGGCAGAGCAACTCTCAATATTTCATACGCTTCATACGCTGGTTTGCCCTTTCAATATGGACTAGAGCCTTAGATGAACTTGATTGTTTGCCCCCCTTTATTATGAGAATAAGTTCTTGTTCGGCATGATAAGCATTTTGATCTTTGCACTGGTACCTCAGTGTAATTAAGTACCACCCTTACGTTTTTTAATTTCTCCAAGCAGGGGGGCAAGTTCATTGATAGTTCAACTGAACTTGGCCATCGTATACAATCTTCCAAGACCTAGGTAAGCTATGTACTCACTGAATACAACTCTGACTGTACTTTGAGCAACTTTAAACAAAAAAGATAATACCGTGAATCTGACAGCCATTTTTGGTTTCATAAATACAAGAACTATTCTATTCTTCACAGTTAGTTTATGAATTTTCTTGTCAGGATATAGATCGGAAGTTAATTTGGTTAAACTTTCCAGCATTCCAAAATTTGTAATTCCAATTAATGAATTCAATTGGGCATTAGATTGAATTGTGCTTGTAAAACTGATAATCAAATCCCCACTTGTCACTTGAACCTCCTTATGTTCGAATGATTTCACTAAAGTTTTATTTTCTGCAAATTGCAAGTCCAACAATGATTACACGACACATTGTTCTTTTTCTGTCAAGTCAGCAAATTCCAGAGGCTTGTGTTCCATTCCTTCACCATGTTCAACATCATGAGAATGTGAAACCTCAGAGATAGTTTGATGATTGGTATTCCAATCTCTTAGCATACTTCTCATTTCAAACCTTTGTTTTTTTAGAAAATCATCAGCCTTTTGCAACTTCCTTCCGTGCTGTATTTTGGGTAAATTGCGGGACGGAACTGCTGTAGCTTTCAGTCTAGGACGGTTCATGCTAGTTAGAGCGGCACCTATGTACAGGGTTTTTCATTATATATGCACCCTTCTTTATCTCACTTATTATTTGATGCATAAAACAATGTTTCAAATAAGAGTTGAAGGGTTATTGATGTAGTTTTTTAAATTCAACAAAAATATTATACAGGATGTCCCCGAAATGAGGATCAGGGCCAAAGAGTTTTTTCTTTAATGGGACACCCTATTCATATTTTTAAATCGTTCACTTCATTCCGCATTTGACAATATATAATTGTTATATTCTAACCTTAACGGTTCAGAAAATATATACGACGCAGTGAGATGTAGTAATCTATCGATTGGAATTCAGTAAATTTATTTACAAAATAAAGTAATCTCAAACTAAATAAGTCCAAATGAAACTATAAATATTGTTCGAAATGAACCCCCATATTGTCAATGCATAGTTGGTATCTTCGGCGTAAATTCTCTAATCATTTAGAAATAATATCAGCATGATTTTATTTAAGTTATTAATTTCGCCTTGAATCTTTTCCTGGATTGTCTCAAAATTGTTATTTTCGCCAAAGTTAACTATATCTTTCAGCATCCCCCACAAAAAGAATCTAAGGGAGTTAGGTCGGGGCTATTAGGAGGCCATAGAATTGTCCCATTATTTCCGATCCACTCTGAAAACTGATTGTTAAGATGTTCTCTCACCCTTAATACATTATGGGGTGATGCCCCATCTTGGTGCCAGATCATGGTATTTAATTGGTCAGCTGTAAATTCATCTAGTATTTCACTTATTTTGGGTATTTGCTGTTTAGTTAAGTTCTTCCTGTTAACTTATGATTGAAAAAATATTGGCCCAACCACTTTATTCTGAAATATTCCACACCAAACTTTGATTGATTTCTATCCAAATTTCTTTATTTGTTGCACTTTCCGCTGTCTATGATTTTTATTTTTTCACGAACGACTATTTTTTCTCTTAAACACGTCAGCTGTAGAAAAACTGGAATCATCTTTCCAATAGATTTTCTCAAGGATATCTGGAGTTTCATTCAAGCGATGAAGCATTTCCTGACCAAATATATTACTGAATTCCAATCGATAGATTACTACACCTTACTCTGTCGTATATATTTTCTGAACTGTGAAGGTTAGACTATAAGAATAAAATTATAAATTGTTGAATTCGGATTGAAGTGAACAGTTTAAAAATATAAAAATATATTTAAGAAAGAATACTTTGGCTCTGACCCTCTTTTTGGGACATCCTGTATAATATTTTTGTTGGATTTTAAAAACTACTTTAATAACCATTCAACTCTTATTTGAGACATTTTTATCTATAACAAATAATAAGTGAGATATGGAAGGGTCCATATACAGGGTGCCCCACGACGAGTGAAAACTATCTATATATGGCAAAATACTCATAGTAAAATCACGAAAATTTCTACGTTCGGGTTTTCGGATACGATCTTTTCAACTGAAATATTTTCAAAGATGGCCGACTTTGTTATTTTAAATGGAACACCCTGTATATTAATACATTTTTAAAATCTACGTGAAATTTTCGTATACTTTTGTCTAAAAACTTTTTTCGAAAAATGCATACTTTTTGAGTTATTGATTTTTTTGTAGAAAATTTGACCGTTGAAGACCCTTATAAATTATTTTTTCACGAGAAGACCCTTGAAGATATGAAAATGGTCTCTGTTCGGTTGCCTTGAGCAAAGTCAAGCGTATTTGAATCTATGTTGAAAAATTTTTCATTTTATACAGGGTGTGTATAAAAAGTGTTCAAAGTTTAACTTCATAAATATCAAATTTCTCAATTTTTTTAAATAGAACCACCCTGTTTTTTCTATTTTAATGCATTCAGGAGAAAAAAATAAGACAAGTTTATGTATACTTTCCTATACCTAAACCTCATCGTTATGCAGATATTAAATGTTTTCTGTAAATTTTTGGTGATGCAGGTGTGGTCTAAATTGTGATACAAGCACTAAGAAATAAAAAATTTTAGGTGAATTTACTTTTAATACATGGTAAATATGACAAAGTTGTTACAAGAACATGTGCCTTATTCGCAGTAAGATATCCAGATTGACCGCGATCGAAATCGCACATTGTTAAAAGAATACTTAACAATTTGAAGCTATTCGGTTCATTTCAAGCAAAAGTTAATCGAATTGAACCATTTGTGACAATAATAAGATATGTTACCAAATTTTATGGAAAATTAAAAGTCAAAGAAAAATAGTCTTATGTTTCAAAGTAAATGTTCAAAATTGCTCCCTTGAACTTCAATGCATTTTTCAACCCTTTTCAGTATGCCTTCATTCGTCGCACGGCTGATCATCATCTCAGAAAGAGAATTGAACGGTCAACGGTCAAATTTCTTACAAAATAATCAATAACTCAAAAAGTGTGCATTTTTCGAAAAAAGTTTTTAGACAAAAGTATACCAAAATTTTACGTAGATCTTAAAAATGTATTAATATACAGGGTCTTCCATTTAAAATAACAAAGTTACAGTCGACTTCCGGTAGAACCGGAAGTCGGCCATCTTTGAAAATATTTTAGTTGAAAAGATCGTATCCGAAAACCCAAACGTAGAAATTTTCGTGATTTACTATGAGTATTTTGCCATATACAGATAGTTTTCACTCGTCGTGGGACACCCTGTATAATGAAAAACCCTGTACAATAAAACAGTAGTTAAAATATCACCTTTTGCTGAAAATTTTATTTCAACCGACCTTTGGCAAGATAACTTTCTTGGAAATGAAGAGAGCAAACACGCATCGAATTAGTTACTGTCTTCCCCATTAATAAAACCTTTGTCCATGCTTCCCTTCGATCTATTTTCTCAAGTATGCCAAAAGCATTAGTGACATGGACTGTGGATGCATCTTTATTAGGAAAGGCATGAAAGTGCAAAGTCCTCTGTTCGGATTTCAAACATTTTCAATTGATTTTATTTATCTCCGTGAGCGGTGATTTGACACTGACAGTTGTAGAAAAATGACGGCCACGGCGTGTAATCCGGTCTCGTAAAACTGTAATATTTTTTGTATTTTCGCCACTAATATCCAGAAATTGTATATCCAGTTTATTAAATAAATGTTAATTATGTTGTTAATCATCCTCATTAATGGAAGCTCCAAAAAAGGGTGAATAGAAAAATTTTGAACGAATACGCGTCAATGGAGACGATCTTTCAAGAAGAGAAAGGCAGTCGCTCTCCAAAATGGTCCTTCTTCGCCAGGATATTGCTGATGTTTTATAGAAGATTGTCATGTTTGCTCCTGTATATGTTCCCATTTGAATTCTTGGAAATACTACTAATTTGTAAGGTTAATTATGCCTGTTATCTAATGAAAATTTGAACCCCATTGTGTTTGACAACGTCAAAATTCTCTCGTTCAATGCAAAGAACATTTTTGAAGTTAATTGCTGCTTTTATTTTATAAACATTATTTATTTGTGTTCGTCAATGATCATGAAAAACATTGACCCAGCTTATTTTTAATTTTTTGCTCTTGCTTATGTTCCAATTTCTAAAGCATTTGTAGGTAGATATTTGCACATTTTCGTACTAGTTTTTTATAGAAATTTTTGTAAATTTTCCCGTATATGTATTTTTAAAGCGGAGAATACTCATCTTTGTCGTGTACATATTCTTTATAATTATTTCTTTGCATTTTCCTTCACTAAACATTTAAATAATATAGTAATTGGCAGACATGGATATTCTCTAAAAATCTAGGAAGCACGCTCGATCGGCATTTACTCGATTAATCACTTGGTTAGATGGTAATCTCGATACTACAACTGATATTTTTCAAATTCAAGCTCGCGAAAAGGCCTTAACGGACGCCTTTGTAAATTTGGAAAAAAATTGAAAATGACATAATCGATCTTGAGTGCGATGCTTCCTAGCGCTAATGAATTTGATAGTACGGCAGAAAGGTATCTGGACTATCTCTCTCAGATTCAGAGAAGGATTCATACCCTTTCCGAATGTACTCCTCGCACAAGAAATTATAATTCTCAAGCTATTAATAATAACTCCTCTTCTCACACTGTAAAATAACCCCAATTGGAAATACCTGAATTTAACGGCGAAATCACGAAGTGGTCATCATTTTTCGAACTGTTCACATCACTCGTTACAAATAACTCCGCTCTTTCCGATGTCGAAAAACTCGTATATTTGAAAGCTTCATTAAAAAATGAACCCCTAGAACTTATAAATGATAATTTTCGTGTAGCAATAGATATTTTATTTGAAACCCCAACTTACCGAAAGGCAATGCTCAAAGCTTACGTGAATTCATTACTCATATGAAACAACACATAAAATCGTTAAATAATTTAAATATTGACACTGAACACTTAATGATGGTAAATACACTAGTAAGAAAATTGGATTTCGCCACGAAACGGGAATATGAGTATAAAAGGGACAAGTCCGTATTACCCACGATCGATGAATTTTTCCGTATTGTTGAAGAAAAGTGCAAGGTACTTTCTTCTATTTTACCTTAAACTGTAAAAAAGGGGAATACTCAGTTTAAAAATGTTGTTTCTTATCATTCCAATAACTTTGAAAATAATTCTCTTACTCCACAATTAACATGTATTTTTTGTAATGATGAATCACATAAAATTAATAGGTGTAACAAATTTTTGGATATACCTCATAATCAGAAATTGGAATTTGTGCATTCAAATAATTTGTGTACAAACTGCTTTGGTAAAACAATTTAGATAATTCAGCTACTTCTCAACCCCATTACGCAAATAGTGCGATCGCAAGTTGTCAATCTCGCCCAAATTTCCACTCGAGTAATTCCAGACAAAATTCTAATCAAGGATCCGCATCACGAATGCCCGTTAGTCCTCGCACAAATCCTTGTACACAGGAGAATGAAATGCCTGAGAATTCGCCTAGCTCGTCATACACTGCGACATCATATAGCATGTCAACTTTGTCTCGAAAAAACAATGATGTTTTGTTAGCAACTGCCATGGTCAAGGTTTATTCCAAAAATGGCACCCCCATTCAAGCAAAATGTATTCTTGACAATGGTTCTCAAAACTCGTTTATTTCTGAGCACCTTTTGATCAAAATAGATGCTAAAGTTTATAACAAAAGGCTGCAGATTTCTGGAATTACCCAAATACTATGGCTCAATTTAAAATATTTTCCAATGTTCTCGAAAATGTATCTTTTGATTTGACTTGTGCGGTATTACAAAATATTAGTTGTAATCTACCTCAATGTCCAATTGCTCCAGAATCAATTTATATCCCTTATCCTTTTGAATTAGCAGACCCACAATTCTTTGAGTCATCCCAAATAGATTTGTTGTTAGGCTCAGATGTATATTATGATCTACTCTCCGATGGTCTAATAAGATTTCATCCACATTAATGAAAGCTCCAAAAAGGGTGAATAGAAAAATTTTGAACGAATACGCGTCAATGGAGACGATCTTTCAAGAAGAGAAAGGCAGTCGCTCTCCAAAAGTATTATTATTTTTCCTCGAGGAACTCCTTTTTAGTAGTTTCAGCCTAAAATTCAACAAGTCAATAATAGTTTTTAAACATTTTACCCGAGATCTTACCTTACAAAAAATAACAGCAATCCCATTTTTGGAACAACAAATTTCTTACCTGAGGATGAAGAAGACCAATAATTATAGTATATGAAAATTGAGAAAAGCATTTGAATACCTACCTTCCTTGAGCTATTCAAGAATTCTTCAAATACAAACGTGTTTCTACACTTTGATGACACGACACAATTTTACAAATACAAATGAAAGATTTAAACATCAACCTCCACATAAGAATCCAAAAGAAAATACATTGCGTCTAGACTTTCGAAAAGGCGAATAGTGAACTGCTGCCGGTTTTGAGAATTTCCATGCCTCCTTGCCCTTTAAACGACTTGTTGTCGACGGCCGGTGAAGGTGGTGGAAACAGGGTTGTATTGAGCACAACAGGTAATGATACAAGAAATATATTAGTTGTAGGAGTAATTTATTGAATTATGATTAAGTGTTGTATGTATTGGATAAGGAGTGTTAACAAAATTTTCCTTACTAATGTTTTAGGATAACCATTATCAATAAATAAGTTAGATAGTATATATGTAAATTTGTGGTATGGAAAATAGTTAATATATCTACCTGAACAACAGGTATTCGATACTAGTCAACTGTAATTATATCATTATTTCTAATCTGGTATCTAAGAAAGGGACATATTGTTCTGAATTTTCTGTTTCAATAGTGAATTGGATGTAAGGATCATAACTATTGAATGTTTCTAATATCTCATTGTATTTGGTAATGCTAAAATAATATCGTCTACATATTTTTTTATGAAATGAAGACGGAGAGAAAGGACAGAAATGTCTTACAAGTCATCCATAACGTAAGCAGCTAGAATTGGAAAAATATTCGCTCCCATTGGAGTACCAAAAGTTTATTTATAAAATTTTTATCAAATGCAAATAAGTGATAATTTTTCAAAATTTATTTTTATCACAAATGACATTAAAAGTGGCCTTTTAATTACACTTGACAGGCTTAGGAAATGCACGTTTAATGCCTAGGCAGAGAAAGTCCACTTTTACTGCCTAGGCAGAAAAAGTTCGTTGCTAGGCAACCTTCCAAGTAATAATTTGAATCAAACTGGTTATTGAAATTGACAATGACATTAAGAAAACTCAAAATGTTGCTTATGATAATAAACTGGTTTCATTGCATTAAAACTACAAAACGAAATTTTTATTTATTAGATATATTTATGGTGAATTGTGAGCAATTATTTAATACAATTGAACTCTGTCCACTTCCCTCCTTTCCAGTAAAATTAACAACTCAAGTATCCACACTTGATACTCCGGAAACGTCAGAAAATATTTTATTGCCGATGTTCGACTTATTGGATAGCGAGTTTTCAATATAGCCCTCCGCGACAGCGGAAGACTTCCATCCTCCATATTGCTTCAACATTGTTATGTCCCTAGCAACGTGGCCGAAGTTCTGCGAAAGCAGTGCCCGGTATACCCTTCTTCTGGCATTTTACCGAACTTGTGAATGCCAATGAATTGATGATGTGCTTTACCGTTCGCATACTTATCGAAGACACGCCGATTATTTAAACTCGAGGGTCTGGAGGCTGCATATTTTCTGTAAACGCTCAAATATTCCGTTACTACAAAAGATCTCGATCTTTTGGTCTTAGTATTTGGTAGCATAGTTAGCAATTTGTCGCCCATATCATCTATATCATCTGTTTTCATTTGCAAAAGCTCATCAAATCTACAAGCCCCAGCGACTGCAACAATAAGTACATCCTAAACTATAAATATTGAAAATCAGTTTTTTAATCCATAATAGATCATTTTCAATATATGCCTACCTTCGTACACAAATACAGTTCATCAGGGGCATCTGATGAAAATTTCCCGATTCCTTCTCTTTGAAAAACTCGGGATTTTTTCGCATGGAAACCGTCTGACTGGCGTTTCAAAAAAGCCCGTAACTTCAGGTATTTTGCCAAATCAATGTTATTTTTTATGTTCAGGGTAGCTTCCAACATCGAATAGGTAGACCATAACGTTGAAGGCTTCATTTTCTTTGAAAGATCGGAAAAATAGACAATCAGACATTTTCAGGGAAAGATCTTATATTTTTCTTCTGTCTAAATTCCATGAATCTGCTGTATGTGAGTTCATATACAGTTCTTGATTTTTCCGGTAAAAGGTTAAACTCCACATCTCGCGCCTGGAGTGGCACTCTGTAAGTATTTCAACGATAGAGAATCGCTTCTTTTCGCTGTTAGGTACTCCATAAACACATTCGGTTGTTTTCGCAGCTGTACGATTATAATCGAGAGCGAATAAAGAAAGGAAGAGAAGAAGGTCTTCTATCTCAGAGATGTATCCTTCCATCTCCTTTTATAATAATAATAATAATAATAATAATAAATACGTTTATTACCCAATATTATACAGCAGTAAATTAAATGTAATATAATGTATGCGATTTAGCATATTGAGTAATTGGCATTTTAGCTCAGTTCATTTATGTCTTTTGGACTTAAATGTCTGTTCTTCCGCTAAAGCCAGATTATTTCTAACTACATACAGGAATTATTGATTCTAATTTTAGTTAATAAATTGTTATTTAAAAAAAAAACAAATATATTAAATATATTAAAAAGAAACAAAATACAAATTGAAACTGACAATAGTATCAGCATCACAGAGTAAATAGGTATTTTTTCTAGTTCATTTTGAAGCTTTTTGGAGATATTAAGACATTGAAAAGTTTATTTTCTAATAAATTATTTGCAACTTTTGCTACATTGTATGAAAATGCTCGTTTGAATATTTCTTTGCGGTGAAGAGGTATGGTAAGCATTTGCTTTCGTCTCACATTTATATTATGGACATCAGTACGATATTTAATTTTTTTATGTAAGTATGGTGGGGTTTTGAACTTTATAATATTAAATATAAATGAAGCAAAATGCAATTTACGGCGATTATGCATATTAAGCCATTTCAGGTCTTTGAGTTTATGGGATACCTTATACCCACGTCTAATGCCGTAAATAAGACGGATACACGAATTTTGGACTTTTTGAATCCGAGTTTTGTCAACAGCATCTAGACATGAATCATATACCGTGTCACAATGATCGAATAAGGAAAGTATAAGTGATTCGCATAACTTTTTTTTTATGTCAATATCTAAAACGTGTCTATGTGGATAAATTGCTTTCAATCCACAGTATGAAAGTTTCAATTTAGATGTAATAAGGTCTTTGAATCGTAGCTTATTATCAAAAACGAGTCCCAGACTTTTTCCTTTGCTGCTAAAAGGAATAATTTTAGATTCTATTTCTAATTGCATCTGGTTTTGAACAGCAACTCTCACAGAATCCTTACAGAATAGCAAAGCAGACGATTTAAGAGGATTTAGTTTCAGTAGGTGATCGGATGAGGTCTTAGCTAAATTTTTTAAATCATTATTGATTAAATTAGAAGAATCCGTTAAATTTTCATATTTAAAAGAACAGTATATTTGGGTATCGTCAGCATAAAAATGATAGTTACAGTGTTTTAGAGAGTTCTGAAAGTTACTGGTATACATAGTATATAATAGTGGACCAAGTATACTGCCTTGAGGCACCCCGAGTTTTAATTTAATTTTTTGAGACTTGTTTTCACCTATTTGTACTCTTTGGAATCGATCACTTAGAAAGGATTTTATAAATTCAGTAGCTTCATCAGAAAAGCCTAAGTAGTGAGTGATTGACAACAATATTTGATGATTTAACATATCAAAAGCTTTGGAATAATCTAATAAAATTAATATACTTATTTGATTGGTATCTTCTGCCTGAATTAAATCATCAACTATATCAGCAAGGGCAGTGGCGCAACTATGTCCACTGCGAAATCCAGATTGTTTTGTAGGTAATAATTTAAATTTATTAAGGTGTTCTCTAATTTGTATATCCAAAACCTTCTCCAATACTTTCGACAACACGGGTAAAATACTAATAGACCTTAAATGACTCAAATCAGTTGGCGAGCTAATTTTAGGTATAGGTATAACATTTGCATATTTCCACTCCGCGGGAAAATAAGAGGTCAAAATGCATTGATTTATAATATTAGTAATATAAGGAATTATAAATGGACAAAACAGTAATATTATATCGATATTCATATTATCGGTTCCGTAAGCTTTAGTTTTAATATTTAAAATTATATTTGAAACCACTCCTTCTGTCACAAGTGTGAACACAAGAGAGTTATTTATATTATTTTTTATTTGAGAATTGTAGTAATGAATTATATTATGATTTGGCTGTTTATTTTCGATGCTAGTAAAGTGCTTGTTAATAGTTTCAACATCATTTAACTGAGTGGGAATATCGTTATATTTATTTTTTGAAATATTTAATTTTTTTATTTCTTGCCAAGTTTGTTTAGTATTAGTATTTGCAAATTTGTATCTGAGATATGCCCTTTTTTCATTATGTATTGCATTGGTTGTGAAGTTCTTAACTTGTTTATAGTAAGACCAATTAGCAGGTGTACTATTATTTTTAAATTTTCTCAACGCTTTATCTCTTAGTTTTTGCATGAATTTTATATTTTCAGTTATCCAAGGTGCGTATGGTTTTTTTCCTATACGAATAGTTTTAATAGGAGCAAAAATATCAATTATTTCCAAAATATTTTTGTTTAGTATTTCAACTTTTTTATCGATATCATTAGTGGCATATATATTATACCAGGGCATTCGATTTGAAATGTCTTGTAGTTGTTCTAAATTTATAGATTTTAGGTCTCTGTAGGAGATTTTATTATGAATTGGTATTTTAATTGCTGCAAAATCAAGTTTACAAGATATCAATGAATGATTTGTAAAATGAGTTTGAGTTACTTTTATGTGACACTTCTGCAAATCATAATTAGTTATAAACAAATCGAGAAGTGAACTTCGGGTGGGTGAAAAACAAGTAGGTTCATTTACAAGTTGATGGCAGTTAAAAATATCAAAAATTGTATTAAATCGGTTAAATTCTGGTAGCTCAATGTCTGAAAGGTCAAAATTAAAATCACCTACACATATAATTTGATTATATTGTGCATACATATCACACAAAATATCCTCAAAAATCTGAAAAAATGCATCTTTATCTGCTTTAGGTGGTCTGTAAAAAGTACCAATAGCTAGCTGATGTCCACAAAAAGTGATTTCTATCCATATATATTCGACAAAATCCAGGCATTCACTCAGTAAAATTTTATATTTAAATTTATTTTTAATGTACATACCTACTCCTCCACCACGTTTCGAGTGACGGTCTCTCCGAACTAATGTGTATTCGCCTAACCTTACAATATCATTACTAATGTCCTTTCTCAACCATGTCTCAGTAACTCCAATAACCTCAAAACCTTCGTTTTGTATTAAGTGCAAAAAATCATTGAAATGTAGAACTAGAGATCGTGTATTAAGATGAGCTACTTTAAGTGACATAGATACTAATTATTTTTGGCTAACAAAACCCGATCTTGTAGTTCTGTTTACAGTGTTGAGTATTTTATTTTTAACAAATTTATTTTCAATAGTCGAAGCCTTTTTGGTATTTACTGTTTTGAATTCCTTCCTCTCATCAGCCACAATGCTCTTCGTACTAGTTTCTGCTAATACTTCTTCACCTCCTCCGTATTCTGCTCTTTCTCCCTGTGTATCTTTCGTTTCAGTTAAGTTAGGCCGAAAAACTTCAGGATGTGAGATAACGTTTTTTTCAGCTGAAGGAGTTTGTGGTGCACTTAGATTAAATCTTGAATTATTTGAAGACTGATTTAGTTCTTCTGTAGCAAGCAGGTCTCCAACTGTATAAACTTGGTTATTTCTATATAACTTTTGTCCTTTTATGTAGCACTTGTCTGTTGAAAATTGTCTAATATTTTTTAAATGTGTTCTTAAAACTTTATTTCTTTGTTGTTGGAGCTTCGTTAGGTCTGGTGATATTACGATGTTGGTGCCTTTGAGTTTTTTGCATCTACTGAGTATATTAACCTTGGTGAATCTCTCGTGAAAGTACGTATTATTTATTCCTGTTGCAGGTATTGAGAAAATGAATGTAAACTGTAACGTCCTTTCCGTCGCTACTCGTTTATTTGACGCCTAAACTCTGGTAACGGATGCCTCGGGCGCCAGTTTTTTAAAGTGGTATGCTCCACTTGCTCCGGGCAGCTTCAGTGAAGAAGGAAAATACTCCAGGGGTCAATATGGTGTTGACGAATGCACTGTAGCCGGTGAAACAGATTTTACCTGTCCTCCTGGATTGCCAACCTGGGTATTCGCTGCTGTATCTTACCTCGGAGTTGCAAGAAGTTGAAGGAAAACAATGCTTATTCTCAATATATTTATTAAATCCTCTAAATACAAAATTAAAACAAAATTACTACCCTAAAAGCAACGGTATATAAAAGCGCTAAACTACGGGTTATTACTACGAGGAACGGGGTGTGCAAGCGAAAGCGGGTGCATGCTAAAGCGAAAAATTAGCTGAAGGCCCAAACACGACTACCACTGAGATGTGAAAACTCAGCGCCCTCAATGGCAGTTTCGCGACTACTACTGAGATGTGAAAACTCAGCGCCCCCAGTAGCAGTTTCCTTTCCCTCGGTATATTAAGGGGTGGCTGAAGGCCCAAACTTAGAAATGCGACGGTTGAGAACAGTACCCAAGTTCTAAGCAAACTCACCTCGGAATACGGATTGCGGTCTTCGGATCACGGACACAACTGACTTAGGGCCATTCGCACCGATTATCCTTAAAAGTCATACTTAACTAAGTGACACTTATAATTTAAGTGGAACTTCGTTCGCACCGTACATCCCTTAGCTAAGTGTGAGGTTCCATTTGACAACGCCGCAATTTTTGAAATATTTTTTGAAAAAGAAGATCTTTTCAGGAATTAACGGCAGTCGTTTGTGGTTTGATCCAGTTTGATCTATGCGTTTGATGTTATAGTTGGTGTCATCTTTGGTTTTGACGTTTTGATAAGTTTTTTTTCTTCCGAGTCATTAGTAGTTTAAATATGAGCGGAGAAAAACGATCTCGTGGAATAAATTTCACGACAAGTGAAAAATCATCATTATTAGATATTATTAGCAAGTCTAAGAATGTAATAGAAAATAAACAAAGCGATGCGGTATCCTGGAAAGATAAGCAGTTGACGTGAGACAAAATATGCAATCAATTTAATGCAATGCTCCCGGAAAACGCATACTGCACGAAGGAATCGTTAAAAAAATTCTATGAAAACGTTAATAAAATAATAAAAATAATCGTTCCTTATGTATAACTGTCTGGGTATGCCGTGTTCAATTATATCAATTATTTCTAAATCGTCATCATCTTCTAACATTTCCATTTCGATAAGACAAATTAAATACAAAGATCTACCAAAGGACAATTCACTCAAATCTAAACTGTCATAAATCAACTTCAAAATTAGTATTTTCGAGGTTAAGTGGAACTTTAAGCCGAGGATATTCCGAGCTTAGTTAAGGTACCCTTAACGTCGCGTTAAGGATGCCCTTAAATTCGGTGCGAACGACTAAGTGGCACTTAGTGGATTTAAGTGACACTTAACGTTTAAGTGTAACCGGTGCGAATGGCCCTTACTGTCCCTAAAACAAATACTTATATACTGAGCTTCTCCCACCCAGTTTCAGTCGGACTAGCGCAGAAACTCTGCAACGGACTTAGTAAAAATAATGCGAAACTTACTCTGGTTCGGTTCTCGGCGTGGTGTTCTTCTTGCTGCTATGTCGGCGGACTAACTCTGCCTTTCTTTTATTATTATTATTATCATTCCAAGTATGCACTTGCTCAGCACTTGCTGGTAATGTTCACCTATCCCGAGCGTTTGTAAACGCAAATGGGATTAGGCTCGGAAGTCACATATTTAGAAATTTACGGACAGTGTGACAGGTATTTAGGATGGCAGCCTTCTGCAGATCGATGTAAGTATTTTTGTGAAGACCCAGTTTGGTAAGGCTATCTTGTAGAGTTTTGGGAATTAGTCCCGTAGATGAAACGATGATCGGTACCACCTCTATTTTCTCTGCATGCCACATCTGTCTTACCTCAATTGCAAGATCGGTGTATTTTGCAATTTTCTCGTTGTATTTGTCCAGAATATTGTTATTATTGGGTACTGCAACATCCACCAGATAAACCGAGTTAGCTTTTTTATCCACAACTACAATATCAGGCCGGTTATTCGTCACCCGTCTATCGGTGATAATTGACCTATCGTAGTATAGTCTAAAATCAGCATTCTCTAGCACCGAATTCGGATGGTACTTGTAATATGGGGTGTAGGTGTTCACTAATCCAAATTTGTTGGCCAACTTCTGATGGATGATGTTGCAAAGTTGATTGTGCCTGCGTAGGTAATCAATGTTAGCTAAGGCTGAACATCCCGACGTGATGTGTTGTATCGTCTCTGTTGTTTGTTGGCACCTTCTGCACTTGTCCGTAGCGATGTTTGGATCTTTCATGACAAATTTCTTGTAATTGTTGGTATTAATTACTTGGTCTTGAATTGCCGTCATAAATCCTTCTGTTTCTGGAAATAATGTTCCATCAGATAGCCACTTATTTGATGCTTCCTTGTCGATATGAGGTTGATTGAGGTCGTGATGATGTCGACCATGAAGCGCTTTCTGAGCCCACTCCACCTGTTTGTCAGAATCGGTAACGATTTCAAGTCTCATATCAGGGCTTACAAGATTTAAGGGGGAATAGTTTTCATCTGCTTTTGCGACCATCTCATGCAATTCAGATGTTTCAGCCTTGACAATGAAGAATTCTTGGAGTCTAGATATTTGTTTGTTATGTAAATTAACTATGTCCACTAGACCTCTCCCTCCCTCTCTTCTTGGTAGTGTTGTCCTGATAACTGATGATGTCGGATGGTGACATTTGTGTTGGTCATCATGGTACGGGTTGTTCTTTGAATATCCTCCAGCTCTGTCTTTGTCCACTTCAGAATTCCAAATGAGTATGTCAGGATCGGTATGGCGTAGGTGTTAATTGCTTTTGCTAGATTTCCTGCGTTCAACTGGGATTTCAATAAAGTAGTTACCCTTTGAGTGAACTGGCTCCTAATTTTGATTTTTGCTTGCTTTTGGTCTAATAGCTTAGCTTGCTGAAATCCTAGATATTTGTAGGTCTCGCCATTTTGCATGGCAGTTATAATATTCCCATTGGGTAGTAACACATCTCCGTTAACGATTTTACCCTTCTCGATATTTAAGGTTTTGCACTTGTCTAATCCAAATCCCATTTGTATATCACTGGAGAATTTTTCAGTGATATTGAGTAAATGTTGAATTTGACGCTGGTTGGATGCGTATATTTTGATATCATCCATATATAGAAGGTGGGAAACAGTGCAGCTAGTGTTCCTGTTTGCTTTAAGTTTATAGCCGTAATCCGTATCGTTGAGTAGATTGGAGAGTGGGTTCATTGCCAAACAGAACCAAAGTGGACTAAGGGAGTCACCCTGGAAGATCCCCCTACGGATGGAAATTTCATCAGTTTGGAGGTATTGGCCATTTATTTGTAAATGAAGGTTCGTTCGCCAGTGCTTCATCGCTGATTCAAGAAAAGTAACAACAGTGGGATGTACTTTGTAAATTTGCAGAACTTTCACAAGCCAGGAATGTGCAACGCTATCAAATGCTTTCCTGTAATCTACGAAAGCCGTATGGATGTTGCGCTTTTCCTTTTGCGCCTGTTTCAGTATAACTGAATCAATGATAAGTTGTTCTTTGCAGCCTTGGTGATCTCGTCTGCAACCTTTCTGTTCTTCTGACAGGATGTTGTTTTGGTCCACATGTCTGTAAATACGGTTAGTGATGCAAGCCGTTAATATTTTATATATAGTTGGTAGGCAGGTTATGGGCCTATACTGCGAAGGATCGTGAGTTTGATGTGTTTTGGGAAGCAAGTGGGTCGAGCCCAATGTCAGAAATGGTGGTGTATCTTCTGGATGTTGCAAAATATGTGAGAATGATGTTGCCATTGCTTTATGTAGACTGTCAAACTTCTTATACCAAAAGTTTTGGACGTGGTCAACTCCTGGTGTCTTCCAATTACTGGTACTCTTTATAGCTTCGGTTACCTCGCTTGTTGTCAAGTCAACGAAAGACATCGGTTCAATATTGATTTTTTCCTCCTCAGTTCTCATCCAGTGAGCGTTGGATTTATGTTCGACAGGCTTCGACCATAATGAAGACCAGTATTCCGTCAGCTCATCTTTATTTGGAGGACCTTGGTTCTGATTGTTTTCTGTACCGCTCAGTTGCCTGTAAAATAACTTCTGATTGTTATTGAATAAGTAATTTTGTTGTTTCCTTTTCGTGCACTTGACATATCGAGATAAACGTTTGGATTTTGCCTTCAACTTTTGTCTGAGTGAATCCATATATTCAAATACATGTTGTTCATGTTGTGGGTGACCTGTATAAGTTTTGATTTTTCGATAGATCTTTCTCACTCTGTTTGTTAATCGCCTCGACGGTTTCAAGCTGTTCTTAAACTCTGTCAACTGCCCCAACTCCCTCCTGATGTCATCAATGGAACTTTCGAGCCTGCGTTGCCACCAGGGCTTGAGCTGTTTGTAGTCCTTACTCTGATTGTTTCCAGGGAATTGGATTCGTTGATTATGAATTCGAAGCACTGCCACCGCTCCACAGTAGATGAGAGTGTGAAGTTGTTCCAGTGCTTTGCAGTCTTTGGCATGGTTCTGCAATAGTAAGTTCACTGCTGCTATTATGCTGTTGGTACTCTTATTGGTTCGCAGCTTGGGTAGTTTGGGCCGGTGTATTGGGTTGGTGCCATTAAATTCCGCTAGTGCTTTACAAAGCTCTGTATTATAGTCATTATCAGGTGTTTTGTCGCAATCAATGTTTGTTTTCTCAACGCCATTGTTGTCTTCTTGTGCATTCTCCGGTTCATGTGTATCATGATCGGTAATTATGTCATTCTCCTCATTTTGTAGGTCAAGAAGGACTTCTCCTCGAATTTGTTGCAACGTCGGATCGGGTAGTAGATTGTTTTTCACAATACTTCGACGCTGGTCAGCAATACGTTGTTCCGTGAGATGCTGGAATTCTGGGAAATGATCAATGAATGCACGGTGGAGGGCGTATCTGTACGTTGTCATATCAGTTTCCATCTTGGTGATTTTGAAATAGGAGCGCATAATAAAAGAGTTCAGCTCAATAGTCCACTTCATGCGCTTCCTGGGCTTTCCGGCTTTTGTGGTCGTGGATGTGCCGACTTGCGTCACTCCAGAAACAGCAGAAGCCGGTGGATGAGGATTGATGTTGTTTTCCTCATGAGTGTGGGTCACAGTAGCCCTACTCGGTGTCACGCTGCGCCTACCGCTGACCGAGGAAGAAGTTGATTCATCATTTTTCGAAGAAGCCCTTCTAGCACCAGCTTGAACGCGACAAGAGTTTAAGGTGTTGCAATGTCGATTCACCTGACGATTCCTGAGATTTAAAGTCCCGGAATTTACAATCGAATTATTGCTCCCCCCAGAATCCGTGGAGCAGACAGCCGATGTACTAGGTACACTAGCAGTGTGGGATTCTGAGCATTTCGCTCTACCCACCTGGGGTAATCTAGTTTTACAATTCGACATCGTGATTGTTGCATTTTAGACCTACTGCCAGGTGATGATTCAGCCGCTCCTTCCATGGAGAACAGACGCTGTCGGAGTACCGCTCCTTACATGGAGTCCGTCGTGTCCTGAAACTTACTGGTTTTGGTTCGCTCCGAGGTATTTAATTTCCCCGATACCTTTTATATCTAAAAGGCCTTCCCCTATCCACCACCTGGGGAAGCGCCCGATAGGGGACCAGCACCCCCACGGGTTATTATTATTATTATATATATTATTATTATTATTATTATTATCATTCCAAGTATGCACTTGCTCAGCACTTGCTGGTAATGTTCACCTATCCCGAGCGTGTGTAAACGCAAATGGGATTAGGCTCGGAAGTCACATATTTAGAAATTTACGGACAGTGTGACAGGTATTTAGGATGGCAGCCTTCTGCAGATCGATGTAAGTATTTTTGTGAAGACCCAGTTTGGTAAGGCTATCTTGTAGAGTTTTGGGAATTAGTCCCGTAGATGAAACGATGATCGGTACCACCTCTATTTTCTCTGCATGCCACATCTGTCTCACCTCAATTGCAAGATCGGTGTATTTTGCAATTTTCTCGTTGTATTTGTCCAGAATATTGTTATTATTGGGTACTGCAACATCCACCAGATAAACCGAGTTAGCTTTTTTATCCACAACTACAATATCAGGCCGGTTATTCGTCACCCGTCTATCGGTGATAATTGACCTATCGTAGTATAGTCTAAAATCAGCATTCTCTAGCACCGAATTCGGATGGTACTTGTAATATGGGGTGTAGGTGTTCACTAATCCAAATTTGTTGGCCAACTTCTGATGGATGATGTTGCAAAGTTGATTGTGCCTGCGTAGGTAATCGATGTTAGCTAAGGCTGAACATCCCGACGTGATGTGTTGTATCGTCTCTGTTGTTTGTTGGCACCTTCTGCACTTGTCCGTAGCGATGTTTGGATTTTTCATGACAAATTTCTTGTAATTGTTGGTATTAATTACTTGGTCTTGAATTGCCGTCATAAATCCTTCTGTTTCTGGAAATAATGTTCCATCAGATAGCCACTTATTTGATGCTTCCTTGTCGATATGAGGTTGATTGAGGTCGTGATGATGTCGACCATGAAGCGCTTTCTGAGCCCACTCCACCTGTTTGTCAGAATCGGTAACGATTTCAAGTCTCATATCAGGGCTTACAAGATTTAAGGGGGAATAGTTTTTATCTGCTTTTGCGACCATCTCATGCAATTCAGATGTTTCAGCCTTGACAATAAAGAATTCTTGGAGTCTAGATATTTGTTTGTTATGTAAATTAACTATGTCCACTAGACCTCTCCCTCCCTCTCTTCTTGGTAGTGTTGTCCTGATAACTGATGATGTCGGATGGTGACATTTGTGTTTGGTCATCATGGTACGGGTTGTTCTTTGAATATCCTCCAGCTCTGTCTTTGTCCACTTCAGAACTCCAAATGAGTATGTCAGGATCGGTATGGCGTAGGTGTTAATTGCTTTTGCTAGATTTCCTGCGTTCAACTGGGATTTCAATAAAGTAGTTACCCTTTGAGTGAACTGGCTCCTAATTTTGATTTTTGCTTGTTTTTGGTCTAATAGCTTAGCTTGCTGAAATCCTAGATATTTGTAGGTCTCGCCATTTTGCATGGCAGTTATAATATTCCCATTGGGTAGTAACACATCTCCGTTAACGATTTTACCCTTCTCGATATTTAAGGTTTTGCACTTGTCTAATCCAAATCCCATTTGTATATCACTGGAGAATTTTTCAGTGATATTGAGTAAATGTTGAATTTGACGCTGGTTGGATGCGTATATTTTGATATCATCCATATATAGAAGGTGGGAAACAGTGCAGCTAGTGTTCCTGTTGGCTTTAAGTTTATAGCCGTAATCCGTATAGTTGAGTAGATTGGAGAGTGGGTTCATTGCCAAACAGAACCAAAGTGGACTAAGGGAGTCACCCTGGAAGATCCCCCTACGGATGGAAATTTCATCAGTTTGGAGGTATTGGCCATTTATTTGTAAATGAAGGTTCGTTCGCCAGTGCTTCATCGCTGATTCAAGAAAAGTAACAACAGTGGGATGTACTTTGTAAATTTGCAGAACTTTCACAAGCCAGGAATGTAGAACGCTATCAAATGCTTTCCTGTAATCTACGAAAGCCGTGTGGATGTTGCGCTTTTCCTTTTGCGCCTGTTTCAGTATAACTGAATCAATGATAAGTTGTTCTTTGCAGCCTTGGTGATCTCGTCTGCAACCTTTCTGTTCTTCTGACAGGATGTTGTTTTGGTCCACATGTCTGTAAATACGGTTAGTGATGCAAGCCGTTAATATTTTATATATAGTTGGTAGGCAGGTTATGGGCCTATACTGCGAAGGATCGTGAGTTTGATGTGTTTTGGGAAGCAAGTGAGTCGAGCCCAGTGTCAGAAATGGTGGTGTATCTTCTGGATGTTGCAAAATATGTGAGAATGATGTTGCCATTGCTTTATGTAGACTGTCAAACTTCTTATACCAAAAGTTTTGGACGTGGTCAACTCCTGGTGTCTTCCAATTACTGGTACTCTTTATAGCTTCGGTTACCTCGCTTGTTGTCAAGTCAACGAAAGACATCGGTTCAATATTGATTTTTTCCTCCTCAGTTCTTATCCAGTGAGCGTTGGATTTATGTTCGACAGGCTTCGACCATAATGAAGACCAGTATTCCGTCAGCTCATCTTTATTTGGAGGACCTTGGTTCTGATTGTTTTCTGTACCGCTCAGTTGCCTGTAAAATAACTTCTGATTGTTATTGAATAAGTAATTTTGTTGTTTCCTTTTCGTGCACTTGACATATCGAGATAAACGTTTGGATTTTGCCTTCAACTTTTGTCTGAGTGAATCCATATATTCAAATACATGTTGTTCATGTTGTGGGTGACCTGTATAAGTTTTGATTTTTCGATAGATCTTTCTCACTCTGTTTGTTAATCGCCTCGACGGTTTCAAGCTGTTCTTAAACTCTGTCAACTGCCCCAATTCCCTCCTGATGTCATCAATGGAACTTTCGAGCCTGCGTTGCCACCAGGGCTTGAGCTGTTTGTAGTCCTTACTCTGATTGTTTCCAGGGAATTGGATTCGTTGATTATGAATTCGAAGCACTGCCACCGCTCCACAATAGATGAGAGTGTGAAGTTGTTCCAGTGCTTTGCAGTCTCTGGCATGGTTCTGCAAAAGTAAGTTCACTGCTGCTATTATGCTGTTGGTACTCTTATTGGTTCGCAGCTTGGGTAGTTTGGGCCGGTGTATTGGGTTGGTGCCATTAAATTCCGCTAGTGCTTTACAAAGCTCTGTATTATAGTCATTATCAGGTGTTTTGTCGCAATCAATGTTTGTTTTCTCAACGCCATTGTTGTCTTCTTGTGCATTCTCCGGTTCATGTGTATCATGATCGGTAATTATGTCATTCTCCTCATTTTGTAGGTCAAGAAGGACTTCTCCTCGAATTTGTTGCAACGTCGGATCGGGTAGTAGATTGTTTTTCACAATACTTCGACGCTGGTCAGCAATACGTTGTTCCGTGAGATGCTGGAATTCTGGGAAATGTTCAATGAATGCACGGTGGAGGGCGTATCTGTACGTTGTCATATCAGTTTCCATTTTGGTGATTTTGAAATAGGAGCGCATAATAAAAGAGTTCAGCTCAATAGTCCAGTTCATGCGCTTCCTGGGCTTTCCGGCTTTTGTGGTCGTGGATGTGCCGACTTGCGTCACTCCAGAAACAGCAGAAGCCGGTGGATGAGGATTGATGTTGTTTTCCTCATGAGTGTGGGTCACAGTAGCCCTACTCGGTGTCACGCTGCGCCTACCGCTAACCGAGGAAGAAGTTGATTCATCATTTTTCGAAGAAGCCCTTCTAGCACCAGCTTGAACGCGACAAGAGTTTAGGGTGTTGCAATGTCGATTCACCTGACGATTCCTGAGATTTAAAGTCCCGGAATTTACAATCGAATTATTGCTCCCCCCAGAATCCGTGGAGCAGACAGCCGATGTACTAGGTACACTAGCAGTGTGGGATTCTGAGCATTTCGCTCTACCCACCTGGGGTAATCTAGTTTTACAATTCGACATCGTGATTGTTGCATTTTAGACCTACTGCCAGGTGATGATTCAGCCGCTCCTTCCATGGAGAACAGACACTGTCGGAGTACCGCTCCTTACATGGAGTCCGTCGTGTCCTGAAACAAACTGGTTTTGGTTCGCTCCGAGGTATTTAATTTCCCCGATACCTTTTATATCTAAAAGGCCTTCCCCTATCCACCACCTGGGGAAGCGCCCGATAGGGGACCAGCACCCCCACGGGTTTATTATTATTATTATCATTTCAAGTATGCACTTGCTCAGCACTTGCTGGTAATGTTCACCTATCCCGAGCGTGTGTAAACGCAAATGGGATTAGGCTCGGAAGTCACATATTTAGAAATTTACGGACAGTGTGACAGGTATTTAGGATGGCAGCCTTCTGCAGATCGATGTAAGTATTTTTGTGAAGACCCAGTTTGGTAAGGCTATCTTGTAGAGTTTTGGGAATTAGTCCCGTAGATGAAACGATGATCGGTACTACCTCTATTTTCTCTGCATGCCACATCTGTCTTACCTCAGTTGCAAGATCGGTGTATTTTGCAATTTTCTCGTTGTATTTGTCCAGAATATTGTTATTATTGGGTACTGCAACATCCACCAGATAAACCGAGTTAGCTTTTTTATCCACAACTACAATATCAGGCCGGTTATTCGTCACCCGTCTATCGGTGATAATTGACCTATCGTAGTATAGTCTAAAATCAGCATTCTCTAGCACCGAATTCGGATGGTACTTGTAATATGGGGTGTAGGTGTTCACTAATCCAAATTTGTTGGCCAACTTCTGATGGATGATGTTGCAAAGTTGATTGTGCCTGCGTAGGTAATCAATGTTAGCTAAGGCTGAACATCCCGACGTGATGTGTTGTATCGTCTCTGTTGTTTGTTGGCACCTTCTGCACTTGTCCGTAGCGATGTTTGGATCTTTCATGACAAATTTCTTGTAATTGTTGGTATTAATTACTTGGTCTTGAATTGCCGTCATAAATCCTTCTGTTTCTGGAAATAATGTTCCATCAGATAGCCACTTATTTGTTATTATTATTATTATTATTATTTTCATTCCAAGTATGCACTTGCTCAGCACTTGCTGGTAATGTTCACCTATCCCGAGCGTGTGTAAACGCAAATGGGATTAGGCTCGGAAGTCACATATTTAGAAATTTACGGACAGTGTGACAGGTATTTAGGATGGCAGCCTTCTGCAGATCGATGTAAGTATTTTTGTGAAGACCCAGTTTGGTAAGGCTATCTTGTAGAGTTTTGGGAATTAGTCCCGTAGATGAAACGATGATCGGTACCACCTCTATTTTCTCTGCATGCCACATCTGTCTTACCTCAATTGCAAGATCGGTGTATTTTGCAATTTTCTCGTTGTATTTGTCCAGAATATTGTTATTATTGGGTACTGCAACATCCACCAGATAAACCGAGTTAGCTTTTTTATCCACAACTACAATATCAGGCCGGTTATTCGTCACCCGTCTATCGGTGATAATTGACCTATCGTAGTATAGTCTAAAATCAGCATTCTCTAGCACCGAATTCGGATGGTACTTGTAATATGGGGTGTAGATGTTCACTAATCCAAATTTGTTGGCCAACTTCTGATGGATGATGTTGCAAAGTTGATTGTGCCTGCGTAGGTAATCAATGTTAGCTAAGGCTGAACATCCCGACGTGATGTGTTGTATCGTCTCTGTTGTTTGTTGGCACCTTCTGCACTTGTCCGTAGCGATGTTTGGATCTTTCATGACAAATTTCTTGTAATTGTTGGTATTAATTACTTGGTCTTGAATTATTATTATTATTATTATTATCATTTCAAGTATGCACTTGCTCAGCACTTGCTGGTAATGTTCACCTATCCCGAGCGTGTGTAAACGCAAATGGGATTAGGCTCGGAAGTCACATATTTAGAAATTTACGGACAGTGTGACAAGTATTTAGGATGGCAGCCTTCTGCAGATCGATGTAAGTATTTTTGTGAAGACCCAGTTTGGTAAGGCTATCTTGTAGAGTTTTGGGAATTAGTCCCGTAGATGAAACGATGATCGGTACCACCTCTATTTTCTCTGCATGCCACATCTGTCTTACCTCAATTGCAAGATCGGTGTATTTTGCAATTTTCTCGTTGTATTTGTCCAGAATATTGTTATTATTGGGTACTGCAACATCCACCAGATAAACCGAGTTAGCTTTTTTATCCACAACTACAATATCAGGCCGGTTATTCGTCACCCGTCTATCGGTGATAATTGACCTATCGTAGTATAGTCTAAAATCAGCATTCTCTAGCACCGAATTTGGATGGTACTTGTAATATGGGGTGTAGGTGTTCACTAATCCAAATTTGTTGGCCAACTTCTGATGGATGATGTTGCAAAGTTGATTGTGCCTGCGTAGGTAATCAATGTTAGCTAAGGCTGAACATCCCGACGTGATGTGTTGTATCGTCTCTGTTGTTTGTTGGCACCTTCTGCACTTGTCCGTAGCGATGTTTGGATCTTTCATGACAAATTTCTTGTAATTGTTGGTATTAATTACTTGGTCTTGAATTGCCGTCATAAATCCTTCTGTTTCTGGAAATAATGTTCCATCAGATAGCCACTTATTTGATGCTTCCTTGTCGATATGAGGTTGATTGAGGTCGTGATGATGTCGACCATGAAGCGCTTTCTGAGCCCACTCCACCTGTTTGTCAGAATCGGTAACGATTTCAAGTCTCATATCAGGGCTTACAAGATTTAAGGGGGAATAGTTTTTATCTGCTTTTGCGACCATCTCATGCAATTCAGATGTTTCAGCCTTGACAATGAAGAATTCTTGGAGTCTAGATATTTGTTTGTTATGTAAATTAACTATGTCCACTAGACCTCTCCCTCCCTCTCTTCTTGGTAGTGTTGTCCTGATAACTGATGATGTCGGATGGTGACATTTGTGTTTGGTCATCATGGTACGGGTTGTTCTTTGAATATCCTCCAGCTCTGTCTTTGTCCACTTCAGAATTCCAAATGAGTATGTCAGAATCGGTATGGCGTAGGTGTTAATTGCTTTTGCTAGATTTCCTGCGTTCAACTGGGATTTCAATAAAGTAGTTACCCTTTGAGTGAACTGGCTCCTAATTTTGATTTTTGCTTGCTTTTGGTCTAATAGCTTAGCTTGCTGAAATCCTAGATATTTATAGGTCTCGCCATTTTGCATGGCAGTTATAATATTCCCATTGGGTAGTAACACATCTCCGTTAACGATTTTACCCTTCTCGATATTTAAGGTTTTGCACTTGTCTAATCCAAATCCCATTTGTATATCACTGGAGAATTTTTCAGTGATATTGAGTAAATGTTGAATTTGACGCTGGTTGGATGCGTATATTTTGATATCATCCATATATAGAAGGTGGGAAACAGTGCAGCTAGTGTTCCTGTTGGCTTTAAGTTTATAGCCGTAATCCGTATCGTTGAGTAGATTGGAGAGTGGGTTCATTGCCAAACAGAACCAAAGTGGACTAAGGGAGTCACCCTGGATGATCCCCCTACGGATGGAAATTTCATCAGTTTGGAGGTATTGGCCATTTATTTGTAAATGAAGGTTTGTTCGCCAGTGCTTCATCGCTGATTCAAGAAAAGTAACAACAGTGGGATGTACTTTGTAAATTTGCAGAACTTTCACAAGCCAGGAATGTGGAACGCTATCAAATGCTTTCCTGTAATCTACGAAAGCCGTGTGGATGTTGCGCTTTTCCTTTTGCGCCTATTATTATTATTATTATTATCATTTCAAGTATGCACTTGCTCAGCACTTGCTGGTAATGTTCACCTATCCCGAGCGTGTGTAAACGCAAATGGGATTAGGCTCGGAAGTCACATATTTAGAAATTTACGGACAGTGTGACAGGTATTTAGGATGGCAGCCTTCTGCAGATCGATGTAAGTATTTTTGTGAAGACCCAGTTTGGTAAGGCTATCTTGTAGAGTTTTGGGAATTAGTCCCGTAGATGAAACGATGATCGGTACCACCTCTATTTTCTCTGCATGCCACATCTGTCTTACCTCAATTGCAAGATCGGTGTATTTTGCAATTTTCTCGTTGTATTTGTCCAGAATATTGTTATTATTGGGTACTGCAACATCCACCAGATAAACCGAGTTAGCTTTTTTATCCACAACTACAATATCAGGCCGGTTATTCGTCACCCGTCTATCGGTGATAATTGACCTATCGTAGTATAGTCTAAAATCAGCATTCTCTAGCACCGAATTCGGATGGTACTTGTAATATGGGGTGTAGGTGTTCACTAATCCAAATTTGTTGGCCAACTTCTGATGGATGATGTTGCAAAGTTGATTGTGCCTGCGTAGGTAATCAATGTTAGCTAAGGCTGAACATCCCGACGTGATGTGTTGTATCGTCTCTGTTGTTTGTTGGCACCTTCTGCACTTGTCCGTAGCGATGTTTGGATCTTTCATGACAAATTTCTTGTAATTGTTGGTATTAATTACTTGGTCTTGAATTGCCGTCATAAATCCTTCTGTTTCTGGAAATAATGTTCCATCAGATAGCCACTTATTTGATGCTTCCTTGTCGATATGAGGTTGATTGAGGTCGTGATGATGTCGACCATGAAGCGCTTTCTGAGCCCACTCCACCTGTTTGTCAGAATCGGTAACGATATCAAGTCTCATATCAGGGCTTACAAGATTTAAGGGGGAATAGTTTTTATCTGCTTTTGCGACCATCTCATGCAATTCAGATGTTTCAGCCTTGAGAATGAAGAATTCTTGGAGTCTAGATATTTGTTTGTTATGTAAATTAACTATGTCCACTAGACCTCTCCCTCCCTCTCTTCTTGGTAGTGTTGTCCTGATAACTGATGATGTCGGATGGTGACATTTGTGTTTGGTCATCATGGTACGGGTTGTTCTTTGAATATCCTCCAGCTCTGTCTTTGTCCACTTCAGAATTCCAAATGAGTATGTCAGGATCGGTATGGCGTAGGTGTTAATTGCTTTAGCTAGGTTTCCTGCGTTCAACTGGGATTTCAATAAAGTAGTTACCCTTTGAGTGAACTGGCTCCTAATTTTGATTTTTGCTTGCTTTTGGTCTAATAGCTTAGCTTGCTGAAATCCTAGATATTTGTAGGTCTCGCCATTTTGCATGGCAGTTATAATATTCCCATTGGGTAGTAACACATCTCCGTTAACGATTTTACCCTTCTCGATATTTAAGGTTTTGCACTTGTCTAATCCAAATCCCATTTGTATATCACTGGAGAATTTTTCAGTGATATTGAGTAAGTGTTGAATTTGACGCTGGTTGGATGCGTATATTTTGATATCATCCATATATAGAAGGTGGGAAACAGTGCAGCTAGTGTTCCTGTTGGCTTTAAGTTTATAGCCGTAATCCGTATCGTTGAGTAGATTGGAGAGTGGGTTCATTGCCAAACAGAACCAAAGTGGACTAAGGGAGTCACCCTGGAAGATCCCCCTACGGATGGAAATTTCATCAGTTTGGAGGTATTGGCCATTTATTTGTAAATGAAGGTTCGTTCGCCAGTGCTTCATCGCTGATTCAAGAAAAGTAACAACAGTGGGATGTACTTTGTAAATTTGCAGTACTTTCACAAGCCAGGAATGTGGAACGCTATCAAATGCTTTCCTGTAATCTACGAAAGCCGTGTGGATGTTGCGCTTTTCCTTTTGCGCCTGTTTCAGTATAACTGAATCAATGATAAGTTGTTCTTTGCAGCCTTGGTGATCTCGTCTGCAACCTTTCTGTTCTTCTGACAGGATGTTGTTTTGGTCCACATGTCTGGAAATACGGTTAGTGATGCAAGCCGTTAATATTTTATATATAGTTGGTAGGCAGGTTATGGGCCTATACTGCGAAGGATCGTGAGTTTGATGTGTTTTGGGAAGCAAGTGGGTCGAGCCCAGTGTCAGAAATGGTGGGGTATCTTCTGGATGTTGCAAAATATGTGAGAATGATGTTGCCATTGCTTTATGTAGACTGTCAAACTTCTTATACCAAAAGTTTTGGACGTGGTCAACTCCTGGTGTCTTCCAATTACTGGTACTCTTTATAGCTTCGGTTACCTCGCTTGTTGTCAAGTCAACGAAAGACATCGGTTCAATATTGATTTTTTTCTCCTCAGTTCTTATCCAGTGAGCGTTGGATTTATGTTCGACAGGCTTCGACCATAATGAAGACCAGTATTCCGTCAGCTCATCTTTATTTGGAGGACCTTGGTTCTGATTGTTTTCTGTACCGCTCAGTTGCCTGTAAAATAACTTCTGATTGTTATTGAATAAGTAATTTTGTTGTTTCCTTTTCGTGCACTTGACATATCGAGATAAACGTTTGGATTTTGCCTTCAACTTTTGTCTGAGTGAATCCATATATTCAAATACATGTTGTTCATGTTGTGGGTGACCTGTATAAGTTTTGATTTTTCGATAGATCTTTCTCACTCTGTTTGTTAATCGCCTCGACGGTTTCAAGCTGTTCTTAAACTCTGTCAACTGCCCCAATTCCCTCCTGATGTCATCAATGGAACTTTCGAGCCTGCGTTGCCACCAGGGCTTGAGCTGTTTGTAGTCCTTACTCTGATTGTTTCCAGGGAATTGGATTTGTTGATTATGAATTCGAAGCACTGCCACCGCTCCACAATAGATGAGAGTGTGAAGTTGTTCCAGTGCTTTGCAGTCTTTGGCATAGTTCTGCAATAGTAAGTTCACTGCTGCTATTATGCTGTTGGTACTCTTATTGGTTCGCAGCTTGGGTAGTTTGGGCCGGTGTATTGGGTTGGTGCCATTAAATTCCGCTAGTGCTTTACAAAGCTCTGTATTATAGTCATTATCAGGTGTTTTGTCGCAATCAATGTTTGTTTTCTCAACGCCATTGTTGTCTTCTTGTGCATTCTCCGGATCATGTGTATCATGATCGGTAATTATGTCATTCTCCTCATTTTGTAGGTCAAGAAGGACTTCTCCTCGAATTTGTTGCAACGTCGGATCGGGTAGTAGATTGTTTTTCACAATACTTCGACGCTGGTCAGCAATACGTTGTTCCGTGAGATGCTGGAATTCTGGGAAATGTTCAATGAATGCACGGTGGAGGGCGTATCTGTACGTTGTCATATCAGTTTCCATCTTGGTGATTTTGAAATAGGAGCGCATAATAAAAGAGTTTAGCTCAGTAGTCCACTTCATGCGCTTCCTGGGCTTTCCGGCTTTTGTGGTCGTGGATGTGCCGACTTGCGTCACTCCAGAAACAGCAGAAGCCGGTGGATGAGGATTGATGTTGTTTTCCTCATGAGTGTGGGTCACAGTAGCCCTACTCGGTGTCACGCTGCGCCTACCGCTAACCGAGGAAGAAGTTGATTCATCATTTTTCGAAGAAGCCCTTCTAGCACCAGCTTGAACGCGACAAGAGTTTAAGGTGTTGCAATGTCGATTCACCTGCCGATTCCTGAGATTTAAAGTCCCGGAATTTACAATCGAATTATTGCTCCCCCCAGAATCCGTGGAGCAGACAGCCGATGTACTAGGTACACTAGCAGTGTGGGATTCTGAGCATTTCGCTCTACCCACCTGGGGTAATCTAGTTTTACAATTCGACATCGTGATTGTTGCATTTTAGACCTACTGCCAGGTGATGATTCAGCCGCTCCTTCCATGGAGAACAGACGCTGTCGGAGTACCGCTCCTTACATGGAGTCCGTCGTGTCCTGAAACTTACTGGTTTTGGTTCGCTCCGAGGTATTTAATTTCCCCGATACCTTTTATATCTAAAAGGCCTTCCCCTATCCACCACCTGGGGAAGCGCCCGATAGGGGACCAGCACCCCCACGGGTTATTATTATTATTATTATTATTATTATTATTATTATTATTATTATTATTATTATTATTATTATTATTATTATTATTATTATTATTATTATCATTCCAAGTATGCACTTGCTCAGCACTTGCTGGTAATGTTCACCTATCCCGAGCGTTTGTAAACGCAAATGGGATTAGGCTCGGAAGTCACATATTTAGAAATTTACGGACAGTGTGACAGGTATTTAGGATGGCAGCCTTCTGCAGATCGATGTAAGTATTTTTGTGAAGACCCAGTTTGGTAAGGCTATCTTGTAGAGTTTTGGGAATTAGTCCCGTAGATGAAACGATGATCGGTACCACCTCTATTTTCTCTGCATGCCACATCTGTCTTACCTCAATTGCAAGATCGGTGTATTTTGCAATTTTCTCGTTGTATTTGTCCAGAATATTGTTATTATTGGGTACTGCAACATCCACCAGATAAACCGAGTTAGCTTTTTTATCCACAACTACAATATCAGGCCGGTTATTCGTCACCCGTCTATCGGTGATAATTGACCTATCGTAGTATAGTCTAAAATCAGCATTCTCTAGCACCGAATTCGGATGGTACTTGTAATATGGGGTGTAGGTGTTCACTAATCCAAATTTGTTGGCCAACTTCTGATGGATGATGTTGCAAAGTTGATTGTGCCTGCGTAGGTAATCAATGTTAGCTAAGGCTGAACATCCCGACGTGATGTGTTGTATCGTCTCTGTTGTTTGTTGGCACCTTCTGCACTTGTCCGTAGCGATGTTTGGATCTTTCATGACAAATTTCTTGTAATTGTTGGTATTAATTACTTGGTCTTGAATTGCCGTCATAAATCCTTCTGTTTCTGGAAATAATGTTCCATCAGATAGCCACTTATTTGATGCTTCCTTGTCGATATGAGGTTGATTGAGGTCGTGATGATGTCGACCATGAAGCGCTTTCTGAGCCCACTCCACCTGTTTGTCAGAATCGGTAACGATTTCAAGTCTCATATCAGGGCTTACAAGATTTAAGGGGGAATAGTTTTCATCTGCTTTTGCGACCATCTCATGCAATTCAGATGTTTCAGCCTTGACAATGAAGAATTCTTGGAGTCTAGATATTTGTTTGTTATGTAAATTAACTATGTCCACTAGACCTCTCCCTCCCTCTCTTCTTGGTAGTGTTGTCCTGATAACTGATGATGTCGGATGGTGACATTTGTGTTTGGTCATCATGGTACGGGTTGTTCTTTGAATATCCTCCAGCTCTGTCTTTGTCCACTTCAGAATTCCAAATGAGTATGTCAGGATCGGTATGGCGTAGGTGTTAATTGCTTTTGCTAGATTTCCTGCGTTCAACTGGGATTTCAATAAAGTAGTTACCCTTTGAGTGAACTGGCTCCTAATTTTGATTTTTGCTTGCTTTTGGTCTAATAGCTTAGCTTGCTGAAATCCTAGATATTTGTAGGTCTCGCCATTTTGCATGGCAGTTATAATATTCCCATTGGGTAGTAACACATCTCCGTTAACGATTTTACCCTTCTCGATATTTAAGGTTTTGCACTTGTCTAATCCAAATCCCATTTGTATATCACTGGAGAATTTTTCAGTGATATTGAGTAAATGTTGAATTTGACGCTGGTTGGATGCGTATATTTTGATATCATCCATATATAGAAGGTGGGAAACAGTGCAGCTAGTGTTCCTGTTTGCTTTAAGTTTATAGCCGTAATCCGTATCGTTGAGCAGATTGGAGAGTGGGTTCATTGCCAAACAGAACCAAAGTGGACTAAGGGAGTCACCCTGGAAGATCCCCCTACGGATGGAAATTTCATCAGTTTGGAGGTATTGGCCATTTATTTGTAAATGAAGGTTCGTTCGCCAGTGCTTCATCGCTGATTCAAGAAAAGTAACAACAGTGGGATGTACTTTGTAAATTTGCAGAACTTTCACAAGCCAGGAATGTGCAACGCTATCAAATGCTTTCCTGTAATCTACGAAAGCCGTATGGATGTTGCGCTTTTCCTTTTGCGCCTGTTTCAGTATAACTGAATCAATGATAAGTTGTTCTTTGCAGCCTTGGTGATCTCGTCTGCAACCTTTCTGTTCTTCTGACAGGATGTTGTTTTGGTCCACATGTCTGTAAATACGGTTAGTGATGCAAGCCGTTAATATTTTATATATAGTTGGTAGGCAGGTTATGGGCCTATACTGCGAAGGATCGTGAGTTTGATGTGTTTTGGGAAGCAAGTGGGTCGAGCCCAATGTCAGAAATGGTGGTGTATCTTCTGGATGTTGCAAAATATGTGAGAATGATGTTGCCATTGCTTTATGTAGACTGTCAAACTTCTTATACCAAAAGTTTTGGACGTGGTCAACTCCTGGTGTCTTCCAATTACTGGTACTCTTTATAGCTTCGGTTACCTCGCTTGTTGTCAAGTCAACGAAAGACATCGGTTCAATATTGATTTTTTCCTCCTCAGTTCTCATCCAGTGAGCGTTGGATTTATGTTCGACAGGCTTCGACCATAATGAAGACCAGTATTCCGTCAGCTCATCTTTATTTGGAGGACCTTGGTTCTGATTGTTTTCTGTACCGCTCAGTTGCCTGTAAAATAACTTCTGATTGTTATTGAATAAGTAATTTTGTTGTTTCCTTTTCGTGCACTTGACATATCGAGATAAACGTTTGGATTTTGCCTTCAACTTTTGTCTGAGTGAATCCATATATTCAAATACATGTTGTTCATGTTGTGGGTGACCTGTATAAGTTTTGATTTTTCGATATTATTATTATTATCATTCCAAGTATGCACTTGCTCAGCACTTGCTGGTAATGTTCACCTATCCCGAGCGTGTGTAAACGCAAATGGGATTAGGCTCGGAAGTCACATATTTAGAAATTTACGGACAGTGTGACAGGTATTTAGGATGGCAGCCTTCTGCAGATCGATGTAAGTATTTTTGTGAAGACCCAGTTTGGTAAGGCTATCTTGTAGAGTTTTGGGAATTAGTCCCGTAGATGAAACGATGATCGGTACCACCTCTATTTTCTCTGCATGCCACATCTGTCTTACCTCAATTGCAAGATCGGTGTATTTTGCAATTTTCTCGTTGTATTTGTCCAGAATATTGTTATTATTGGGTACTGCAACATCCACCAGATAAACCGAGTTAGCTTTTTTATCCACAACTACAATATCAGGCCGGTTATTCGTCACCCGTCTATCGGTGATAATTGACCTATCGTAGTATAGTCTAAAATCAGCATTCTCTAGCACCGAATTCGGGTGGTACTTGTAATATGGGGTGTAGGTGTTCACTAATCCAAATTTGTTGGCCAACTTCTGATGGATGATGTTGCAAAGTTGATTGTGCCTGCGTAGGTAATCAATGTTAGCTAAGGCTGAACATCCCGACGTGATGTGTTGTATCGTCTCTGTTGTTTGTTGGCACCTTCTGCACTTGTCCGTAGCGATGTTTGGATCTTTCATGACAAATTTCTTGTAATTGTTGGTATTAATTACTTGGTCTTGAATTGCCGTCATAAATCCTTCTGTTTCTGGAAATAATGTTCCATCAGATAGCCACTTATTTGATGCTTCCTTGTCGATATGAGGTTGATTGAGGTCGTGATGATGTCGACCATGAAGCGCTTTCTGAGCCCACTCCACCTGTTTGTCAGAATCGGTAACGATTTCAAGTCTCATATCAGGGCTTACAAGATTTAAGGGGGAATAGTTTTTATCTGCTTTTGCGACCATCTCATGCAATTCAGATGTTTCAGCCTTGAGAATGAAGAATTCTTGGAGTCTAGATATTTGTTTGTTATGTAAATTAACTATGTCCACTAGACCTCTCCCTCCCTCTCTTCTTGGTAGTGTTGTCCTGATAACTGATGATGTCGGATGGTGACATTTGTGTTTGGTCATCATGGTACGGGTTGTTCTTTGAATATCCTCCAGCTCTGTCTTTGTCCACTTCAGAATTCCAAATGAGTATGTCAGGATCGGTATGGCGTAGGTGTTAATTGCTTTTGCTAGATTTCCTGCGTTCAACTGGGATTTCAATGAAGTAGTTACCCTTTGAGTGAACTGGCTCCTAATTTTGATTTTCGCTTGCTTTTGGTCTAATAGCTTAGCTTGCTGAAATCCTAGATATTTGTAGGTCTCGCCATTTTGCATGGCAGTTATAATATTCCCATTGGGTAGTAACACATCTCCGTTAACGATTTTACCCTTCTCGATATTTAAGGTTTTGCACTTGTCTAATCCAAATCCCATTTGTATATCACTGGAGAATTTTTCAGTGATATTGAGTAAATGTTGAATTTGACGCTGGTTGGATGCGTATATTTTGATATCATCCATATATAGAAGGTGGGAAACAGTGCAGCTAGTGTTCCTGTTGGCTTTAAGTTTATAGCCGTAATCCGTATCGTTGAGTAGATTGGAGAGTGGGTTCATTGCCAAACAAAACCAAAGTGGACTAAGGGAGTCACCCTGGAAGATCCCCCTACGGATGGAAATTTCATCAGTTTGGAGGTATTGGCCATTTATTTGTAAATGAAGGTTCGTTCGCCAGTGCTTCATCGCTGATTCAAGAAAAGTAACAACAGTGGGATGTACTTTGTAAATTTGCAGAACTTTCACAAGCCAGGAATGTGGAACGCTATCAAATGCTTTCCTGTAATCTACGAAAGCCGTGTGGATGTTGCGCTTTTCCTTTTGCGCCTGTTTCAGTATAACTGAATCAATGATAAGTTGTTCTTTGCAGCCTTGGTGATCTCGTCTGCAACCTTTCTGTTCTTCTGACAGGATGTTGTTTTGGTCCACATGTCTGGAAATACGGTTAGTGATGCAAGCCGTTAATATTTTATATATAGTTGGTAGGCAGGTTATGGGCCTATACTGCGAAGGATCGTGAGTTTGATGTGTTTTGGGAAGCAAGTGGGTCGAGCCCAGTGTCAGAAATGGTGGTGTATCTTCTGGATGTTGCAAAATATGTGAAAATGATGTTGCCATTGCTTTATGTAGACTGTCAAACTTCTTATACCAAAAGTTTTGGACGTGGTCAACTCCTGGTGTCTTCCAATTACTGGTACTCTTTATAGCTTCGGTTACCTCGCTTGTTGTCAAGTCAACGAAAGACATCGGTTCAATATTGATTTTTTCCTCCTCAGTTCTTATCCAGTGAGCGTTGGATTTATGTTCGACAGGCTTCGACCATAATGAAGACCAGTATTCCGTCAGCTCATCTTTATTTGGAGGACCTTGGTTCTGATTGTTTTCTGTACCGCTGAGTTGCCTGTAAAATAACTTCTGATTGTTATTGAATAAGTAATTTTGTTGTTTCCTTTTCGTGCACTTGACATATCGAGATAAACGTTTGGATTTTGCCTTCAACTTTTGTCTGAGTGAATCCATATATTCAAATACATGTTGTTCATGTTGTGGGTGACCTGTATATGTTTTGATTTTTCGATAGATCTTTCTCACTCTGTTTGTTAATCGCCTCGACGGTTTCAAGCTGTTCTCAAACTCTGTCAACTGCCCCAATTCCCTCCTGATGTCATCATCATTATTATTATCATTCCAAGTATGCACTTGCTCAGCACTTGCTGGTGATGTTCACCTATCCCGAGCGTGTGTAAACGCAAATGGGATTAGGCTCGGAAGTCACATATTTAGAAATTTACGGACAGTGTGACAGGTATTTAGGATGGCAGCCTTCTGCAGATCGATGTAAGTATTTTTGTGAAGACCCAGTTTGGTAAGGCTATCTTGTAGAGTTTTGGGAATAAGTCCCGTAGATGAAACGATGATCGGTACCACCTCTATTTTCTCTGCATGCCACATCTGTCTTACCTCAATTGCAAGATCGGTGTATTTTGCAATTTTCTCGTTGTATTTGTCCAGAATATTGTTATTATTGGGTACTGCAACATCCACCAGATAAACCGAGTTAGCTTTTTTTTCCACAACTACAATATCAGGCCGGTTATTCGTCACCCGTCTATCGGTGATAATTGACCTATCGTAGTATAGTCTAAAATCAGCATTCTCTAGCACCGAATTCGGATGGTACTTGTAATATGGGGTGTAGGTGTTCACTAATCCAAATTTGTTGGCCAACTTCTGATGGATGATGTTGCAAAGTTGATTGTGCCTGCGTAGATAATCAATGTTAGCTAAGGCTGAGCATCCCGACGTGATGTGTTGTATCGTCTCTGTTGTTTGTTGGCACCTTCTGCACTTGTCCGTAGCGATGTTTGGATCTTTCATGACAAATTTCTTGTAATTGTTGGTATTAATTACTTGGTCTTGAATTGCCGTCATAAATCCTTCTGTTTCTGGAAATAATGTTCCATCAGATAGCCACTTATTTGATGCTTCCTTGTCGATATGAGGTTGATTGAGGTCGTGATGATGTCGACCATGAAGCGCTTTCTGAGCCCACTCCACCTGTTTGTCAGAATCGGTAACGATTTCAAATCTCATATCAGGGCTTACAAGATTTAAGGGGGAATAGTTTTTATCTGCTTTTGCGACCATCTCATGCAATTCAGATGTTTCAGCCTTGACAATGAAGAATTTTTGGAGTCTAGATATTTGTTTGTTATGTAAATTAACTACGTCCACTAGACCTCTCCCTCCCTCTCTTCTTGGTAGTGTTGTCCTGATAACTGATGATGTCGGATGGTGACATTTGTGTTTGGTCATCATGGTACGGGTTGTTCTTTGAATATCCTCCAGCTCTGTCTTTGTCCACTTCAGAATTCCAAATGAGTATGTCAGGATCGGTGTGGCGTAGGTGTTAATTGCTTTTGCTAGATTTCCTGCGTTCAACTGGGATTTCAATAAAGTAGTTACCCTTTGAGTGAACTGGCTCCTAATTTTGATTTTTGCTTGCTTTTGGTCTAATAGCTTAGCTTGCTGAAATCCTAGATATTTGTAGGTCTCGCCATTTTGCATGGCAGTTATAATACTCCCATTGGGTAGTAACACATCTCCGTTAACGATTTTACCCTTCTCGATATTTAAGGTTTTGCACTTGTCTAATCCAAATCCCATTTGTATATCACTGGAGAATTTTTCAGTGATATTGAGTAAATGTTGAATTTGACGCTGGTTGGATGCGTATATTTTGATATCATCCATATATAGAAGGTGGGAAACAGTGCAGCTAGTGTTCCTGTTGGCTTTAAGTTTAAGTTTATTATATATTATTATTATTATTATTATTATTATTATTATTATTATTATTATTATTATTATTATTATTATTATTATTATTATTATTATTATTATTAGAATTTGCCTTCTCGGCTTGATTTTCTCTCCTTTGTAGGATTTCTATTTTCTATCTCTGTCCCGCTCTCGCACCAGAGTTATTTTATTTTCTTTTGTCCTGTGACTTTTTGGCTATCTGATTTCTTCTACCGCCTTTTTTTCGGCATCAGCCGGGATTTCTGCCTTTCGTTTCGGTGGTATGCCTTTTAGTGCTACCAGTGAAGTATACGTCGGTGTAATATTCGGCGTGGGGGCTAGCCTACTACAGAGCTTTCAGAGCTTTAACGGCGCGCGGAGGTGATACAACACTCGTAAAAACTAATATCGCGGAAGAATTAAATATTACATTAAAACCGGGCTATTTTTCTGATCTCGTACGGACAAGAATTATATTTTTTACGTTGAGAAATAACCGTAATACCAATTTATATATAAAACCGGAATAATTGTTGCTTTTGCAAATCTGAAAATTAGTAACTTCGTTACAAAACATTTTCAAATTTTATAGTTCTTTTAGATTATGTGCAGTTTTGTATTTACTTATTTTCAAAGGTTAATTGGAAAGGTGAGGAAAGTTTAAAATTGATTTTATATTTCCAGTTAAGATGGAACGAGCCCCGAAAACACATCCAACGCAATGGGCAGTTTTAGTCGATTTCTTAATAGAACACAGAGAATTAGTAACTTAATCATTTTTTGGGCTTGATTCCCGACAAAATTATAAGAGGATGGACCAAATCGCAGCACAGTTGAACAGTATGGGCTTTGGGTCAAAAAGCACATCCAAATGGATAGACGTGAGTATAATAATATAATGTGAACATACTTTTTATATGGATATTTCATAGTTATTGGGGCACAATAGATCTCTTAGGTCCAAGTGAATCTCACCCCATTATACGACATATAAGCATCATAGCTCTTTTTCAAGGTATTGAAATATTTTTCTAGAATTAATAATAAAAATTAAGTATTGTGTGAAAAATGACTGATATATAATTTTCCCTTTTTCAGGCATTCACAAAATGGAAGAGCAAAGTAAAAATGAAGGCACATTCATTCGCATAGGGATGAACAGGACAGGTGGAGGAAGTCCTTTACCACCTCTCACACCAGTAGAGGAGAAACTTATGGGTATAATTGGGTGGAAAGTAGTGGATGGAGACGGTACTATGGAATTAGGTCTTGTAAGTACTTTCTATGTATGGCGATAATGCATGTGTTAGTTTTGAAAATTAGCTAATAGGTATATTAAGCTAAATATAACATTTCCTCATTTGTAAATTGAGCAAACATGTACTAAATAACTCCTACTTTTTTCAGGAAAAGAAAGAAAACTGTTCACAAATCCTTACCAATAATACCAATGAGATTCCTACCACAGAGGAAACCTTTCACCATTTTGCAACTATTCCCCCTCTTGCAATTTTGACATGTAATAAATCACTTCCAAAAAATGACACTACAACTATAGAAACCCCTAATACTCCAACAAATCCTCAACTATAAAAAAAAAGGAAAATTCCGAATGAGCCTATTAAAAGAAAACAAGGTTTCAAAGGAAAGAAGATGCAATTACATTACGAAGGAAACTCTTGATAAACTACAGCAAATGAACAAGAACTTATCTATACTAGGAGATATTCAAGAGGCCATATTAAATAAACTTGATTAAAATAGTTCTTGTGGCTCATATTATGTTATTTTCCCAAAGATAGTTTGAAGTTTTTTGTGTTTTAGTTCTTTTGGAATGGTAGTTTTGTTTTGCAAATAGTAGTTTCTGAGGTTATTTGTTGTTGTTTGATGATATATTTTTTAGTTCCTATTTCTATGTTTCTTTTGTTCCAATGTTTATTGTTCTTCAACGTAGTTTGGATTGGTTTATAAATAAAATTCTGCATTATAGAAAATATAATCCATTATTAAGTATTTGTATTATTACAAGTAAATCTGAAGTGATAATTTTAAAAAAAGTTTTTGAGGTAAATAGAAAAAGTGAGTTTAACAAGACATTTGTTGTTATAAACTGAAAATATAACTAATACATAAAGTTTTACATAAAATATCTTTGCACCACTTGCTGTCTGTATTGTCGACCTTCATTCAGAACTTGGCCATAAACATTGATATTATTCATGTTATCATCTCTTACAAAATTGAAATCAATGTTATCATATTCAACTCCTACTCTGATGCTTAGATTGTGCAGAACTGCACATGCATTCACTCCAACTTTTTCTGGGCTGTATCTCAATTCTCTTTCTCCCAAAAGGCATCTAAATACAAGTTTCAGACCACCTATGCATCTTTCCACTATGCTTCTATGCATCTACTCACAACTTGTTGACTAGTTGATAAAAGGAATTCTTCACCAATACCTAGAATAAAATATACGATGAGAGGTTTCATGTAATAAGTGCTGACATTTTTGGGTAGAAAATTATATACAGTGTGTCCGCGTAAGTTGGCTACATATGGAAAACTATGTTAATATTGATTTTATGAAAAAAAGGTATTCTTCATAAAAAGTTCTGCATATTCTAAAACCCAAAATTCAACCATCAGATATTGAATGTTATCAGCCGTATACGCGGTGGGACAAAAAACATGATTTTTGTTCAAGAGTAAAGTACCTTCATTTTTGACCATATCGAAAATGTTTAATAAAAAAAGATGTTGAGGATTAAAAATATCCTTTATTTACAAAAAAAGATTTTTTTTCAATTTTCTCTGTGATAACATTGAAAGTTGAAGTTTAAAAATAATTAATGCATTACATTTGATAATTCATAAATTTAATCAAATAAATCTTAAACAATAATAATTTACAAATGTACTTTTATCAAAACAAACATATCTCCATTTCTATTGAACGCTGATGACCTTTCAAATGATTACCTAATCACTAATTTGTAATATTTTAACTATGCATTTAAACGAATACAAAATTGTATAATTTATTATGTTGTTATCAGTACTAATGAAAAATCTGTTTTTCTCCGATTGGCAGCAAATATTAATTTTGCTGACTGATATCAATCAGCAAAGTATTACTTTTCCTGCCTAGGAAGCAAAGTGGTTACTTTGCTGCCTAGGCACGAAAGTGATTACTTTGCTGCCTGTAATTATACATTTCCATAGCAACCAACTAAAATAAAGAGATTGTGGGAATTGTAATAATTTGCGAATACAATATCCTCATGAACAATCGGAGAAAAAATTATATGTTCAACTTGGCAGCAAAGTAAATTGACTGCCTTGGCTGAATTCCTAGCCTTGCTACGCTTGGCTATGAATTCATCCTCGGCAGTCAATCTACTACTTTGCTGCCTAGTTAAACAAATAACTATTTCTTAATTTGCTAATGCTTCCACATATCCTCCATCTCTGGTCATACATTCAACATTTCTATTAACAAATTCTTCTAAGACGCTCCTAATCATACGGGGTATACTACGAACCGCGTCTGTAATTTCTTCCTCCAAATGGTCAATATTTCGAAAGGGCTTTTGAAGATATACCTTCTGCTTTAAGTAACCCCACAAGAAAAAATCGAGTGGGGTTAAATCTGGAGACCGCGGAGGCCAAGGAATTTCCGAATAACGATGAATAATTTTTCCATTAAACAGATTTTCAATGTATTGACGTACATCTAACCTGGTGACGTTCAGTTAGGGGAAGGTTGTCAAGAAAATCACTTATTCTATCGTTTAAAAAACACAAATAATGATCCGCATTCAAGTTTCCTCGAAGAAAGAAAGGTGCAATTATTTGATTTTTATAAATTGCGCACCAGACGTTTGTTTTGAATGAAGTCTGGTCCCGAGATTTCAATGTGAAATTTGGATTAGTATCACTCCACCAACGGCAATTTTGGCTTGAAACTGTCCCATTTGATGAGAATGTTGCTTCATCTGAAAAAATAATTTGTCTTGACATGAATTGCTTATCATCCCTGTATGTCACAACAGAATTCAAATCGTCTATCATAATCTCCTGGTTTGGATAGTTGGTTTTTAATAAAACAACAATAATTTTTAGTGGGTGCATCTTTATTCGTTTCTGAAATACATATTAAATTATTATCATTTCATTTAAGTATAATGGTTGATACTTACATCAGGCAGAACATACTGATTAATCGACCACTCCATCGGAGGCAGCATGCATATACTGTGGGTAAGTCCACAGAGACTGCGCTACACTCAGTGGTGAACTACATTGAGAAAGCGTTTGAGGCAAAGGAGACTGTTATTGGATCCTTTATCGACATAGAGGGAGCTTTTAATAGCACCACGAGAAATTCCATCGAGAACGCAATGTCGAAACAGGGAATACCGATAACCATCGCAAGATGGGTGACGGGATCACTGAGCGACAGATGCGTCCTAAGCGAATGGAATGGTAAAACTGTCAAGGGCAAAGTTAGCGAAGGATGTCCACAAGGGGGGTCTTGTCACCGTTCTTGTGGATCATGGTATCCGACGAGTTACTACGCGTACTGGAGGCGGAACGAATACACGCCGTAGCGTACGCGGATGACTTTGTAATACTTGTCAAGGGCAAGTATGAGGAGGTACTACCTGATCTCATGGAAAGAGCCCTTCGAAAAGTCGGGCAGTGGTGTGGGAGCAAGTCTCTGAGAGTCAACCCTGACAAAACAGAGATAGTGCTCTTCACAAGAAAGTACAAAAGCAGGGTCAAAGAGAAAATCTCATTTTATGGGAAGGTTATACCGTATGCCACGGGAGTGAAATATCTAGGGGTATACCTAGACAAGAAACTTAACTGGTGTAGCATTTGAAAATTCAATTACTAATTTATGTTATTTAAAATAAAAAAATTTAAATAAAGGTTCATTTCCATACTTTATTTGGTTAATCTTGATATATTTTCAACAAAATGTAACTTGTGATATCTAAAACCTGGTTATCTATACCTTCATATACTTCAAATGGATTTCAGTTATTACCTTTAGTTTTCTAATGAGTTATTTTAAATATCAAGAACCTAAAATCAAATTCAAGTATTAATCATCAATAATGTTAATGAAATGTATGCTTACCTCTTTTCGATTTTCATTTGTAATAATCATAGTTAATATAACTAACTTGTTTGTTTACCATATTGACAAACGTCAATAGAACTTGCGAATATTTCTATAGTATTTGTAGGTCAGTGATACTGATTGTTAGATTAGTGGTCGTGTAGAGTTCTATCATTTAGTTGTTAGTTCTGTGATGCAGTAGCTGAAATGTGAAGCAGTCGCAGGCCAAATCTTAGAAGTTGGTCAAGTGTCGTTGTCAATTCTCTTTAGTTGGTAGCATTTGTTAATAACTAGTTGGTTCATTTTTTTCGAATTTCCTTCTCTTATATGAAAGCATGGAAGAACGAAAGAGGCATTTTGGTGTTTTACTATTAGGCTTAATTGCCTTTGCATTTTTGGTGTCCCCTTTATTTCTTGAGGGTAAGTTTTGTCAAAAGAATAACTAGTTTCCATTTGTTATTGAAAATTTCTAATAGGGATCACAGCTACTACCAGAATTCAGCCGTCAGCGGGAACGCAGTTCAGATTGCGGCCATTATTGGTACAGGACATTGCGATTGTGATTTGTTTAACTACTGATATCCTTATCCGTCTGGGAGCAAGGAAAGACGAGATACAACGTTGGTACCTCCAGAAAAAAGTCTTAACGACCCCCTACAAAATTTCGGAAAGAGACATACATCCCATTATAGTTTTGGGCCACGTGCATCGATTTTTTGCATCCTCCAGTTTGTTAGCAATGGACAGATCTCCTCCTTGGTGCTTTGGTGTTCAAGGGTCGCAATTGATTAGAGATCAACCTTCCTCTCCACACCATCATATTGAGTAGTCCGTCAGTAGGATCGTTCCAATTCTTGGATACAGGTTTAATTTTTTAATTTTTAGTTTAGAATTGCACTTGTATGCAACCATACTTTTAAAGGATTTCCTTTAATTAATGTTAATGATATAGAAATACAATTTTATTTGAGGTATTATACGTTGCGAATTTAAAGTTTCATCATGAAACTCAGTATACTTGGATCCATTTATTCTAAGTACTTCACTATTCGAATTTAATTTTCTTATCAAATTGTATTGGTTTAAATATAATTATTTTAGATATTTTGGTATTCAAACATTTTGTGGTGAGTGAGTTTCATGTGTATATATCATGTAAACCTATTATAGCTATGATGTGGTAATTTCATAAAAAATGTTGGGTAAGGATTATAAATAGTAAAGGTCTTAACAATACTTCACTTTTGACTCCAAGAGTACAAGTTTTGAAATTTTTTTAGGTATCTTAGTTCTGTTAAATTAGTAATTTTTTAGTATCTAGTATATTATATGGGAGGGTTATCAACATTCGCATAGGATTATAATAAAGATTATAGAAAACAACTAATTTGTGTTATTCTTTGTTTGGTCTACACTTTTAACATATTTTATTCTTTTGATAAACTTATTTGACATTACTTCATTTTTCTTTATTTTTTTATGAGGTTAAAACACTAGTCCAAAATAAAGTGGCGCTCACGGGAAGACTACTTTTTATTCAATACTTTTCAATTTCATAAAATTCATAAATAGGCAACGGTTCCCACGACCTATGCTCACCGATGAACAGCTGCCGTCCGCATTTATGTAGTTACCTTTAGTTGCTACACAAAATCTAAATTTTCATAAAATTGCTACATAAATAAATGGCGCCCAACGTGGGGCCCTGAAAAATTAGAATCTTTTTATTGTTGAATAGTAGTCATTAATTGAAATTGTAGACCAAAGTTTAACACTTTAGTTGTATCGTTAAAGAATAATAAAAGGTTAAGCATACATTTTTGGATAGTAATACTTACATATCACTAATGAATGTAGTAAGTAGATCTTTGGGGAGTGTATAGAAGGTATGAACTTATAGTGGACAAGTTTAAGTAAATTCTTCATTTCGTACAACTATATACAACTGATAATTGGATTTTAGTGAATTTCATTTAGAAACACTTATTTTGAGTACTCACCATAATATTTTTGTGATAAACAATTATAAATTTTTAGTAAATTTTGATTTTTAGTAATTTAATTTTGTTTGTATAAACAATAATGGACTCGCGTTTTAAGCCTATTCATTTATTGTCGAAAGAATTAGACTATCAACTTAAAATAAGAGGGGTAATTACAAGTAGACCAGCTGCTGATAAAAGAAAAGCTTTAGGAAAAATTCTAGATAAAGAAAGACAACAAGGTTTTGATATTCTAACTTTAGTAGATCCTGATTTTTCATTCGACACAGAAAAGGTTGACATTGAATGAACTATCAATTCCATTCAGGCTGTGATCGATGAATTTGAAGGTCCAGAGTCAGATTCAGTTTATAAAAGAGTAGAGTCTAGATTAATACATATTGTTAATAGAATTAAACGTTTAAAGATTGAAGATAACGATATAGACTTTTCAGCTAATAATGAATTTAAAAATGAATCATATACTACAGTTTTACTCATGGAGGCAAACCTCCAGGAGAAGGTCACTAACTCAGATACTAATGTCAATAATGCTACTAGTTTAAATTATGCTAATGCAACTAATACACCAACCCATTTAAATTCAACTATGTTTCATTCTCAACAGTCTAAACATGTACCAGTTTATAAGTTGGGACTCAGTTTTGATGGTAATCCAAAATTTCTCTTATCATTTTTAGAAAATTTAGAGGAGATGGCTCAATCAAGGGATATCTCAAAACAACAACTTTTTGAATCTGCTAGTGATTTATTTTCTGATAAAGCTAAATATTGGTAAAGACATATTAAAGCTTTTGTTCATGATTGGGATAGTTTAGTAGTAAGATTAAAACAAGATTTTTTGAAATCAGATATCGATGATGACCTCTGGGAAACTATAAAAAAACGTTGTCAGGCTAAAAATGAACCTGTTATATTGTATATTGCTTATATGGAAACATTATTTTCTAGATTATCGAGGAAACCCTCAGAACCAACAAAAATTAAACATATTCGAAATGGCCTTCAGCCTGAATATAGAAAACGATTAGCACTTCATGATATTTCATCAGTAGAAGAGTTAAGTACTTTGAGCAAAAAATTAGAAGAAGCAGATATTTTAAGCTTATCTTCTTGTAGCAAACCTAATAATTATTTTTTGGAATCAGAATTAGCATATGTCTCAGATTCTCCTTCCTCAGAAACTTCACAAATAGCCCATAATTCCCAAAATACTAAATTTCAAAGTAAATACACTAATAATAAGAAAAATGATGCTGGTAAAAATAATAATAAAGGTAAAAGTAGATACCATGATTCTTTTGTTACTGAACCTAAGAATATAGTTTGTTGGAAATGTAATTTACCCAATCCCACTTACGTTAATTGTAGAGCTAATGTGAAAAAGAAATTTTGTTTTAAATGTGGTAAGGATAATGTTACCATTAAAGATTGTCCGGTCTGCTCAAAAAACGTGAAGTAGGTGTTCCTGTAGTTGGCACCCGAACACTTAACAGTTTTAAATTTAAAGCCAGCAATAAAACTTTTCATTTGAGTAATAAAGTAAATTCGTTCTTTGACCAACAAGATTGGGACCAATGGAAATCTAAGGTTAAAGAATTGTATAAAATGAAACGTAATATTAATGAAATTTCACCTTTGTGTATTAAGAAAGAAAAAGATAATCGACCTTATATACAAGTAAAGTTGTTAGAGTTGCCTATCATTGCTCTACTTGATAGTGGTGCAAATATTACTGTAGTGGGATCTCAGGGTATTGAACTTTTAGAAAATTTAGGGATTTTAATTGAGAGAAACAATGTTGATATCAAGAATATTGCTACAGCTGATGGAAACTCTCAATTAGTTTCAGGCAAAGTATATTTACCTATTTTGATTAATAATACCTATAAAATAGTACCAGCTTTGGTAGTCCCTTCAATAAATCATTCAATAATTTTTGGTATGAATTTTTGTGAAATTTTTCAAGTGAAAGTAGATTTCCATGATTTTAAATGGGATATTCAATGTGATTTAACTGACTCCATTATATGCACAGTTACAGAAGTAAATTCAATTAAACATTCAAAGGGAGTAAAAGATTTTGATAATTTAGACAAACCACAAAAATGTATAGCACAAGAAGTAGTAGAAAGTTTCAAGGAAATTAGTAATGAGAACAAGTTAGGCAGAACAGACAAAATTAAATTATGTATTGAGACAGGTGATGCAAAACCATTTAAAGTACCTCAGTACTTAATGTCACCATATATGTTGGAAATATTAAATAAAGAGTTAGATGAGATGATAAAGCTAGGAGTAGTAGAACCTTCCTTTAGCCCATGGAACAGTCCAGTTCTGTTAGTAAAGAAAAAGTCAGGTGAATATCGTTTTTGTTTTGATGGCAGAAAGTTAAATGAGCTAACCAAACATGATTCTTATCCATTACCACAAATTGATCGTATTCTTAGTATGTTGGGCAAAGATAAATATGTCTCTAGTATAGATTTGAGAAAAGCTTTTTGGCAGATTCCTTTAGATGAACGGTCAAAAGAGAAAACTGCTTTTAGTATACCAGGCAGAGGCCTATTTCAATTTTCAGTAATGCCATTTGGGTTGTGTAATTCAGCACAAACACAGCAGCGACTGTGTGATTCTATTTTTGGTCCTAAATATGAACCATATCTTTTCTGTTATTTAGATGACATAATAATAGTATCCGAAACTTTTGAAGAACATGTTAGATTACTATCTGAGGTGAAAACAAAATTATCTGAAGCTAACTTAACTATAAATTTAAAAAAATGTGAATTTTTCAAAACTTCATTAAAGTATCTTGGTTTTGTAATTGATGTCGAAGGTCTGCGAACAGACCCTGACAAAATTTCAGTAATGGTAAATTATCCTCGTCCTAAAACTTATACAGATGTTAAGAGATTCTTAGGATTATGTTCTTGGTATCGACGGTTTATAAAGAATTTCTCAGCCTTAGTGTCACCGCTCAATGACCTTCTGAAAGGTAAAAAGAAAAACCATAATATAGTTTGGAATGATAATGCAGAAAAATCCTTTTGTCAGATTAAGGAAGCTCTTGTGAGTGCACCTATTTTAGTTTCGCCAGATTTTTCTAAGCAATTTACAATTCACTGTGATGCATCTCAATTTGCTTTAGGAGGAGCTTTGACTCAAGTAATAGATGGTCAAGAACATGTCATAGCCTATGCTTCTAGAACTTTATCTCGGGCAGAAAGAAATTATACTGTAACTGAAAAAGAGTTACTAGCTTTATTATTTCTAATAAAAAAAATTCAGGGGTTATGTGGAGGGTACTAAATTTTGTTGTATAACTGATCATTCAGCACTCTTATTTATAAATAATTTGAAAGAACCTCAGGGTAGATTAGCTCGATGGGCAATTACTTTAAGACAGTATGACTTTGATTTAATACATAAAAAAGGAAAAGCTAATGTTTTACCTGATGCTTTGAGTAGAATACCTAGTGACATAAGTAGTGATAATCAATTAGGAATTTTAATTTTAGAAATACAACCTAAAACTTCAGATAGTTGGTATAGTTCACTTAAAAGTAAGATTCTAGAATCGCCAAAGTCTTATCCTCAGTGGAAAATTATTGATGAGATTATATACAAGTATGTGCCTAGCACCTTGCCAGTCACTACTAATTGCCAAGAGTGGAAAAGATTAGTGCCAAAATCACAAATAAAGGAAGTTATAGCTAGTTGTCATAATCCTTCTATTGCAGGTCACTTTGGGTTTTATAAGACCCTTGGTAGAGTTCAGGAACTATATTATTGGCCAAAGCAACGAGTAGATGTTTTAAAATTTGTAAAATCATGTGAAACTTGTCAATCTCAAAAGATGCCGAATAGTTCTCGAGTAGGGTTAATGGGTAATAAGAAATCAGTAAGTTTTCCTTTTGAAGTCTTATCCTTAGATCTTCAAGGACCTTTTCCTAGAAGCACTAAGGGAAACTGTTATTTATTAGTAATTGGGGATTGGTTTTCTAAATATACCTTTTTGTTTCCGCTTAAATCAGCTATAGCTCCTACGATTACTAAAATAGTAGAAAGTCAAATATTTTTGAAATATGGTGTACCCAGGGTGGTAATTTGTGACAATGGTAGTCAATTTGCAGGTAAAGTTTTTAAAAAACTCATTGATAAATATGAAATTCAGAAAATTTGGTTCACTCCTCGTTACAGTCCACATTGCAATTTTGTTGAAAGAAATAATAAAACAGTAGGTACTGTTATTCGTAGTTATGTAAATGAGCATAAATATTGGGATGTAGAAATCAATCAATTTAAGTTAGCCATTAATTCAGCTAAACATGAAGTTCATGGTTATTCACCAAATTTTTTAGTTTTTGGAAGAAATATTCCTACTTCGGGAAAATACTACGGTGAACTCAAAAGTACTGAAAATTTTGAATTATCCTCTGGTAGTAGAGATAGTTATGTTAATGATTTAGAAGGTCTTAAACCTATTTTTGAAGATGTCAAGAAGAAACTTGATTTAGCTCATAAAAGGTATGAGAAAAATTATAATTTGCGTAGAAGAGATCATTCCTATAAAGTGGGTGATAAAGTTTGGAAAAGGAACAAGGTTCTTTCTAAAGCAGTAATGCAATTTTCTGCTAAACTTGTACCCAAATATGTTTTGTGTACTGTAAGACAAAGGATTTCTAAATTAGTGTATGCTTTAGATCATCATGATGGATCTGATGCAGGTAATTGGCATATATCTAATTTAAAACCTTACTTTGGTTCAAATTCTGATGTCTCAGTAGGGTAAAAGATAACAGATAATGTATTAGAAAGTTCTAGTATAATTTGACTTATTACTTGAATAAGTTTGGATTTCCAAATTAAGAAATAAATTTTTTGAGATAAATTTTTAGCATTATGGAAATTAAACTGATCAGTGTATATATATTTGTATAGGTAATAGTTCTATAGTTATATATTTTTTTGTAAAATAATTCTTGTTGTGCACAACATTACTAGTTAGTCTATTAGGAAATGATCTTTAACAAGACATTCTTTGATTTTAAAAATGGTTTCATAGAAAACCTTTGAGCAAAATAACTTGGCTTATTTTTTTTGTTTTATTGAAAGAGATTTCCCTATTTTGACCGATTTCATGAATTTGACTATTTTCCTTATTATGACTTACCGATAGTGTCTCCGTTTAGGACGTGTGGTACGCGCAGCTACCAAATCAATAAAATAAGCTCAAATGAAATTCCTAATCAAAATGGAGTAATAAAACAAGCTCAAATAAAATTCATATAATCAAAATGGAGTAATAAAACAAGCTCAAATAAAATTCATATAATCAAAATGGAGTAATAAAACAAGCTCAAATAAAATTTAAGCAAAATATTGATTAATAAATCGAGTCCAATTATTATTCAATATTACTAGTTTTAGTATCGATTAATTTTTAGAAATAGAAACTACAATAGGTTCAAACATGAGTAGATGTTCGAAATTTATAAGATAAATAAAAAAAAAAATGTTTTAAATATTTATTCATGAATTTTTATTTGGACAATAGCAAAGTTGTACACAGAAATTCTTTTTCAAATGAGGATTGTTAAAAAATATATTGACAAGTCAACATATTTTTTTGTGGGAGAAAGGGTGTGTAGCATTTGAAAATTCAATTACTAATTTATGTTATTTAAAATAAAAAAATTTAAATAAAGGTTCATTTCCATACTTTATTTGGTTAATCTTGATATATTTTCAACAAAATGTAACTTGTGATATCTAAAACCTGGTTATCTATACCTTCATATACTTCAAAAGGATTTCAGTTATTACCTTTAGTTTTCTAATGAGTTATTTTAAATATCAAGAACCTAAAATCAAATTCAAGTATTAATCATCAATAATGTTAATGAAATGTATGCTTACCTCTTTTCGATTTTCATTTGTAATAATCATAGTTAATATAACTAACTTGTTTGTTTACCATATTGACAAACGTCAATAGAACTTGCGAATATTTCTATAGTATTTGTAGGTCAGTGATACTGATTGTTAGATTAGTGGTCGTGTAGAGTTCTATCATTTAGTTGTTAGTTCTGTGATGCAGTAGCTGAAATGTGAAGCAGTCGCAGGCCAAATCTTAGAAGTTGGTCAAGTGTCGTTGTCAATTCTCTTTAGTTGGTAGCATTTGTTAATAACTAGTTGGTTCATTTTTTTCGAATTTCCTTCTCTTATATGAAAGCATGGAAGAACGAAAGAGGCATTTTGGTGTTTTACTATTAGGCTTAATTGCCTTTGCATTTTTGGTGTCCCCTTTATTTCTTGAGGGTAAGTTTTGTCAAAAGAATAACTAGTTTCCATTTGTTATTGAAAATTTCTAATAGGGATCACAGCTACTACCAGAATTCAGCCGTCAGCGGGAACGCAGTTCAGATTGCGGCCATTATTGGTACAGGACATTGCGATTGTGATTTGTTTAACTACTGATATCCTTATCCGTCTGGGAGCAAGGAAAGACGAGATACAACGTTGGTACCTCCAGAAAAAAGTCTTAACGACCCCCTACAAAATTTCGGAAAGAGACATACATCCCATTATAGTTTTGGGCCACGTGCATCGATTTTTTGCATCCTCCAGTTTGTTAGCAATGGACAGATCTCCTCCTTGGTGCTTTGGTGTTCAAGGGTCGCAATTGATTAGAGATCAACCTTCCTCTCCACACCATCATATTGAGTAGTCCGTCAGTAGGATCGTTCCAATTCTTGGATACAGGTTTAATTTTTTAATTTTTAGTTTAGAATTGCACTTGTATGCAACCATACTTTTAAAGGATTTCCTTTAATTAATGTTAATGATATAGAAATACAATTTTATTTGAGGTATTATACGTTGCGAATTTAAAGTTTCATCATGAAACTCAGTATACTTGGATCCATTTATTCTAAGTACTTCACTATTCGAATTTAATTTTCTTATCAAATTGTATTGGTTTAAATATAATTATTTTAGATATTTTGGTATTCAAACATTTTGTGGTGAGTGAGTTTCATGTGTATATATCATGTAAACCTATTATAGCTATGATGTGGTAATTTCATAAAAAATGTTGGGTAAGGATTATAAATAGTAAAGGTCTTAACAATACTTCACTTTTGACTCCAAGGGTACAAGTTTTGAAATTTTTTTAGGTATCTTAGTTCTGTTAAATTAGTAATTTTTTAGTATCTAGTATATTATATGGGAGGGTTATCAACATTCGCATAGGATTATAATAAAGATTATAGAAAACAACTAATTTGTGTTATTCTTTGTTTGGTCTACACTTTTAACATATTTTATTCTTTTGATAAACTTATTTGACATTACTTCATTTTTCTTTATTTTTTTATGAGGTTAAAACACTAGTCCAAAATAAAGTGGCGCTCACGGGAAGACTACTTTTTATTCAATACTTTTCAATTTCATAAAATTCATAAATAGGCAACGGTTCCCACGACCTATGCTCACCGATGAACAGCTGCCGTCCGCATTTATGTAGTTACCTTTAGTTGCTACACAAAATCTAAATTTCCATAAAATTGCTACACTGGTGACAACACCTGCGGTCGCAGGGAAGGAAAGTCCTTAACATATTTATGCAGTGCAGGTCAGCTATAGGGACAGGATGGGGGCTAGAATCTCGGCAAGCTTTGTGGATCTACAAAGTGATACTGATACCTAAACTGACCTACGCAGCGTTGGTATGGTGGAAGGAGACGGAAAAAAAGACCTCAAGGCGTAGCCTGGATCACATACAGGCGGTCATTTTACGAGGGATTTTTGGTCTAAAAAGAAGTACGCCCATGGCTTCTATCAGGATGTTGCTGGAAATAAATAGTCTGGATCTGGAGACTAAGGCCTCAGCAGCCAGAGCAGCATACAGACTGAAATGCAGCAAGGAATAGGAAGGAGGTGGAAGTGGGCACAGAACCATTCAAAATTTTTTGAGGGGATCAGTTTTCGATGCACCTCAGGATGGAATAACCAGGATTCTCCAGTTTGGGCAGCGATATAAAACGCGAATACCAAGCTGAGAGAAATGGGAGGAAAAACAGAGCCCCGGACACGGGGAAATCTGGTTTACAGATGGCTCCAAAACCGGGGAAGGAACCGGTTTCAGAATCAGTGCACCGAGGCGAAGGGATGATGTAGCCTGTCGCCTAAGACCGGAAAACACCGTCTTTAAAGTAGAAATGACTGCGATAGAGGCGTGTTCTAGGCAATTGGTAAGGGTAGAAGTCCAAAGCAGATGCATTTGCATATGTACGGACAGCCAGGCCTCCATTATGGCTCTGGAAAACCCATGCACAAAGTCAAAGCTCGTTCGGGAGACAAAAAACGCACTGAATGAGCTAGCCAGATTCAACAAGGTCGTCATTACCTGGATACCGGGACACTCGGGTTATAGAGGTAATGAAAGAGCCGATAAACTTGTTAAGCAAGGAGCCAAGTTGGGAGAGCATCCAGAAAGGGAGGTAGGAATACCGTACCGAGAAGGATGCAATACCATAACAAAGGAGATAATTGGAAAGAGATGGGAAGCCTGGAAGGAATCCCAGGGTCACAGATGGTGTAAAGAACTGACGGGAGATTTCATCTCCAGTTGGGCCAAATCAATCATCAGAATTGGTAAACGCAAGGCACGAGATGTTCTGGGTATACTCACCGGACACTGCGAGCTGCGATGTTACACAAAACACAGGGACACTACAACTTGTGTAGATGGTGTGGAGAGGCGGAAGAGACCCCGTGTCATTTCCTATGTAAGTGCCCCAACCTAATGGTACATAGACATAGATGGTTGGGGGCAGCGATCCTGGACTCAGAGTTATTCAAAGAGACTAGCATTGACAACATACTTGCATTTTGCAAGAGTGTTGGCTTTAGTGCACATCTCTCTGAAGCAGCCTAAGCATAGCTTAAGTACGAATCGGGGGAAAGGGATACAATGGCGAAAGCTAAGTGTCCCTGAGCATTGCACCTCGAACCACATTTAATAATAATAATAGGTATAACTAATTACCTTACCTTAACACCCACACCACCACCGCCTGCACCGGGTCGACCCACGTCGGGTTTGGGTCGTACCAGAGCCTAACGCTCTGGTACTGCCCAATATATACCAGCCATGGAGGCCTATCCTCAGGCCGGAGGCCCTTTACCTCGACTGTTAGGATGTCAAATAGCTGTAAAAGTGCATAAGATAAACATAAAATATATGACATTTGTAATATACCTATGGCAAGGTGTATAGGCAGCCTCTGCCTTATGGTTAATACTATTTGTTCTGAAAAAAAATAGATTAGTATTTTTTTTACAATAAAAATGTATGTTCCTTACCCATGATTCTCTTTATATTGATGCTTTATTTACTGAGTGACTAATACCTGCTGATACTAAAATTGATTAATATTAAAATTCATATAACAGTTTTATTTGATTCCCCACCGCTATGTGCCATTATCTTCCTTTATTCTTCCCGGATTTCTAACCACTATGATATCTTTTACCCGCAAACAATAGCGGCCTTGCAAACTACGTTGTAGCAAAACTGATGATTTATAAAATAACATTTTGTATGCATTATTATATTTTTTCACTACGTATTATAAAAAAAAACAGTCATGACTGAGTGTGAATATGTTATATTCCCACCTTTTACCCCAATTAAAATAGGTAGGGAATGGAGTTATCTTTTCAGTAATATTATCTTAGATATCAAATGCTGGCTAGCTGCTTACCTTAGTACTTTTCGGAGAGTGGTGTAAGTTTAGCAAAAATCTCTAGTTCAAAGCCTATTAAGTATGTATTAGGTACTGTATACAGTTGAAGAAGATAGAAATTATAACAATCGTGCTGTGCTATAGTATATAAGTCCCAAGTAGTACTATCTGGTTTACAGTTATTTAAATTATATGTATTATTAAAATTAATTGAAGCTAGTACCTCTACCATAGGTTATATATAAGCTAAAACATTCAACTATACCAAAAGTGAAGTGATTATATATTTATATATAATTATATATTATATATTAAACTATATGAATAAAAGATAATGGGTTATACAATCCCATATAAATAAGCTTGAGCTAGAGTTAAGACAGCTAAGTGCACAGTCTAGGAAGCGCCCCAAATCAGACAGGATCATTTATTACGTCAGGAAAGTAAAGATTAGATCTTACTTGTTTCCAGGGAATATAGTTTCAAGATGTAGGTGTTCTTCTCCGCAATACTAATTAAGTATGAGTGAGTCTCTCACAGTGTATGCGAGTGTATTTATATGCCTTGAGAACATCTAGGAGGTCATGCATCAGTTACTGTCTTTAGGAGGTTGCAGGATGAGCGGTCCAGAGAGTTTGCTGGGTAGCGGTGAGGGAAGACAAAAGAAGGCCTGAAAACCAAGGGTTGGTCATACCTATGCAAGAGAAAGGAACATAGTTGACGATGATGACTTACCGTAGTTAGAATTTGGCCTTTAAGGTAGGTAGTAAAGTATATAAATCCACTAAGGTGGGAATCAACCTATGATATTCTACAAAATACTTTGTCTACTTTTCCAGTTTTGGCTTTAAAAATCCGGAATCGAAATTCACTGAGACCACATGGCCCAAAGAAAACCAGCTTCATTTTACGACCAAAGCACAAAAAAAACAGGAACAACCAACGGAAAGTGTCAGTTTGTTTATTTAGGGAATTAGTGGTGATCAATTGATCAACTAAACCATAACCAAGGTAGGCACAAAATTTGTTAATTTGAAGATTTTGGACTAGAAGAAGATCCTTCCTCAAGGTTAACCTGTTTTATAATTGACAATGTAAACATTGTAAGAGGAAGAGCCAATGCGCTCTGATTTACCCGCGTAAGATTGGAAAGCTTCGAAATTTTTAGGAGGACAGACTCTGATTAAAATCCAAGTGTTAAACAAAGCGAGAGTCAGTCAGTACACTCTGTGCAAAATATAAGTTTAAAGCGAAGATTTATGTAAAGCAATTAGCCAACTGTAATTTTCCATTTATTGTTGAAGTTACCTTTAACAAAACTTGTTTGAATTATTATAAAATACAATGTAGAACGCAGTATGTACTATTCAGTAGACCACATCAATAGAGATATCGAACGTCGCTCATACGTCTTGATTGCTAAGATGGACAACTTATTTCAGATGGGTTAGACGAGTAGGCGATAACATTTGCATTTTCAGAAATAATGTTAAATAGATATTTCGCAAGCGACACTAGTTCGTCCAGTAGTACGGAGGCTAATTGACTATTTTATTATTAAATTGTTTACGGTATATTCATATTATTATGGAAAATAGTAGCCATTATTGTTATAATGTGTTCAAATTGAAAATCATAATAATATTGTTTAAGTGCCCACCATGTAATGCTACAACATAAGAGTACAGTTGCCTCAATCCAATATAGAGGGTGTAAAAAAAAGGTAGGTTATAAATTAAATCACTTGATACCAGACAATTAACAATACTCCATATATCTCGTCTCATTTCAAATAATTTATTATTTTTTTCTTCTTTGATTGAACTATAACTATATTTGGGAAGGGTTATTTTACAGTCGATGTTTACACTTTAGTCGGTAGTGTTACATCAAGAAAGTGCGTAGTGTAGTTTTGAGGGAAAGAATACATATTTAGCAATTATATTTTTAGTTAAAAATTAAATATTTACAATGTGGCGTCCTTAGGAAATGTCGAGCTCGGTCAAAATTATTATGTGTAACAACGACGAAAATTTAAATAATGGTGTTGAAAGTGATAATTTTAGTAATTCGCTTTCCAAAAAAAAATCGAATGGGATACAAAAAGGATTACGTCGACTATACCCACCTATTAAGTAGGGCGTTTTATCATTTCTGGCATGTAAAAGGTATCAAAAAATTCCTTTAGTTGAATTTTCATTTTTTTCTCCCAGAAATTATCATCTCTTTCGATTTTCTGAATATGAACATTTATTGGACTCCAAACCAAAAAATAACAAAATTCTCGTTGAGTTATGTGGAGTTGCCCTTGGATTTGATTATAGTAGTTATGATTTTGTTTTAATGTGATCTCACCATTTTCATCTACTTGGAGGTACTTTATTTTTTTGTTGGCAATTCCCTCTTCAACGCTTATGTGTTGCAGAACTGCGGGACATTTTACTTTTATTATAGAATTATTACCTATAGTTCCATCAGGACTAACACCTAGGAAGAACTCATCATCATGTCCAACGAACAATCCACAATTCTCAACTTTTAAATTTGTTATTTTTTGGAATGTTTCAATAGCTACTGGTTCATGATCTAATCTGTATTTGGTGTTTTTATTTCCTGTGAAGGGGTCGTTGAACAATCTTTTGGCCAATGCACACGGGTTCGCCGTTCTCCTTTTACAAATTTGACCGAAGGTAGAAGAGGTTAACCTGCACATCCTCTCCTCTAGCCACTTGTGATTAGTGCTTTGTCCTCTAGTAGTCAGGGAAATTTCTATTTTATTCTTTCTACTTTCCGCTTCTTCTACAGTTAAAACTTCTTCTACAGCTCCATAGTCCTCATCTGCTCCAGATGTTTTCAGTTTTTCATTAATTCGTTTAGTTTTTTTTCATAATATATCAGTTCTCTTTTTCTCTTTAATACCTTCTTTCTGACAAAATTGTCAACAACATAGTTGGCTTCCAGACCTGCACCTTTCAGGATTTCCACAATGTAAGTAGTTTTCTCTACAATTATAAGAAATGGCCGCTGCTTCCTCATTTGATAGGATTTCTGACCAGAAAAATTTATCTGAAATATAACAGTACTTTACAAAAGTAATGTAGTATATAAAAAAGGCAAAAAAAATAGCCTTCCCTATAGAAGTGAGATATAATTCGAATTTATAGTTAACAAAACGACGGATAAAGTTACAATGCTTAAAAATTTTCCAAGGTGGCTTTGCGTTAATCTCTTACCCTTTTCCCTCCTACAAACTTATTCACAATTGCATTGAATTGCTCTGCGGGATTATTGTTTTTATTGAGTAGAAAGGAAGAACTACAAGATATAACTCTTTGGAGTGAGCAGCTAATGTCTTGAAAAATTCCACAATCCTGCATAATGGGAAGAAAATTTTCAGTGTCCTTTTTTTTACAAAAATAATCTTCACAATTCTTGTGTTCACCGAAAATGTGTTTTGGAGTGTTCACTACATCTTTTTTGAATCCTTCTATTTTAGCTAAAAAGGACGTGTCCTGTTTGCTCCTGAATTCAGCCGATTTTTTTATTGCTATTCTGAATTTCAAAATATTGTTTTCCAATTTTTTCCTGAGGAAGACTGGTACACTCTTCAGAAGGGAATTGCTTCTCACTGATTTGGATATTTCCTTCAATTTGTTGCACATATTACGCAATAAATGGTTTACACATTCCACTTTCTCTACTAACAAAGTTCCGTATGGCTTCACTTGAAATAATTTTTTAGTAATGCTGCTGTCGCCATCACCTATCAATTTAGAATATTTCACTCCATGCATTGCTAAGCTATTTTTAAATCCTTCCACTATTATAGCCGATTCCATAGAGGTTGAAGATCCAGTCCAATTTTTGGCGCAAAAGTGATCTTTTGTAATTCCCTTCGTTTCATTTCGGGCACAAATTAAGCAAAATTTATTTTTCACGCCCAGAAATAGCACTAGTAGATAGAGCAATACAGTTTCTGGAACACTACTTCGAAAAATGTCCGCTGGTGGCGCTGAGAGTGGCGCGGCAAATTTGAAAGCAGTCATTTCAATGCAGACCGCCATTTTTAGTCCGCTAGTTGTATATTTAAAATATCTGAAAAAAACTCCAGTGAGATTCGATCCCACGACCTACGCGTCTATAGCAAGGCATTCAACACATGCTGCCATGAGCTCTCATGCGTATTCGATACGAAGAAAGGTATTGCTGCTGTGTGACGTAGTCGAGAACCGTTGGCGGGCGCGCACCGTACGCTTCTTGCTGTAAAATGTGACGTAGTCGAGAAAGATCCGTTTGGATGATAACAGCGGGAGCGCTGATATACCAGGTTGTTTAAAAGTAACTCTTTGGGTGCGTGACCATCGCGCGCGTACGCTTCTTGCTGTAAAATGTGACGTAGTCGAGAAAGATCCGTTTGGATGATAACAGCGGGAGCGCTGATATACCAGGTTGTTTAAAAGTAACTCTTTGGGTTAGGTTGTTACGTCAAACGTCACGTTGTTACGTCAAACATCACGTCAAACGTCACATCGTTATGTCAAACGTCACGTCAAACGTCACATCGTTATGTCAAACGACACGTCTCGTTAAACGATCATCAAACGGTTCTACGTATGTTCTCTTTCGTAATATGTCTTCAGAAGAGTACAGACGTCGAATTGAAGAGTTTATTAATAGCATTGGTGAATTGAAGAAAGATATTGCTTTCTATAAAGATAAAAGTGAGGTTATGAAACAAATGGAGAATCTTAGTTTATCTGATAAGGTAGGACAGACGTGGAGCAGCCTTCGTATAAACTGGGTACCTCAAGAGATCCATCAGTTAGCTCGTAGACTGCCGCAAACTACTTATCCGTTAAGACGTATTCAACCTACACCATGTTCAACAGAACAGAAAAGGAAATAAAAAATGAAATTGATAATGTTTTCGCAATGTCATGTGTAATATTAGTGGCTGTATTTGTTTTAATTTTAAAAATTATTTTGAAAATTGTAAAACGAAAATTCCAATCTTCATGTAATATAAAAGTTGATGAATATACAGAGTGTTTCAATAAAACCCATGTTTTTTAGAAAAAACTTTATTTATAAAGGTAATACAGTATTTAAAAACCAGTGGTGGAGGCGTTGTACATTTCTTTCGGTACACGAATATACTCCAGTGGCGTGGCAGGGGTTTGGATCGTGGACAAAGTTTCCTGTTGCACACGGCGTACCATCAAATTTGCAAACATCAATAATGCGTGGAAAAATACCGAAAATGTGACATTTCTTTTGCAGAAATTCGGCTTTTTGTTGACCTCGAACGTAAATGTAGTCTGCGGCATACAATAACTTGCTTTTCAATATTTCATTTAGTTTAGAATATTCTACATCTCCTGAAGAGTATCGAATACCATGCACATTCCTTTCCAAGTATGATGTAGTCGTCTTGTCTGCGTCGCTCAATGTGGAAAACGGTTGCGGTGGTAAAAATATGTAATGCGAACCTTTATGGCCAATTTCTATGCTGAGTTCTTTGACAACGAAATGACCTTCTACAACAAAACCTTGGATGTCTACGAATGCTACTCTCATGTTGACGTCTGCTCGAACACTAACTCACAACATCTAGTTCAAGCTTTTAACAATTTCGGAGAAGGGGAAGTATTCCATTACGCAATCGTGAATTATGATGCAATAGACTTTGGTATTTTCGGGAAAGCCTATGTTTGCTTCAATGTCAAGTTTCACATCGACTGTGGACGCCTTCATACCTTCCTCCTGTTTTGAACAATCGATAACAAACAATGCTCGTTTCTTGAAAGAAGAATAATCCAGCAGGGTACTCTTCTGTGTGGAGTTTGCGTAGTTGGGATAGAATTCAGTGTAGTTAAAATACGCCTCATTGTAGTCAGTTTTAGCGAAATCCAATTGCATTCTTTCATTGGGCCAATAGTCACCATTGAGTGATAGTCTTATACTTTGTACGTCGGCATTGTCAAATAGAGTCGGGTCAGCTGTACTCGAGTTACGTTTGTCGGTTTGAAAGAAAACAATAACAAAACGAGGTCTTTCAACTGAAGTGGATGTCTTGACAGCCCAAACTTCATGTCTTGCTCCTTTAGTAATTGAAGGTAATTCGTGTAACTCCCACTTCCTGAATGGAATAACTATAGGTTGATCTTTTTGAATGGATTTCATAAGATTCAATTTTATATCGTCATTAGGAAAGATATGTTTAACTTTCAGCTCAACGTGTGGAAGAGAACAGTTTTATTGAGAAGTTTATTTTAAAAACACCCCTTATATCTTGTATCTAGGTGTTTTGTTTTTAGTTTTAGCAATTGTCAGAATAATAAAAGTCTGTCAAAAGCCGATCATCTTTAATTTGGTTCTTCGAGCGAGGATAGTAATTAATCATTTATAGGTAACAGTCACAATTTTGGTCCTTCAGCCAAGCAGAACAGCCCTGAGGAAAAGAGCTCAGAGAGTGAATAGTATCCTTGTAGAAAGACAGCATGGATAAGACCACATTCTCCGAACCATTGAGACGGAGCAATCGTCTTCGCCAGAAGGTAACGGGAGCAGTGATGCCGAGGACGTTCTCCACTGCTAAGCCATCAACCTTCAAGACGCAAGCGGAAGTAGCAATGAAAGGCGTTCAGAGAATGGAAACACCAGCTACAAGGTCAGAGACATTAGAATACAGGGCTTTTCACGATGAGCGTTAATTAGACGTTTTTGGCAAACCAGACAACGGATCAACCTGAAAATTTGACAGTATGCATGAATGAACATAATCTACATACCTAAAATATTTTAGACGATGCGGCGTTGCCGCTTCTACTGTAATGTAGCGGTTACTTTGATTTTTCAAATGGAACACCCTGTATATAATGTCATATTATGATTTCTTATTACTTCGTCAATAATTTCATATGGTATCTCCCTATACCTATCTCTTATCGTTTGAGAGATATGAATGAATTTCGATTTTTTTTTCACCAAACATGTACTTTTATAAACGCTGATAGTTTTGAACTCTCTGGTACTAAGACGATCAAATTCGGAATGGAGTGAAGTGACACCATAAGGATCCTCACTTCGGAGCCATATTTTTTTGCCACATACAGGGTCGTTAGAAAATGCGGATACTTTGTTCTCATGAAAAAATGAGTGGAAGTCAATTTTTTCAAATGGAACACCCTGTATTTTTCCACATTTTTGAGCTCTACATCCAATTTTAGATTGACTTTGTTCAGATAATCCTATTCCGTTTTCTATCCGTTTTCGAGATAAACTGTTTCAAACAGAAACTGACGTGGTTCCCTTGAATTCATCAATTATTTTTGAAATTTAACAGAATGCATTCGATGTTCCTTCATGAGCTACAGATAATGCAATAAATAAATAATTATTAAAATACTCTTCAACAATCAAATGAAACTTCTCTTCAAAAAATAGTTTTATTAATGCTGACACACGAACTGAGAATAAATTCATGAATTAGTAAGTCAATTCAATTATCACTGTATTTCAGAATATGCCTGAACACATCTCCTCCTCTACTTAAACAAACATGTAATCTCTTCAGAAAATTTTCATGTGTAGCGCTTCTGATTGATTCTGGAGTTAAACTATTGAAAGCAGTTCTAACTCTCGATTTCATATCTTCCATTGTTGTTTTTGGGTCGAAGTAAACCATATTTTTAATGAAGCCCCCTGCAAAATAATCTAGTGGATTGCTATCTGGTGCTCTAGGAGGCCAACAAAAAGGTCCATTATTACCACTCCATCTGTCTTCGAAAATTTCAGTTAAAGCTTCACTTACTGAACGAGAATTATGGGGTAGAGCACCATTCATTTGGTACCATACACGTTCTCTTCCTGGCCTATGATTTAAAATCATTTGAATTCCATTTTTCAGTAAATCTTCATATTCTGTAGCATTCAAGTTATCATCATAAAACTCAATATAAAAAATTGACTCATTCTTTATGGCACATGGGGATTTTCTGGCGACCAATAATGACTGTTGTGTCTATTGAAAATTCCAACTGCTTTCAATAGTTTAACTCCAGAATCAATCAGAAGCGCTACACATGAAAATCTTCTGAAGAGATTACATGTTTGTTTAAGTAGAGGAGGAGATGTGTTCGAGCATATTCTGAAATACAGTGATAATTGAATTGACTTACTAATTCATGAATTTATTCTCAGTTCGTGTGTCAGCATTAATAAAACTATTTTTTGAAGAGAAGTTTCATTTGATTGTTGAAGAGTATTTTAATAATTATTTATTTATTGCATTATCTGTAACTCATGAAGGAACATCGAATGCATTCTGTTAAATTTCAAAAATAATTGATGAATTCAAGGGAACCACGTCAATTTCTGTTTGAAACAGTTTATCTCGAAAACGGATAAAAAACGGAATAGGATTATCTGAACAAAGTCAATCTAAAACTGGATGTAGAGCTCAAAAATGTGGAAAAATACAGGGTGTTCCATTTGAAAAAATTGACTTCCACTCATTTTTTCATGAGAACAAAGTATCCGCATTTTCTAACGACCCAGTATGTGGCAAAAAAAATATGGCTCCGAAGTGAGGATCCTTATGGTATCACTTCACTCCATTCCGAATTTGATCGTCTTAGTACCAGAGAGTTCAAAACTATCAGCGTTTATAAAAGTACATGTTTGGTGAAAAAAAAATCGAAATTCATTCATATCTCTCAAACGATAAGAGATAGGTATAGGGAGATACCATATGAAATTATTGACGAAGTAATAAGAAATCATAATATGACATTATATACAGGGTGTTCCATTTGAAAAATCAAAGTAACCGCTACATTACAGTAGAAGCGGCAACGCCGCATAATTTAAAATATTTTAGGCGTGTAGATCATGTTTATTTATGTATACTGTCAAATTTTCAGGTTGATCCGTTGTCTGGTTTGCCAGAAACGTCTAATTAACGCTCATCGTGAAAAGCCCATAAAGAGATTCTACGAGAAAAGGAACCAAATGCAGAGACATCGGCTACCGAGACGAAAAACAATCTACGGAAATCCATATGTTCAGCAAAAAGCAGAACTAGTACTACTGCTTCCAAAATAAGACTGACAGAAATGCAGTATGCCATAAGAAAAAGGGAATTGGAACACGAGCAGGAGTTACTAGATCTACAATTTGCATTAAACATTGCAAAGTTGGAAGATGATAAAATGTCAGAAATATCTGGATTTGAGGTTTTGTCGGTATGTGAGTCAGAGAAACCAAATGTGAAAAATTGGTTGGATCATGGTGGAAGCCCTTGGGATCCCGTGCAGAAAGACGAAGATATGCCGCAGCGGTATGTTAATTCACACACTAGTATACCTAATTTGCTCCCAACTACCAATCCTCCATTAGAAACAGCATCTCCGCTAATAACTAAATTATTAACTAGACAATCTCTACCGAAGGATTTACCGTACTTTGACGGTAATCCTATAGATTGGCCAAATTTTTTACAACAATATAGAAGTTCTAATGAAATTTGTCAATTCAGTAATGAAGAAAACCTATGTAGACTGCAAAAATGCTTAAAAGGGAATGCCAAGAAAGTATGTCAGTCTTTGTTGATTATACCCCATAATGTTGAGAAGGTTATTGATTTATTGCAGTCTAGATACGGCAGACCTGAACAAATAATTTCATTACTACTTACCAATTTGAAACAATTTACCAATCTAAAGACGGAACAAGTTGATCAAATTATAGATTTTGCTGATGAAGTAAACAACTTTGTAGCCACAGTGCAATCGCTTAATGAGGAAGATCACCTTCATAATCCATTACTGCTAAATGAATTACTCAATAAACTTCCGATTTCATATAAGATTCAATGGATTGAGCATGTCTCAAAAGTTAGTCCTAAATTCAAAATTTTAGAGTTTGCTCACTGGCTTGTCAGAAAATCCGCTGTTTTATGCCAAGTTCAGACTAGCAAATCACTTGATTTTGATAAGCTAGAAAAAAGAAGTTATCCTAAAAGTAGCTCCAAAAATGTCAGATATGGAACTACTCTCATAACCAAAGATAAGGCAAACGTCAAAACATGTATTTGCGGATGTCAGATAAATCATCAATTGATTACTTGTCCTAAATTTAATGCCTTTTCAGTGAATGAGAGGTGGAATCTTGTCACAGCAAATAGGATTTGTTTTTCCTGTCTGAATCCCTTTCACAATGTTAAATTATGTCGCAAGAAACGTCCATGCGGTATAAAAAATTGCCAGAAATTACATCATGTTTTACTTCATAAACACGATGCTAATATTGTCGAACAAGCAGGTGAATCAGGGAACAATTCGTTAGAATTAAATGAGTCTCTGGTAACAAAAGGTGAGTCCTCTGCAACCAATTGTCACATATCAGATAGCAAATGTGTTCTTTTGAAAATTATTCCAGTTGTAGTGCAACATGGATCAATTAATCTGGAAACTTATGCTTTGTTAGATGATGCTTCTACTATCAGTTTAATAGACACAGATCTTAGTGTAAAACTCAAACTTTCCGGTCCAAATCAACCGCTATCTATACAATGGACAAATAATGACTTCACTCAAGAAGAAAGTGATTCGGAAGTTGTTAGTTTTACAATAAGAGGGATAAATGCAAAGCAAAGTTTTCAGTTGAGACATGTTCGCACTATAAAACTTTCGTTACCGTTTCAAACAGTAGATGCTGAAGCATTGAAACAGAAATACCCTTATATTAATGAACATGTTATGTCTATGACAAATGCACAACCAAAAATCATTATTGGGCAAGATAACTGGCCACTTTTAGTAAATAGGAAATTAATATCAGGTCCTTGGAAGGGTCCAGCAGTAAGCAAAATGTTACTTGGTTGGGTTGTTCATGGTAATTTACTAGATACTTATAGAAACACACAGTACGTAAATCACATACACATATCAGACAAAAATGATCATACTGACATTATACGAGACATTAAAGACGATTTAGATATCCTACATGGTTTAGTTAAAGAAATGTGGAAATTAGATGAGGTCCCGGGGCGAAGAAATAAATCCATTTCTCCCGAAGACAGACGTGCCGAGTCTATCCTTAACGAAACTATGAGACGAGTGGGTGATAGATATGAGACAGGACTTTTATGGAAGAATCCTAATATTATTTTACCTGAAAGTAGGGAAAATGCATTCCGACGACTACTATCTACGGAAAGAAAAATGGACAGAGACGAAAAGTATGGTGAAATTTATGTTAAAAAATTTTTAGAATTGGAAGAAAAAGGGTATATACGTAAGTTATCGCCTAAGGAAGCCCAACAGAAGTCGGATCGAACGTGGTATTTGACACATTTTGGGACGGTGAACCCCAACAAACCACAGAAGTTGAGAATTGTGTTTGATGCAGCAGCTAAGAGCCATCATGTTAGCTTGAACGATAACTTACTCACTGGCCCTGATTTATACAATTCTCTTTTTAATATTTTGTTGAATTTTAGAATTAAAAAATATGCCTTCACTGCCGATATACGCGAAATGTTCTTGCAAGTTCGTGTTAGATCTGAAGACTGTTGTGCACAAAGACTATTATGGAGAGGAATGGATCGGGATAGAGAACCCGACACTTATGAAATTGGTGTTGTATTTTTTGGTTCCAGTTGTGGACCATGTCTTGCACAAGAAGCAAAAAACCGCAATGCTTTGGATTTTCAGAAACAATTTCCTGAAGCGGTTAAGTGTATAGTTGAACAGCACTATATGGACGACTATTTGGGAGGGGCAGACAGTCTATCGGAAGCTATCCAACTTGTTAACGATATCATTTATGTACACCAACAAGGGGGATTCGTTATATGTAATTGGATATCAAATACTCAAGATATTTTAGCTTCTATTCAGCCTGATTTAGTAGCAAGTGGCATTAAAACTTTAAAAGGAGAGGTAGCCACTGCTTCAGAGAAAATTCTGGGAGTTTATTGGGATCCAGAGAAGGACTCCTTTGAATATAAGACAAAATTTTACAAAGTTGATAAAGAAATTTTAACTTTAGCTAGACGACCAACAAAACGAGATATTTTAAAAGTCATTATGTCCGTGTTCGATCCTCTAGGATTTTTAGCTAATTTTTTAATTCAAGGAAAAATATTACTCCAAGATCTATGGAGAGCCCATATTGGTTGGGATGACGAGATTCCAGAAAATCTTTACTGTGAATGGGAGAATTGGATAAGAGATCTTAAACAGATGTACAAATTTCAAATCAATCGCAAATACTTTACACTGGACTACGACGAAAATGATGTGCAACTACACATATTTTGTGATGCATCCGAAAGATCTTATTGTGCTGTAGCATATTTAAGAGTACAAACTGATCAAGAAGTACAAATAAGTTTCGTTTGTGCCAAAACGCGAGTGGCACCTGTAAAACCGATATCTATACCGCGTCTGGAACTACAGGCTGCGTTAGTGGCTGCCAAACTTGGTAAACTTTTGAGAGACAGTCTAAATCTCAAAATATCAACCCTCACCTACTGGAGCGACTCCTATACAGTTCTTCATTGGCTTCGTTCTGAAGCAAGACGTTTTAAAGTTTTTGTATCACAACGAATTGGTGAGATACAAGAATTGACCGATGTATCCGAATGGCGGTATGTTCCTTCGAAAGAGAATGTAGCGGATGAAGCAACTAAACGAGTTAATGCAACAATTTTGCATGAGAATTCGAGATGGATCAAGGGACCGACATTTTTGTATTCTCCGTCACAAGAATGGCCTGTTCAACGTAGGGATCACCGAATAGATCGGGACGTACTCGAAATTAGACGAGTAGAAGACAATGTTGTTCTTCTGATTACATCTCATAACAATTTAGACGAAGCACTGCCTCAACCTACAAGATTTTCCAAATGGAATAGATTACTGCGATCGACCGCTTATATTCTAAGATTTATTAGAATAATACGTGAAAAAAGAAAAATTCCAGAAGTACTACAGGTTGACGAACTGAGTAGAGCTGAAAAATTACTTCTACAAAAGGTACAATTGCAGTTGTTTCCGAATGAATTCAAATTATTAAAAAATGGTAAGCCCATACCCCCTTCCTCGAAACTGTTCACCTTAACACCAGTTTATTCAGACGAAGATGGTCTTATTAAGCTTGGTGGTAGACTCGACAATTCTTCTCTTGACATATTAACAACCAAACCAATTATTTTAGACCCTTCACATATCATCACCAAATTACTTATACATAACTATCATGAACAATTTTGTCACTTAGGACAGGAAACTGTTATAAATAGTATCAGACAAAAATATTGGATATTTAAATTGAGACAAACAGTCAAAAATATGAAAAGAAATTGTCAATATTGTAAAATAAAAAAAGGTAAACCTAACGTTCCTTTAATGGGACAGCTTCCTTCATGTAGGGTAGAACCCACTATCAGACCCTTTATTAAAACCGGTGTGGATTACTTTGGACCTATAGAAGTTAAAGTGAAAAGATCTCACGAAAAGAGATACGGTGTAATTTTTTCATGTATGGCTACTAGAGCCATTCATTTAGAGCTTGCTTATGATTTAAGTACTAACGAATTCATAAATGTACTAAGACAATTTGGTTGCAGAAGAGGCTTTCCTCAAGAAATTTACTGTGACAATGGTTCTAATTTTCATGGTGCTGATAGAGAATTAGCCCTAGAATTTGAAAAGTTAAACAAAAATGAAATTATAACATTTAGTTCTATGAAAAAAATTAAGTTTTTGTTCAACCCAGCTATGGCTCCAAATATGGGAGGTAGTTGGGAGCGATTAATACAGTGTGTAAAAAAGGTATTACGTGAAATTTTAAAAAGCAAATACCCTACCGACAACGTATTACGTACTTTACTAGTAGAGTGCGAAAACATTGTGAATTCGAGACCTCTGACTCACGTATCAACAGATCATTTGGATCCAGAGGCTCTCACCCCAAATCACTTTCTTATTGGACCTTCCTATGAAGCCGTTCCTTATACAGTTACTGCGGAAGCTGATCTACATCTCATGTCATCCTGGCGAGCAGCACAAAGATTAGCCGATTATTTTTGGACGAGATGGATACACGAATACGTACCATCTTTGATACGTCGTTCGAAATGGTATACCAACAACAAACCAATAAAAATTGGTGACCTTGTAGTATTGGTTGATCCCAATGGAGCTCGGAATAATTGGCAAAAGGGCAAGGTGTCGCAAGTTTATCCAGCGAAAGATGGAAAAATCCGAGTAGTTGATGTGAAAACCAGTACCCACACCTTATTAAAGAGACCTGTATCCAAGCTTATCGTACTAGATGTGGAGTAATTGCCTTCTGCCAATAGCCAATTACTGGGGGAAGATTTGTGGAAGAGAACAGTTTTATTGAGAAGTTTATTTTAAAAACACCCCTTATATCTTGTATCTAGGTGTTTTGTTTTTAGTTTTAGCAATTGTCAGAATAATAAAAGTCTGTCAAAAGCCGATCATCTTTAATTTGGTTCTTCGAGCGAGGATAGTAATTAATCATTTATAGGTAACAGTCACACAACGCTTGTAATGTTAATTTTAGCTGTTGTAGGCGTTCCAGAGACATTCTTTTCAGTAATATATAAGCAATCATTATCGTTTCGTGCTCGAACTAGTCGTATTGTTTGACGTCCACATGTAATCATGGGATAATCGTTGAAAATGTTGAAAATATGTTTGAGAGGTATTAGAAGGTTGAAGGACTTGTCGCTTACATTCACAATAGGATCTTTCGGGTAATTCCAGCCGGCTATAGCCATATGATTGGAATCTTCTTGTTTATAACAGGTCATGGCACGTACGGTGCTTACTATTCCAGGATCTCGAACTGTTTCCATTTCCCTGGCACTTTCACTGTACGTACATGAATCGAATAGAAAGGCTCCAAAATTATTTGCTAATTTTACGTCACCAGCTCCGTGTACTTCGAGAGAACCCCTAATGCACAACAATGTTTCGCTCATCGCAAAAAACGAATCAACCTGATTAATGCTAAACTCCACAATGTCACTGCAATTAAATGATTTTATAAATGGAGCATAGGTTCTATATTCGGCCTTTCGAATTGACTCATCAAACATCGGCTTACGATAGATATCAAACATTGGAGGCATGTCGTTTTGGCGTAGACGTTTTCCATACATGGTTGTCATTTTTCAATTTAAAACCCAGCGATTGCAAGACCAATTTGTTTGCGAACGAGAGCTGTTTCAGCTTTGGCGACTGCTCAGCTAATGAAGTTGGAAGTGCTGCAGATTGTCTTTTATGATTGATTATTAGGCCCATCGCGCTCTAAGCTCCAACACCAACGTACTTAGTTCTCCACGAAAGTTTACGGGCTGACCGTCCTGGTCTAAAGCGATGACGGTGATATTGGTTATTTCACTTTGTGGTATAACAGGTAAATAGAGTAAATTATGAGGAATTTCGTCTATTGAATATCCCGGATCCACTTGTATGACGAATTCGTATATAGTATGAGCAGGTCTGTTTGCATCGAAGGCTCCAGTGGTAATGTTACAATCGAAGCGAATACTAGATACTTTAATGATTTTGACGGGGAGATCTGAAGAGTGCAATTTGTTAGCTTCGAGTATTTTCGGTGAAAATCCCAAGATTCTTCCAAGACTATTGGTCTCCTTGAAGGAAATTTTGTATTTACTGGAAATTTCACATTTTAACGTATTGTGATTGGGTTTTAGTGAAAATATATCCTCTGGTCTAGTTAGATTGCCTGCACCCAATTTATCTCGGATAAACGCTTCAAGATCGGCAATTTCGTAACATCCTGTGGGAAAATCAAAACTTTGAAGCTTGCCCTTGGTATCGTAGTAGTAGAACTTACAATTTTCAATGTTCGGTATACTGTGATAAGAATGAAAAGATCGTAGAGCTATTTCGTATTCCTTCTTCGGATCGAGCTCAATAGGCGTAGGAGGTTGAAAGGTAAACACGTGATTGGTGCTGTTAACTCTCAGCAACTGCGACATGATGACTAATGAAAAACGAATAATGTTTGAATTTAAATATCATTTTTATTTTTTTAATGTTTGTTTACAAAGGAAACAAGTAGCTTGCGAACTCGGAGGACCGTCACAATGCGTCGTCCAATCAGGTCGGTTGTAATGGATGAAACAAGGTAGTCGTATTTGTAGTTCAAAATTTGCTCGATATTCATTGGGAAGTTTATGCCATATTTCCAGCAATTCCCAAGGTCTTACACACTCTATTAGATGTTCAATGGGAAAGTGCTTTAGTTCTTCGGCAGTAAAACTGCTCAATGTTTTTCCATGGTAGATATGTTGTAGTAATAGTTCCATCATTGTTGTAGAAATTTCAAACACAAATGGCCACAATTGATTTGATCGTAGTTTTGATATTGGGTATTGTTGTAGAAAATTCGCGCACTTTTTCCGAGATATTTAACAACTTCTTTCGGCGGCTTCAAGTTACCAAATGAATCAAAATACTCTACATTGTTGTTTATCTTTCGGTAAGCTACCCAATGACTTCCGCTATTCTCAGAGATGTCCAAATTAACAACTGCGCATTCTCGTTTTCGGGGCCCGTCTTTGGGGAGAGTGTCTCGCATGAAAACTCCTCGAAAATGCGGTATTTTAAGCGATTTTGCGTAATGTGTTATGTCAAAGTCGGTTAATGCGTGATTGGGTAGCTTTATCGGTTTTTTTGTTTTTTCAAGTACAATCCAAAACCGCCTTTTGGGTACTTTTTCAGATACAGACCAGATCCTACACGTTCCATAGCCTTATTATGACGTACATCTTCTTCCAATTTCTTTTGCGCATGCTTTGCGTCAATGACAGTTTTTGCAATCCCAGCAGCACCACCTGACAGCGCTCCCAGTGCCGAAAGGCCTGCAAACAAAGGGATAAGTGGTAGGAAACCTCCGGATTTCGCTACAGGTATCACTCGAGGAACCTCGACTTCTTTTTTCCCACCAAATTCTTTAATAAGTGCTTTGGCTGCTCGTAAGGCAAACGTTGCAGTGTCTTTCAAAGATGCCCCTTTTTTCATGTTCTTCTCCACTTTTAGAATGACATCTCGATGCAAGGAACGACGTTTGCGACGACAGCCCATCCCCAACTTTCTTTTCACCTTCATTCCACCTGTCACAAGTAATGCAGCAGTTTTCTCTCCCAGTGAAGCGTCTTTTGATTTGACGCGTGCCCAAGCTTTATCTTCAAGTATTTGATCGGCTTTGTGTCGTTCTTCGAGAGATTTATTCTTCCAGTAAGAAATATCGTGTTGTTTACAAGCAGCGTCCAAGGGGTTTATGCCCGGATCTCCACGATCAAGACGTTTTTCCAATTTTGTACCGGCTAAAAATAAAACAATTAATTTTTCGCAAAAAGGGTGGGACAGTTTACTTACGTCCACAGTACTGATAGTTAGGTAAGTGAAGTTCAATAGGTAGTTTATTGATGAGAGAATTTAAGAGACCTTCTCCTTCAAACACCAACATTAAGACTGATACGCGTAATTGGTGACACCTATATTTAAAGAGTATTACTACGAAAAACAGCACACACGATGAAGATAATTCAACAAGATCAGACGATTCCCATTGAAAATCTGAAAATCTGGATTTCACCTCAACGTCATCGATCGGCAAACATGGTAAATTGTTACCAAATTCTTTCCGTGCCATTATATGTGGTCCCAGTGGGTGTGGTAAGACGAATGTCGTGCTGGCGCTCCTATTTAATCCGAATGGTGCGAAATTCAAAAATGTTTATGTCTATTCAAAATCGTTATTCCAACCAAAGTACCAATTGCTGCAAGAAGTTATAGCACAAGTCAAGGGCGTTGGCTATTTCCCATTTAAAGACAACGAGGAAATAATTAGTCCAGAGAAAGCTCGACCAAATTCTGTCTTTTTATTCGATGACGTTGCATGTGACGGTCAGCAGAAAATTCGTGAATACTACTCCATGTGTAGACATAAAGATATTGATGCTGCATATCTTTGTCAAACATACTCAAAAATACCGAAACAGCTTATTCGCGACAACTGTAATGTGATTGTATTATTCAAGCAGGATGAGGTGAACTTGAAACATATATTTGACGAACACGTATCTCCTGATATGACATTTGACGTATTTAAAAATATGTGTTCAAAGTGTTGGTGTGATCGCTATGGTACATTGGTAATTATGAAAGATTTCGCCCTCAATGATGGAAGGTATCGCAAAGGATTCGATAAATATATAAAATGGTAAGCTGCTTCTTCAGTCCACACCAATATGTCTGACGATAAGGTTGCTATTGCATTGCGCAAGAAAAAAGTGTCTGAACTTGCTAGATCAATTCGAAAAAAATACTTGGCATTGAAATTGGGTAAATCAGAGCAAGATGAGTCTCTTAATAAACTATTCAAGCCGATATCTAAACCACTCGAAGAAATTGTGCAATCCTCAAAGACATTACAAAAAACGATTACAAATTTGAATCCAAAAGAGGAAATAAAGAAGGAAGAACCTGATGATGATGATGTGTTTACACCTTTTCTCGAAACGGAACCGATAGCCGAAACCGATGAATCAGGCAATATTACACGTTCTGAATCTCCAGAAGAGATGCGCCCCGAAATTTCTCAGGAAGCTTTCGAAGAATATTTGGATCAATATCCTGCCATCAGTCATCAGTTCATTGAAGATTACTTCCAAAAAGATGATAAAATTGATAAAAATTATGGACCGATATACAACGATGAAATCGGTTGGTCATTAGGCAAACGTCGAATTGCGTTTGATGGAAAAACCGGTAATATAAACATACTACCTGAGAAAAACGAAGTAGGAAAATATATAATTGGAACACCAGGCTTGTATGAGCTTCTATTTTACCAAGATCCCAGTTACAATGATCAAGATTTACAGAACTATAAAAATCTTTTGACAACAACTAAAGTTCATTTAGACACGATAAATCGTCTTAAGGGGTCAAGTACTGATAAATATCACTACATCATAAAACCTTTATTCCAAACAAAATCTCTAACGACGACTAGATCGTCTCAGGTATTGACTCGTCTAAAATCAATTCCTTTTGCAAAAGGAAAAGGTATCGATCGTTTAAGATATAATGATAAACCTATGGAGTATATTTATTGGGATGATGCTAATGAACTGGTGGATCGTTTGAAGTTGTTGATTGCTTCGAAAGAGGCAGGTAATACGTCACACGACAACGAAATAGTAGCAATAATTAATGAACTCAAGGAGGCAGATATAATAGAATAATACAAGTTGAAACTTGTTCATTTCAATTATGCCAGTCGATAAATTCGGACATAGACATCAAACGCCCTATGCGCGTTTACCAGCGAAAATTACGTTTCCTCATACACAGGACGGTAATATTGATATTGAAAATGTGAAAATTTGTAATGTTAAGGAACCGACAACAAATAGTGATGCTGCAACAAAAAAATATGTTGATGTGCAATTGAATGGCCTACGTACCATCAACTCACCATTAATTCAAGCACATGGTACCGTGCTCCAGCAACAAGAACGTGATATAAAGGATTTAGCTGTAGGATTCAACGAGATAAGAAATGAGCTTCATAAGACGAAAATCCCCATATTACAGGCGCACATTACTAACTTACAAAATAAAACTAACGAAATTGATACATTTATTTCGCGAAATCCCCCTGTAGCAGCTAGGGATATGGCTACGAAGAAATACGTTGACGATTCAATTGTGGCAGCCAAAATATTTATTCGAAAAGAATTCACTGCTTCTATTAACATGTGTGTTGAAAGCATACGTGATTTACAAAAAGAAATTACAGAAAATATCAGATCCGTCTCTGATATGAAAACTAAAGTTTCGGGCATTGTAGACAATATTAAGGTTATGAATACGAATACCCATAACCACATTCGCAGTCTGGAGGTAAAGCTAGTCGGTAATACATCATAATATGCACACCAAGGAAAAGATTCAACTCGTAAACGAGCTTCACAAACCTATTCGGAAAAAATTCCCTCGCAGACGCACTATTATTAAGGGCCTTGACGATCTTTGGCAAATGGATCTTGCGGAGATGAGGAATTTTGCATCACAAAATAGGAATCATAAAATGATACTGGTCGTCATTGATTGTTTTTCAAAGTTTGTGTGGACACGCCCATTAAAGACGAAGACCGGAGAGGAGATTACTCGAGCATTCTCGGACATTCTCGCTCACACTAGACGAATACCAAAAAATCTGCAATCTGATCAGGGAAAGGAATTTTACAACAGCAAATTTAAAAATTTAATAGGAAAACACAACATAAATCATTACAGCGTATTTAGCACAATGAAAGCTTCTATGGCAGAGCGTGTTATAAGAACTTTGAAATCGAAACTCTACAAGTATTTCAGTTTAAATGGCACCCACAAATGGATTGATATTCTACCTGAAATTACTCAAAACTACAACAATACAAAACATTCCACAACAAAATATAAGCCTTCTCAAGTCAACAAATCCAACGAAAAATCTATTTTGAATAACACCTATAGTCATTTGAAGATAGCAGGCCCGCGAAAATTTAAAGTTGGTGACATTGTGCGCATATCCAAGGCAAAACATGTCTTTGAAAAAGGATATACACCCAATTGGACTACAGAACTATTCAAAATCACCAAAGTTAAAATTACCAATCCTGCTACGTATTTACTTGAAGACATGCAAGGAACACCAATCAGCGGCTGCTTCTATGATGAAGAACTACAGAAAACATCGAATCCAGACATTTACTTAGTTGAAAAGGTGCTCAGAAGAAAGGGTAACAAAATGTACGTCAAGTGGCTTGGTTTGGATAGCAAACACAACAGTTGGATAGAGAATATTGATATTGTATAGATCTATTTTTCGGTTCACCGCGTAGAAAACCTTGAAAGAGCAGGAGCTATAAATTGGAGTGAGCTTTGGATATCAAACTCAGTTAGCAACATGAGTTCCCAAGATAGTGGTAGTGTCGACATCGTGGACGAATCTGATTCGAGTAACTACAGTTCAGAGTTAGATAGAATATTGGAAAACTATGAGACTGCTGTCAAGTCTGAAAACATTTACCTGCTTTCAACACAGTATCCAATTTCGGGGTATGAAGTAAAATGTGGAATAAGTCCTGCAAGATCATTCACACCTGCTGTTATCTTATCCCAACGTTCAGCAAAATATCTTTCAGTATTTATGGATGGAATGCCTTTATCTCAATTATGACGCAACAGATGAATTTCTTTCATACCGGAGACGAGTTCAAACCTGATTCATTACTATGTGAGGACTGTACTATCACCCCACTAAATTACGATGATAGTAAGGTGATTTTGGTCAAGAAACATGGTGTTGAGTATTACATGGATGAAGAAGAAGTATCGCAAATTTTAGAATTAAATAATTTGATTGTACAACGTATAATTATGCTAGAAAATTTGAATTTTTGTGAATATTATTATAATGTTTTGGATTTCTGTAAAAATACCTCCTCCGAAAATTTAAGTCCTTTACAAATTTTATATGCATTTTGTTCCATTACACCAAACGATATGTTACACAATGCCCTTAGGGAATTTGTATACTTTTATAAAGTTAAAGTTATCAATGATTTGAATAAATAGTTGTATATTATTGATGTTTTTCTTGAAAATAAAAAACTTTAAAAATTTTTGGCAATTATTTTTTAAAAGAACAAATGTAAACGACTTGTCAAGTCACATGTTACGTTAAATTATTACATATATAGATGTTAAACGTCATAAACATCATTCTTATTCAGATCATCATTATGATTAGTCGCATTCTGTTGATATTATTCTGTGTCACCCGTCAAGCTTTGACGCTCAATGAATCTGAAGTCATAAATTATTTAAAGAATTATGGTTACATAAACACTACTGATGGCAGCACCACCGATTTTAAAAGTACCTTAGGAGCTTTCCAAGAACGATATAATCTTCCAGTAAGTGGTGATTTGAATAATGCTACATCACGTTTGCTATCCAAACCTCGATGTGTTCAAGCCGAAAACAATTACAGAATTCATGCTAAATGGAACAATACCAACCTATATTGGTATTTCCCTAAAGCCAATTCTACACTTAAACGTTTAACGGAAAAAGCTTTTAGTATGTGGGAGAAAGTTTCCAATTTTCAATTCACGCAAATTACCTCTCCGATACAACATAAACCCGACATTACCATTTCCTTTGGACGAAGAGTACACTGGAATCGAGCAGACTGTGAAGGAAATCATGCTTGTCAATTTCCATTCGATGGTTCGGGTCAAGTACTTGCACATGCATTTTTCCCTACAGGTGATGATAAATGCATTGAACTTCATATTGATAGTGATGAAAATTGGGATTTTACTGGACTTAGCACACCGCCAGATGGAAAAACTAACCTTCTAATGGTATTAGTACATGAAATTGGTCATAATTTAGGCTTAGGACACAGTGATGTTGAAGATGCAATAATGTTTCCTTGGTACCATGAATATGTGCAGGATATTAGTCAAGATGATATTTTGGGTATGAGTGCCCTTTATGGACCTAAAATTTCTACGACATCTACCAAACCTTTGATAACAACAACCACAACCATTACTTCCACACATTATAAGAATCATCATAGTACAACAATCAAAAGTTTACCTAGTACAACAATCAAAAGTTTACCTAGTACAACAATCAAAAATTTATGTGATATAACAATACCAAGCTTTATGTTTCTGGCAACTGCTCCGTCGTTTCCAAACTTCCGACTATATGTTGGTTACCAAAATTTTTTATGGAAATTTGATTTAAATGATATGCGAATTCCCTCAAGTCCTGATGATCTTCATGATTATCTCCCTGCACAACTCAAGTATTCATCTATATCGCATATTTTCCAAAATTCTGAGGGTTCCCTTTTGGTAATCGACAACACCACTAAAGACTTTCTTACATCATCTTTCCCAGATTTACACATAACAAGAAATGATATTAATTTCAGATTCAGAGAAATCAATGCAGTTTTTCAAGACCATCATGGTAGATATTTCGTTTTTTACGATACCTATAATTATGTCGAATTTACCATGTTTCCTTTCCAATTAAAGACGCGTGGACGAATTGCCGATCAATTTCCAGGCCTACCAATAGGTATTACAAGTGCCTTCAAGTTCATTGATGGATATATATATTTCTTGAAAGGAGACACATATTATAAATTCAGCGAATATACAAAGAAGGTAATGGAAGCTGGAAAATTTAATTGGAACCGGTTTGGAATACCGTGTCCCAATGAAGGATTAAAAGAACAGCTGAAGAATTTACTTAGCAAAATTATATCTTTTTATGAATAAATAAAATATGTTTTCTTTGGTAACTGATTTATTCTTATCACAACGAGTTCCATATTGATAATCAACGAGTTAGAGTTTTGGTAGAGTAATTTGATTGAACTGAGAAAAGATTTATTTATTAATGATAAACAATAACTATAAAACTTACACTTAGTCTAAATCACAAAATTTGATTAAACCGACAAAAGATTAATATATTTATGATAAACAATAACTATAAAACTTACACTTAGTCTAAATCACAAAATTTAATTGAACCGACAAAAGATTAATATATTTATGATAAACAATAACTAAAAAACTTACATATCTTAAGAGTCTAAATCACAAAATTTGATTGAACCGACAAAAGATTGATATATTTATGATAAACAATAACTAAAAAACTTACATATCTTAAGAGTCTAAATCACAAAATTTGATTGAACCGACAACAGATTAAATTATAAAAAATGAAATAAAAACAAAAGAATTACAAATATTAGAATCCATCAAAATGATCAATATCGCTATCACTATCATATGTTCCCCTAAATCTGTGAGTTCTAGGAGAATTATGAAGTTTCGCAATACAAGAATCTTTTTCATGGGTTTCAAAAAGCACTGTTCTATAGCAACTTTGACACCACCAATCTTTATTGTGATACAAGTTACCAATTATATCTTCTGACTCGCAAACATCATGGTAATGATCATTGATTGCAATCAAATGTTTCCTCAATCTTCTATGACATCTTTTAATGCCATCAAAACACTCTTTACAAACATATATGTTATATCTATCAATCCTATAATAGTTAACCCATATACAATATTCCGACTCATCTTCAAATATGTAGTCCCAGTCGGATCTAGCAAGTACGGCATTTCGGTCCTTGTACAGAATGTCTCGTGAACAATGAACAAAATTGAGATTTCTGCAAAAGCGTGACTGATCATTTTGAGCAGTTTTATTCAAAAATCTCCACTTGTATTCCGCAAATTTTTTTGCGATTTGCTTGGTAAGAGTCCATGGTAATTTTGATGATTCGAAAAAATCTGCTAGACATTCTATATTCTCGCAAATTATTTTTATACAGTTTTCACTCAATGTATTCATATCTAAAACAATAAGAGTACATTTTTCTATATACATATACTCAACAAAAAATTAAAATATTACTCAGTGTTACTTAATTTGTAATGACCCCAAGGAAGTGTATCAAACGACTCTGGAATTAGTGACCGCTTATCATCTTCCGGAGAAAGACCCACTTTCTTTTGTTCAATGCTGAAAACGTTATGTGCATAGGACTGAATTGTGTTTTGGACAATGTACTTCGAATTCCAGTTTTTTAAACAGTTTAAGTAATCTTCGAAAGTGATTTTATTTTTTACAACATTTTTCTTTACCCCCTTAGATTTTTTCACTATTTTCCCCCCCTTAACTTTAAAAGCATACATTTTTGAACGTAGTCCTATGAAATGTGTCATAATAGAACCATTACATTCATCTTTCATCAAACCTAATACCTTTTTGTTTGCTAACGGAATGTTAAAGTGATTACCCTCGGCATAATCACTCGTATCAAACATGTGAATATCATCCTTTATCACTTCTTCGTATACGTCATTACAATGAAGTTCATACGTGAAACTATCTGTATCTGTATACATTAATTTACAATTTTTTTTTCCCAATTTAGGGATGATGTATGAATAATGGAAGTCATACATACAAGTTTTTGAAATGTCTAAAATGGCCATCCCAATGTACAGGGGCTTATTGAAAACGAGATTACTCTTTTTTAATTCTATTGCAACTAAATTTTCTTCAAAGATTGTTCTAGAATGAAACCAAGGACTAGCAATCAAGTTTTTAGCTCCATAACGTCCCAAATATGATCTTGATAATTTCACTATTCTATGATTCCGTATATTTTCCATTGTTTTACCAAACACCGCGTTATTCATCAATTTATACAAATTTTTGGCAAAAGCTGTAGTAGCTTCCGTTCTCAGTTTAGTATTTAAAGCGATGTAGGGTTTTAGCCATGCAGCTTGTTTAAATTTTAAAATTCTATGTATTTTTGTTAAAATTAAACCATTTGCTAGGGCTTGTTTCAAATTTCGATAGTGTAAGATATAATTATGTTTATTGTGTAGGGTAGCCATAAGTTTTTTTAATTTGGAATTTGGAGGCGTTTTGTGTTCAGGACAAAAAGGAAAATCTTGGTGTAGATCGTGTAGCTCCTTAGGGTACTCTAGGTCTACCTCAAGAATGTACCCCTCTGGAGAATCGTCTGCAATTTGATTAATATCAATGTTCGAGCTATCTTCCCATTTGAAGTCTGCATAAGGGAGGAATTCTGACATTGCCCACCCGTATAGATTGTTCACATCTAGGTACATAAGGTACTTAGAGGGTTTTTGAGGGTCATACTCCTCCTCCATGTATTTATTGTTCGCTTCGGAATATCGATTTGAGCAAACAGATATACCTCCCCGAATACCCCTCTCAATAAACATAATCATATCAATATCTGTAAGTAATTCTAATTTTATTTGGGTATACTTTAACATTGCATCCCACGTATACCCAGGAAGAGTATAGTACCACGCAGGATCTAGCTGATATGTTTGCAAACAATTACTTCGTAACTGCTCAAAAACGTCTGCTAATAACAGTATGTCTGTTTTCATATATAGCTGACTATACTCCCCCAGGCTGGCAATATCAAAATAATTCCAAACATTTTTTGCATGGTCATATTGTTCCATGGAAATATTCGAATCATAAAGTTTATTGTAAAAATTTTTAATGGACGGTAATTCTACTTCGTTCAGCTTTTCTATACAATCGATGTAATCGTATGGAAAAACCCCTTTTTTCATCAAAAGTTTCAGTTTTTCGTTATTCAAATCATGAAACTCGTGTTTTAAATTTTTAAAATCATCCTCCTTCAGTGTAGATACCAGTTCGTCTAGACTTGCTCCCATAAATCTAAAGGAGTCTATGAACCTAAACTTGATGTTAGTTTCAGAGTCATGTAGGGTGAAACTTATATATTTTTCCTTATTTATCGGTAGTATGGAAACCTTACCACGTTTTGCAATTTCCTTAATAACAAAGTGTGAGTCATATCCGCTCAAGTTATGAAATATTATTGGAACAACAAAAACTTTTTTAAAATTCAAATTACATGCTTGATGAGCGTATCCACGAAATTTTCCAGTGAAATGATCGTGATCTCTAACGACTATATCTTTATCAGTAAATTCATGTTCACAAATATGGCAATTTAGTGCATTTACCGAGTTAGGTGTAACACCAAGGGGTATTATATCTAAAATTTTGGACTGTACAAATTTCGCAACATCAGTTAACTGATTGGTAAACCAATCTATGCAGTCTTCACCCTGATGATATTTATAATATGAAAGCCGATCATCGTAAGCGCATTTTAAATAATATCCTGCAGAAAAAGCTACGTGTTGTTGATATTTCATAGTTTTATCTGTTTTTTGTTGATCTGTATAAGCCTTTAGTATGGATTCTAAATCACTATAAATAACAAAGGGACATTTCTGCTTATAAATAAAATTTTTAAATTCAATGTGAGTATAATTGGGAAAAGAAATTTTTGACTCATTCATATTTTTACAAACACTTTCATGCTTATCCAAAATTTGTTTACTATGAAAATAGTTCAAACACCTATCGCAAATGAATTTCTTCCACGTAGATTCATTAAGTTGAGATGAAATTAATCTAGATAAATTTTTTATCCAGCAATAGTGGTACTTAATGTTTTCATTCGTATCGTCTACAGGAGGCGCATCATAATCGTTTAACTTAGGATAATACTTGGATTGGACCAGCAATAGATTAACATGTCTTTCAAGTTTATTTTTAGTTAATCTTGTAGGAACTACTGTATAAAATGTAGATTTATTCGATTGATTTAGTTCTAAAGAGTATACGTTCACTGATATATTATTTAATTTTTCAAATTTTTTAATTTGGGACAGTGGCATTTCAGTATCTAAACCCTTTGTATTTAGAACTTCAGAGTAATGTGGATACGATGAAGTACGATTACTAGGTTGAGTAGCAGGATTTAAAAAACTGTTTACTGCCCAGTAAAAACAAGCTCGGTCCGTATTACAAACGTTTACAATTGCCTTCTTTCGAGAAATTGGTTCTGGTAGTGGAACGAAAGACGAGCCAACCCCCATTTCATATTTGTTTATTGCCACTTCCAAAAAAATTATTCGAGATAATGCCCACCCGCTTTCTTTTTCAGCAAATTCTGATAAACTGTTTAAAATAGGATCAATAATATTTATACTGAACCAATCATATAAATCATCTCCAATGTCCAATACAACATTGGGAGTACTAAAATATTTACGGTCTACTAACACCTCGTCTTTTGATTGCTTAATAAAATCCCCACAAAAGGTGGTGTTCACTTTTGAAATTTGTGTTTTCTTGAGAACTGATAAAATCTTGTTTTTAAAAATTTTAAAAGCATCTGTAAAGAATGCTTTAATATCTTTATGCGACAAGTTTATAATAACTCCTGTTTTTAATCGACATTGAAATGCAGCATTAATGTTTTCCCACTTAACCCTATTACTAGATTTCTCAAGACCTTTACCCACATGATCCCCTTTTATTAAACATCGCATGCGCTTCAAATGTGCTATTTTTGTATGAATTTTATGTTTTACTCCGATCGAAAACTTGAAACATTTTAAGGCTTGATTACACTTTCTGATGTTTTTATTAATCAGTAAAATCCATTTGTTTCTATTTGAAAAGGTTTGAATTTTGTAAAGAGAATTTATAATTTCATCAATTTGCTGTAAAGTAACACTGAAGTTCGACATTCTTGAGTATATGCACAAAAAATGTACTCACCAGCTTTCTAAAGTTGTCTTCGACTGCGTGTACTTCTGAATTTCCTTAAGTTGTCCCCAACAGGTTGCTTTCAAATTTTGTGAAATGGGCTATATCGTGACTGCGGATGTGTACTTCTAAATTTCCTTTTAAGTTGTCCTCAGCCGGTTGTTTTCAAATTTTGTGATGTTTCTGAAACAAAAATTTTTTCAAATGTTTTTAAGAATCACACACGCTATGTTAGGTTAATGTGAGTGTACCTCATACCCTCACACATGATAAATAATCAACAAAATTTTAAAAATAAAAAATCTCACCGTTTAATGATTTTCTTCGATTTTAAACAATGTCCTGGGACGGTAGCCACGGGAAATTTCTTGCAGACCCAAGAACACCAGATTATAACTTCCCTTGTTGATGTCCGCAATGTATTTCTTATATTTATCAGTCACCCTTCTGGGAAGAAAAGTCACGTTATCTTCTAGTTCTACAAACACTGCTTCCCCAAATTTGGATTGTACTATTTTAATGTGTATGATTTTATGGGGAACGTTTTCCGGAATGTCTCGAAGCTTGATAATAGGTTTGTTCTCTACCCCTGTAGAAGTAGAGAATGTGTTTAATTCATTGATAAAACTCATCTGAAATAAACAGGATAATTGTTGTACCAGTCGTTAAGGAGTTTCCCCAAATAATTTTATAGCAAATAAAACTTTTCCAAAATATTCGAAATAGTTTTATTTTTGGAAACAAATTTCAAAAACTAAATATAAAGAGTAGTTAAAAAAATATAAAACTTACTTTGTTTTCAATAACTACACCAAAACTCTCTCGTTGACTATCAAAATGGAACTGTCGTTATCGTAATACCAAAATGTACTAATACCTTTTTTCAAGGATTTCTTATCACTTTCGTGAAATTGTGATAAACTATTATTTTTTGTAATGCTGATAATATATTTCCCATTTGGTTATTGAGGTCTGAAAACATATCCGTTTTGTACAATTTCCAAGGTTTTTGATATTTCACATTTCCTGTTTAGATGTTAATTTTTCTGATTGTGGTTTGAGACATATCAATTTTTTAAAATTTCTGTGGCGAGTTGTTTTATTTTTATATTTATCATTTCCTGTTGTGATAATGGGTTTTTCTGCTGTTATTTTATTAAATCTAGTCGCGCCGTCTTATCATCCAAACGGATCTTTCTCGACTACGTCACATTTTACAGCAAGAAGCGTACGCGCGCGATGGTCACGCACCCAAAGAGTTACTTTTAAACAACCTGGTATATCAGCGCTCCCGCTGTTATCATCCAAACGGATCTTTCTCGACTACGTCACATTTTACAGCAAGAAGCGTACGGTGCGCGCCCGCCAACGGTTCTCGACTACGTCACACAGCAGCAATACCTTTCTTCGTATCGAATACGCATGAGAGCTCATGGCAGCATGTGTTGAATGCCTTGCTATAGACGCGTAGGTTGTGGGATCGAATCCCACTGGAGTTTTTTTCGGATATTTTAAATATACAACTAGCGGACTAAAAATGGCGGCCCACAAATAATAAAGATGGCGGCCTGCATTCAAATTTGCCGCGCCACTCTCAGCGCCACCAGCGGACATTTTTCGAAGTAGTGTTCCAGAAACTGTATTGCTCTATCTACTTGTATATTTTATATCTACTCTTCAAGTTCACTGTAAGTAGATATATGTAATAATGTTTATGTTTATTTCACGCTTTGATCTTGAATCATAAACGTGAGACCTTGCTTCGTGTGCTGTTTTATGATTTAATGAAATTGGTTCAATGGAATTTAATTTTGTTATTTAAATATTATTATATTGACCAAAAGGCATCACACCTTCCCCTTTTACAAAAAGAATAAATTCCGTTGAACTTCCTTTCCCCCTAATGAAATGAATTTACAAATCTCCTAAAAATAAATGGTAGATGATTATTAAATAATGTCATTAACCTAAAGTTACATATATTTATAAGTTAATGAATGTCTGTTGTCTTTAGAAATTGTTTACGATAACTTAGTTATTTGTAATGTTTATTTATTTTCACTTAATGTTTTTATCACTTGTTATCCGAATTTATTTACTATCACTAATATTGTTTATGGTGTTTGTTATTACACTTTGTTTATTATTCGCGATTGTTTGTAAGCACACTCGCACTTTTGTTTCTAGCACTTTTACAATTTTTACCTCATTTTACAATAAGGGTAAAGTCTGTTTTTGTGTATTTCTTTAATCACACCTGATTCTAATTTGATTTTACAGTTAACTTCGCTCACCTCTGTGACTGTAAATGGACCTATATATTGAGATTCGCATTTGGTTCTATTTTCCCTTTTTACTAAAACTGAATCTCCTATTTTAAAATCAACTGGATTAGCTACTTTACTATTTTGACTTTGTCTATTCAGCTTATATTTGATTAAGTATTTCTCTGCTCTCTGATGAGCTACCTGTAATTTATATTTCAACTCATTATGATATTCATCAATATTATAGCATGGATCAATGTCATTTGTGAGGTTATCGGGTAGGTTAGCACGTCTTCCAAACAATAATTCAAATGGCGTATAACCATGATAAGAATTAGGAGTCGTATTATAACAATAAGCAAATAATTTGCACCATTCATCCCAATCATCCTTACTTTCATTTATAAAATGTCTAACATACTCGTTAAGCGTTCTATGTAATTTCTCACAACCTCCTATAGATTGATGATGATATGCTGTTGAATAATTATGACTAATATTTAACATTTTAGTTAAAGCATTGAATATTTCATTTTTATATTCTGTCCCTAAATCTGTCCTAATCTGTTTCATCAAACCGTAATTTGGTATGAAATTTTCAAAAATTCCACGAGCTATCGTGTTTGCTTCTTTGTTTTTAACTGGAATTATCACTGCATATTTCGTTAATTCACATAACATTGTTATGCAATAACGGTTACCATTTTCACTCTGTGAAAAAGGACCGACCGTATCTATGTACGTTATATCCCATGGTTTTGCTGCTGTATCCGTTAATACAAATTCTTCTTTGTGATTATTCTTTGCTTTATTGATTTGACACTTGTGACATTGCTTAATGTATTTTCTTACGTCTTTTTCCATGTTTTTCCATTTAAAATTCGCTCTTAATTTTTTCAATAGCCTGTTATTTCCTACGTGACCTCCAAATAAAGGATCATTATGGTAAGTTTTTAAAATCTGTTGTTTTTCTTTTTCTTCTTCCACTATCTTTGGTATATCGCAAATACATATTTGTACGTTTTTTAACGTATTGTTTCCTTTTTCTATAAACTCTTTTATAGTGCACTGTGTGAAAATAATATCATTCATATAAATTTTCATCCTTTTTATTCCATTTTTTACCGCTAGCTTATCAAGCTGAACTAACGTTTGACCTAAATCAAAGTTAACTATATCGGTATTTAATAAGGCTTGGCTAAATCTCATTCTGTTTTTGATCCGTATGTTCATCCTTAGCGAAACACGGTTAGTTTCAAATTTCAGAATTGGTAATTTATGCGTCTCTAAATTATTCAGTACTTTATATACTGCTGGTTTGCGAATATCTTTTTTTATTTCTGTGGAAACTATTTTATCTTCTCCTGTAGGCTGAGCTTTATTCTGACGAGTTTTGGACCTCGTTATTGCTAAGACGTGAGCATTGTCAATGTACAAATCTTTTAATTCCTTTATGGATATCCTTGAAATACTGTCTGCATAATTTGAATTTCCTTTCAAATATTGTATCTCGAAGTTGTATTCTTCTAAATCTAATCTAATTCTTGTAAGTTTCGAAGTTGGTTCTGTCATCGAAAAAAGATGTGTTAACGGCTTGTGATCCGTTTTCACAATAAAATGTGGAGAACCATATAAATAACACTTAAAATGAATAATTCCCCAATGGATAGCTAACAGTTCTTTCATGATTATAGGTTTATTTAATTCACTTTTCTTAAAACTTCGCGAGGCATAAGCTATAGGTAGATCTATACCTTCGTATTCCTGACTAAGAATTGCAGAACACGCAGTATTTGAAGCATCTGTTGTCAATATAAATTTTTTATTGAAATCTGGATATTTTAGAATAGGCGGCTGGATTAATGCCGATTTTAATATTTGGAATGATTTTTCGCAGTCCTTTGACCACTCGAATTTTACCTTTTTCCTGGATAATTTATTGAGAGGTATGCATATTTCAGCGAAATTTGGAATGAAACGTCTGTAATAGTTACAGAATGCTACGAACCTTTTAGATTCTTCTGAATTTTTGGGCACTGGATACTGCTCAATGACTGAATATTTTGCCTTGTCGGGTAGAACCCCTTCACTAGACAAATTGTGTCCTAAATACGTTACTTCTCGCCTGAAGAATTGACATTTTTGTGGATTTAATTTAAGGTTGAATTTCCGACATGTGTTAAACACCCTTTCGAGATTACTTAGATGATGATTTTCTGACATCCCTATCACAACTATATCATCCATATAAAGAAATGCTTTTTCTGGAGTTAATCCTGAAAATGCTATGGACATCATCCTTGAAAAACTATTTGGACTTATATTTAAACCAAATGGTAATCTTGTATACTGAAAAGAACCTTTTTCTGTGCTGAAAGATGTATATTTCCTTGAAGACTGTTCTAAGGGAATTTGATGAAAACCTGACATAAGGTCTATGACTGAAAACCATTTCGACCTCCCTAACTGATCTAAGATCGAATCTATTCTTGGTAATGGAAATTTGTCTGTGACTATTTTCTTGTTTAATTGCCTGTAATCTATACAAAGTCTCCAAGACTTTTCTCCATTGATTGCCTTTTTGGGTACAAGTAAAACTGGACTGTTATAATCTGAGATTGAAGATTCAATTATACCATGATCTAATAATTTCTGGACCTGATCATTAAGTTCTGAAGATTGAGAATGTGGAGTACGATAATTTTTAATATATACTGGAGTATCATCTTTTACCAATAGCTTTTGCTCATAAAAATTATTATGCGTTAAAATGTCATTTTTTAAAGCAAAAATATCTGAAAAATTTTCACAAAGATTTGTTAGCTTATCCCTGACGTATTCTGGTACCTCTAAATTCAATGTTTTTCTTAATTCTTTCATCCTATTCTTACTTTCATTCACCACTGCGTATATATGAAATAAATTTAAATCCAATATTTTAATATTGTTTGTATTTATCAATTTGCTTTCATAATTTGTGTTTAAAATTCTGACATAAGGATTAGTTTTCGATATAATAGATCTTGCTATGAATATTCCTGGTAATAATTCTTGTTGCTCAACGACTTTCTCTTGTCTTAAATTTTTGAAACTTTCTACCAACCGATAGACTTCACATCTAGGCGGTATTGCTATAGTATCATATTCAGGATTATCAAAAATTTCTAATGTTACTGTATTCCTAGATTTGCAATCTATGTATAATTTTAATTCTGAATAATCTAAAATGCAATTATAATTTTTTATGAAATCCCTACCTAGAATTCCATTCGTAGGTATAGGAAATTCCTCTTCTACTACATGAAAACAATGTTTAAATGCTACACCCTTAATAAAAAGAAAAGTTTCTATTTTACCCAAAGTTTTCGTTTCTCCCTGAGTTATTCCTTTAATATTTAAGATTTGTGTTGTTTTCAATAAGTGATATGGAAAATTATCTGAAATTTTTAATAATGAAATATCTGCACCTGTGTCCAATATAAAAGTACTCATAGTATCCGATATGTCAGTTTTAATTTGCACAAAGTTTGAAAGAGTTAAATCAAAGTTATAAATATAACGATTATAATTATGCAAGTTATTTAAAATTTTGGATTTTTCATCTTTCTTTTTCAAAACCCCAATTCTTTTTGTTCATCTTCCTCTCTCTTCTCTTCACTTTCACACATTCTTACGTTTCTATAATTATTATTAAACCTATTGTTAGGTCTTTCCCTATACTCATTCGAACTACTTTTATAACCCTTAAATCTCCTTTCTCCTTGATCCTCCTGAAATTTCCTATTATTAGTTACCTTTCCTATGAAAATTATTTCCTCCATTATGATTAACATAAGAGGGTCTTCGCTGAGGGAAATACCTATTTCCCGACGAAAACTTATTCCTGTCTGCCTTATAGTGCAGAACATTTCCTGTTGACTGATTGTTTCCCACATTGATGGAAACCAGTTTAGTCATCACCTCTTGCGGTGTCGTAAAATTTCCAGCTGCTATAACGGTTTTTATCCGTTCTGATGCTGAGTTGTCTATCCATGATTTTACTACTGCTTCAGTAGTATACTTCGTAGCTAAGTGTAATGGCATTCCTTCTGCCAAATACGCGGCTTGTAAATTTTCTGTCAGTTTCTCCATCTCGGAAGCATATTCGACGAGATCTTTATTGTTTTGCCTTAGTTTACTTAGTTTAGCGCTTACCAAACTAGCACTGTCTCCTCTTAGTCCTTTCTTAAGTGTATCGAGTATTCCTCTTAAAGAATTCTCTGTAGTAATCAAAACCCTGGCTTTTCCAGTTAGTCTTGTTTTCACAAATTACTCTCATGCTCCGCTGCGTATACTTGTAGTAGGCTAACCGCATCTACAAAAGACTGTAGTTTGCTTGTATCGCCATTAAATTCATTTGGTAATATTTTACTAGCTAAATTGAAAAAATCATTCATACTTAATGCCATTTTATCTTTGCGCATTGATTCTAATACTTCTTTATTAATTAAATTATTACGTGTAATCAATTGAGACGGAACTTTATACCGACAATCTAACACTTGAAATGCTTTCTCTACCTTATCTCTGATTTTGTCAAAATATAAAATACATGTACTCTGCTGATTTTCATCTAACTTATGCCAATTCTTATTTATCAAACTAGAGAAACTATTAAATGAATCACACAGCTTATTTATTATATCTATATGAATTTCTGAACTTTTAGGAACTTCTTTTTTTAACACTCGCTTACTATTCTTACGTACATCTTCTAAAATTAAATTCAATCTAATCTCAAATTGATCCCACGTTACTGCATTTCCATCACTCGAGGACATTTAAAATTAATTGATTCATTATCAATAAAAGGAAATTTAAATAAAATATCATATAGTAACACAAAACAGAATATACCTTTAAAGTTCACAAAAAAATTTCTCACCAATCCTAAATAGTCAGCGTGCTTTGTTGTAGATTTCTTCTTATCTCCCTCTTCATCTGTCTTCTGTACGTTTTGTATACGGACCATACGAATTGTAGTACCAAAACAACCACGATGATGTAGATAAGGGTCTTTACCTCCAGATCTGCTTTCATTTCCTCTTCTTGGACTATGAAATTACTGTTGACCTCACCATTTTCTTGAACTGCTTGTTTTGTCGCTTTACCACCCATGTTTCACAGAATTCAAATTGTTTGCAGGATCGCCATGTAATATATGTTGGTTATGGGTAGAGTAGCCTGGTAGTGTGGTGGTAATTGGCCTCTCAACTGATGGTGTTTCTGGTCACTCGAAGGGTCATCTTATAGTAATCAAACAACTACTTGTAGGACTGGGATATTTATTACTTAAACTCACTATGAAACATTATCCTAATACTTATACTAATTACTGATGATTTAATACTAATACTTATAATGTTACTAACGCATTTAATCTACTAACAATCTAATAATGATCTCATACGAACTGAATGAATGAATGAGTTAATTAATTAGTGTTACCAAAATACTTTCGATTGTATATTTTATATCTACTCTTCAAGTTCACCGTGAGTAGATATATGTAATATTGTTTATGTTTATTTCACGCTTTGATCTTGAATCATAAACGTGAGACCTTGCTTCGTGTGCTGTTTTATGATTTAATGAAATTGGTTCAATGGAATTTAATTTTGTTATTTAAATATTATTATATTGACCAAACCAACCATTTTTTCCTTGGTCTTCTTCTTCTCTTTTTACGACCTTCTCCACTTTTCAGCACTCGTTTTACCTATCTATCTTTCGTCATTCTACCTATATGTCCCAACCATCTTGCTCTCTGTGCTTTAATTATACGGGTTATACTTGGGTGCTTATATAATTCTGAGAGTTATTTGTTTGTTCTTCTTCTTCTGTAGATTCCATCTTCCTTAATTCCACCATAAATCTTTCTTAGCATTTTACGTTCCCATATTTCTAATTTATTCTGCTCTTTTTTGTTCATTGTCCAAGTTTCACAAGCGTAGGTAACTGACGGTCTTATTAAAGTCTGGTACAATCTTATTTTAGCTGTTCGTGATATGTCTTTCGATTTTAACATCTTTGATACCATTTCTGCTGCTTTACTGCCCTTTGTTAACCTTTTTTCTATTTCCCTTTCTTCGTCTTCTTTATTTGTGATAGTGACTCCCAAATATTCGATTTGTTCCACTTTTTCCATTCTGTAGCTATTATTTCCATCACAGTTTATAATAATATTAGTTTCCTCATTGCCCTTCATTACCATGTATTTTGGTTTTTTCTCGTTGATCAATAGACCATGTTCTCTTGCCTTCTGTTCCAGTAGCTTAAATACACTTAGAACCTCTTTCCTGGATCTTGCCATGAGTACTATGTCGTCCGCATATGCTAGACATTGATGTTTATTCCCATAAATTGAACCTCTAGCATATGAAGACTTAGATTTTGTTCGTAAGCATTCTCCTGAAGTTGTTTCACAATGAAAATTTGGTCGATCTACCTGCTTTAAAACCTCCTTGGTATTCTCCTACATTTTCTCTGTGGTATTTGTCTAAACGGTTCTTAAGTATTTTTACCAGAACTTTGTATACTACATCTAAAAGTGCTATTCCGCGGTAGTTATTGCATTCTTCCTTGGGAGCTTTTTTGTGGATTGGAATTATTAATGCCTTGTTCCAATTTTCAGGTATCTTTTCTTCTCGCCAAATTTGTTCCAATAACTGCCATATTTTCTCAGTTAACTGTTCGCCTCCATATTTTAAAATATCTATTGGTATATTGTTGTTCCCTGCACACTTGTTATTTTTCATCTGCTTTAAGCATTCTATCACCTCCTCTTTCTTTGGAACCGTTATAGCTAGGTCTTCCTCTTTACAATCTTTTTCCTCCGATTCGTTATCATCTATGTCTAGTTCTTCTTCGCCGTCATTTCCTTCATTGTTTTCTGTTAATAATCTTTGTCTGATTATATTTCTTCTCCCGAGCGCCTGTTTACATTGTTCATCAAACCAATTATCTTTTATTTTTCCCTTGTGGCTCCCTAGTATCTTATTTGCTACATCACCCATCACAGTTTCTATCTGTGACCATTCTTCTTCTAGATGATCGACACAAGGTCTTAAATTTAATTCTTTATTGATTTCTTGCTGTGAGTGATTTACTGTGGCCTCATCTTTCAATTTTTCCAAATCGTATTTTTTCCGTTTTTTATTAAGTTGTTCAATTCTAGGTGGCTTATCTTGTTTCAGTTTTGTAATTACTAAGAAGTGTTCACTATCCGCATCAGCTCCTCTATAACTTCGTACATCTGTTACCCTTTTTGCGTGTTTCATTTTTATCAGGACGTGATCAATTTGGTTTTTTGTAGTGCCATTTGGTCAGGTTTCCTTGTGGATATTCTCATGATCAAATGATGTGCTTACGATTTTCATTTTATTTTCTAAAGCAAATTCTATGAGTCGCTTGCCATTACCATTACTGAGTGCGTGCCTACTTTTTCCTCCCGTTACTTTCATATACTCTTCTTCTTGTTCGACTTTTGCATTCATATCCCCTATTACACATTTAACATCAAATTTCGGTATCTTATTGATTATTTGTTCAAGTTCTTCATAGAATTTTGCTTTGGTGTCTTCATCTTTGTCTACTGAAGGGGCATGCGCATTAACTAATGTCGTTTTCCTGTATTTCCCTTTGATTCTACATAGTCTATCTGTTACACCTTCATACTCAATAATATTTGCTTCAAGTTCACTGCTTACTATAAACCCTGTACCCAGCATTCTATTATTTACTCCACTACTGAAGAATATATAATCTTCTATCTCCGTGATTACTATCCCTTTTTGTTTAGTTTCTTGAATTGCTAACACATCTAATTTGTATTTCCGCATTTCATTGATCAAGTGTTTTATGGCCCCTTCCTCAAAAGTACCTCTTACGTTCCATGTCCCTATTCTCATTCCTCAATGTTTTTCCTTTTTTTTTCCTTTGATGCCGGAGTTTACCTTGAGTAGTGGCTTTCCTGTAATCACTTTTTTTTGTAACTTTCTTGATTTTTTGCATTACTTTGTAGATTTCCATTGCATGGTCTACCTTTTTTTCTTTTGCCCCTGAGTTTATGCTGGTAGCTACTGGTTTTTTGTCGATATATTCTGTTTTACTTTCTCCAATCTCTCTTCTTCCATGTTCCATCTCCATTCTACTATGAATATTTTTCCGAGCCCAATTTTTACTTTTTTTCCTTTATCCCTTTCCTCTCTTGCTCTCATTCGAATCTTTTTTTGAATATCTCTGTCCTTCTTCGACAAGTCATCCTGAATGAACACTCTTTTTTGGAATTATATACAGTACAAGAACCTAAGCTAGAAAAAGTGATTTTATTTTTTCAACAATTCTATTTACAGGTAGAAGACTTCGCTGCTCTAGAACTCGACAAACAATTTATCATTGCTGGACAGCAATTAGCTTTAGCAAACGATGCAGATGAGAGTATACAAGAAATCACCGCGAAAGCATCATCTCCAGATGAAATAAGTGCCAAATTCAGTGTCATAAATTATAATAAAGGTAACAGTGTTTTAAATTAAAATCTGGTGAATTCTAGGTCCGTTTCCTAAGAAATAAGTCATTAGTGCTGGACTCATTCCGAGAAGAATGTTTAACAACAAACCAACCTCAACCTCGCCTTGGAATCACCACCCTAGCATACTTCAAGGCGGGCGGCGGTTCTTCACACAATCTCCGTCATCTACTCCGTTATGTTGCTCCTACCTCTCACATGTCATATCGATTCCTTCTTTTTTCCTAATCATGCTCTCCATTACGCCACTTAACTCCATCTATTCCTCCTCACCCCTCAACAATATCTTCATCATATTTTCCTAATACACCACCTCCTCTAGTTCACTTTCCAGCTTCACAATCGCTTCCTCGTTCTTCCAGCATCTAAACACATGTCCCATATCATCCTCTACTTCACATCTCTCACACACTCCAGTCTCCCGTTATCCAATCTGGTGGAGGTAACCCTTACCCTGTGAGTACTAGCGTCAAGAAGTAATTCATCTCCTCGAATTTCCTGTCAATCCAGTATCTCCTGCTCCTTATCGCTCCTTTTATCGCGCACTCTTACTTATTCCACCTTCTCTCCATTTCCTCATTAATCCTTTCCTGTACTTCCCCCCTGGTCTCACACCTCCAGCGTTTCTGTCTGGCTCTAGCCATCACGTCTAATTGATAGGACCTTGACAGCACTGCTGCTGCTAATCCACCCACTGTCCTGTGTCCCTTCACCACCCTCAGAAGTATCCCTCTCTGCACCGGCAGGAGTGGCCTAACCCTTGTATTCACCTCTGCTTTCTTACCCCACACTTTCGCGCCATACAGCATATTCTGCTCTACCGTTCTACTAATTATCCTCTCCTGTCCCTTACACATTACCCATTAATCTCCACATCAATGTTGCCTTTACTTTCGCCTTTTGTACAGCCTTCAATGAGTATAAGTTTCGAAGGATAATTGGCCCATGAATAGGAAGAGTAGAATTATAGAGATCTAAATATTTCTGTTCATCCATTCCATAAGCAGCAGATAAACTTGCCATTTGCAAAATCTCTATTTCAATATATTGAAGAAGGATTTTAGCTGAATACTCAACATATCGGTGGCCAAGAATTCTAGGATTTCTTGGCATGTCACCATTTCATTTATGTTAACTTCTATTACTTACTCGATTACTTACTTATGTCAGATGTCAGTGGGAGAAGTATATAAAAGATTAGAGATACAACTATAACTAGGAATGTTAGAAAAATTTAATGGAAAACGGATATATACAAAAATGAATATAATTGACATTTGACATAACTAATGACTGAATGAGGAGGGTGTATTCATTATTTCAATAAAGCAATAATAAAAAACATGGAAAAATCTTATGTTTTGAATAGTAGACCTTAACTGTCATTCTTGTTAGGAAAAACCACTTTTCGTTGGCTACACTTACCCATAGATGGAATACACTGACTTTAAACTGAATTCCTCTATTAGAATCCTGCTGCTGCTTTACTCTGATCATGTTCTGATCCTCAATTTACGTGTTACGAGAGGTCACTTTCTAGGTATTTAGACTTTATGACTTCCTTCCTACTTCTTCCCATCATAGTTATGTAATAACATCTCCCAATTTCTCTGCGCTATACGCCTGCGTAACATTTTTGGAAAAAACTACAAGCTGAATGCCAAGAAAAGTAGCTCCTCATCAGGAGGACGGATAAAATATTATAATTATTATGAATTAGTAATCTAAAATTGACCTTCAGGGTCAGTGTACTAAAGGCAAAGCTTTTTACGCGTGTGAATAGGGATTTAGGTACAATAAAATTTTTTATATTTTACTAATGTTTGTAGCTGGTAGTATAATAAGGATGATAGAAAACTTTATGACACCTGAGAAGTTCCAAGCAGGATTGCGTGCTTATTTGAAGTCAAAGTGAGTAAAGAGCAAACAGTTAGTGGTGGTGGTGTTCATATTATGTTGCTATATACTCCTAGTGTTGTTATGTGAAAATTTATATCTCTATAATAGTGCATTCGCTTGCAAAATTGTTTCAATCTGTCATTTTTTTTAACGGGAGGCTTTACTGATTATAAAAGTGTGAGGTGATTCTACAATTTTTGAACAATAAAAATATAAATGCCACAAAAAAAGCTTTTGTTGTAATGGACTTATATTTCTCAAACTATTTTGAATCAAAAAAGTCCTTTCACTCATCATCTTCAACCCATCAATTTCTATAAATTTTTTAATATTAAAAATCGTCGAAAATCGTGATTTTTGGAATTGAATAGTACACATGCGTGAAGTGACTTCTCCGCACCCATTACTGACCGAACTCCGCAATAGCATACGGAGAAGTATCACTTTCGCATAAGTTAGGTAAACTACTATTTTCTACTTCCGTCACTAAAACCGCATCTAAAACAGATTTTTGCGAAAAGTCACAGCTCGTTTATCTTCCAGTGTCGGTATCTTCTGCTATTTATATTTAATAGTCCGTGATAATTTTGCAGCTCTGTGTCAATGACACGTCACTCATTGTCTGTCTGTCAAATTTAGACCACACCTGCATCTCTAAAAATTTACAGAAAACCTTCAATATCTGCGGCAAGGTTTAGATATAGGAGAGTATACATGAACTTGCCTTATTTTTTTCCCCTGAAAGCATTAAAATAGAAAAAACAGTTAAACTTTGAATACTCTTTATACACACCATGTATAAAATGAAATAAAATTTCAATCTAGATTCGAATACGTTTGACCTTGCTTGAGGCAACCGAACAGAAACCATTTTCATATCTTCAAGGGTCTCCTCGTGAAAAAATAATTTATAAAGGTCTTCAACGGTCAAAACTCAAAAAGTGTGCATTTTTTGAAAAATGTTTTCCAGACCAAAGTATACTAAAATATTACGTAGATTTCAAAAATGTATTAATATACAGGGTGTTCGATTCAAAATAACAAAGTTACAGTCGATTTCCGATCGATCTTTGAAAATATTTTAGTTGAAAAGATCGTATTCGAGAACTCAAACTTCGAAATTTTCATGATTTTACTATAAGTATTTTGCCATATACAGATATAGTTTTCACTCGTCGTGGGACACCCTTTATAATTGGTGATTTTTATCGAAGGGCCTGGCCAGCTGACTTCTTATTGGCAGGCGCATGCGTGAGGGCTTCCCTCTCACTTCGTCAGTTGATTGATATTGATTTATCCAGTGGCGTTGGTATTGTCAGTGACCTTTTTTTTTTCAGTTTTACTTTATAAAATAGGTACAGTACGTTTATAACAGATTGCACCTCTGCCAAAATAATGCACTTCTCTCCCTAATAATAGTATATAGTACTATTTTTTTTTCTGTAGGCGTAGAAAGAATAACTATAGTAATCACCTAGTGTCAAAAATATCTTCAGTCACGAGTTTTTGACCCTTGGTACTTAATATACAGTTTTGCAGCGTTTTCAATTTTCCGAATTTTGAACAGCAGCTGTATCTCACATTTTTATAATCAAAAGAGCCTCTTGGGAATTAAAGAAGTAAAATACGAATTGAAGCAATTTCGCAAGCGAATGCGCCTTTTTGCTCTGCTCTACAGGGTGGTCCGTAAGTAATGGTCCAAAGTGAAAAGGAAGATTTTTTGCCCGAAAATGTAACAATCTTATGCGACTTCTTTTCATAAGAAATTAATGATAAGAAAGATACAGGGTGGCAAAGTTGAAATATCAAAAATGTTTTTTTTCAGTAAATCTTCAGATTTTGGATACACAAACGTAAAAATTTGAAGATGGGGGCTTTGGGGCCTGGGAAATCATAATATGTTTTCGATGTATTTTCTAGAGAACACCACAAAAGCTATATTATCGGTGCTGCATGAAAAACATAAAGTTTAAAATGAGTTTCAGAAATTGTGAAAATAGATCTTGAAACGAATTTCACTACTGCATCGAACCGCCATACTTCCCGTGTCGTCACTCGTATACTGATAACTTGTACTTTGTTTGAAGTATACGAAAGTGGTATGAAAATGAAGTTCGACTTTTTTAAACATAACTATCCATTTTCTCATTAAACCATAATGAATTTGAGAGTTAAATGTGTATTTGAACTTATTTTTCAACGACCTTCCCAAATCTGTTATTTTTTATGAACGATATTTGGTAAAAAAGTTACCTCGTCTTTGAAAGTTTTGTACAGGGATCCCTATGTCGTATCTTATAAAGTGTATTGAAGCTTGAAGTTTTTACTAGATACTTTTTAACGTTTTTTTAATTTAGAGCATTTTCCAACTCTTCTCCAAAGGATCTTCTAGATGCTTTAGAATCGCAAGCACCAACAAATTTACCCGACGGTATCACCTTTTCTAATGTTGTCGATAATTGGCTCAATAAGCCGGGATACCCACTAGTCACAGTCAGCAGCGATGGAGAAAATGTTACATTAAAACAGGTGATAATATTTCGTATTTTCATTCAGAATTGTCATTTTCTAAATAAATAATACAATAGCAGCCATTTCTTGAACTTAAGGCTAAAACTTTGGCAGCAGATAGATGAGGTGAAAATAATATCAGAAGGTGGAATAACGTGTAATACGGGCCTACGTTTCAACCTGAAACGGAAACCAAATTTTTTCAATTTAAAAAAGTCCACTTATTCGTCGATAAAATATTCAAGAGATTTGAATTTTGTAATTTGTTGTGGAATCCACTTTATATGGTGGTCCTGCAGGTCCTTCTGAAGGGCATCCTACGATTTCATCGCACTGGGATATGTTATATTTACTTTTTTAGTTTTATTACAATGTATCTGTAGAGTATGGAGGGTGAGTGTGGGCACACAACACTTAATCCACATGTGACCAATAGTACATCCTCCCGAAGAGCTGTTCTCCTAGGTCATTGTCCATCCTGTACTTCCCAGGAAGGTGACCTGTACTGTACAGGGTCACTAGGAGACATATCCTTTATATCGGCAGGTGAAGGCCAAGACTCGCCGAGCACATACACTCTCTCATTGACGATAACTCCAACTCCAGATACTCGCATAAGACATGTTTGACAGTTTCATCTTCCTGTTCACATATTTTGCATAGAGGTGTGTCAACTAGCCCCATAGTTTGGAGGTGTTTCCTTAGTTGACAGTGGCCAATCAGAAATCCCACTGTTAAACATAGATTTTCCTGATCATCACCAGATTTTTCTCCCTCGCCAGCTTAACGGGATCGCCTAGGGTGATCCTGGCAAGACTGCATCCTTTGATTTCATCCCATCTCTCAAAAGATTGAGCATGGACGTAACATTTGGCTAGCTCCGCAATTGCCAGTAGGCCGTATGTGTCACTGGGTCCTAACATTTTTAGTCCAGCCGATTCCCTGGCTAAAGAATCGGCAATGCCTTTACTCCTGTCACGCCTTTCAACCCACCTCAGTACTCCAGTACTAGCCCCGATATAACACGTTGTCTGTTCAAGGCTAATAGGGCTTGTTTACTATCAGTGAAAATATCAGTCAAAGCATTAGTTATTGAGCTGTACTGGAAGTCTGCTTGTTTTGTAAGCAAACAAATCATTCATATACTATATATTTATTGTTTAGGAAAGATTCATGTATTTAGGAGCAGACCCAACGACAAAATGGAACGTACCAATTACTTATACACTAGATACAGATGAAAACAAATTTGAAAATGTTGTTCCAACAAATTGGTTAACCGGCGAGAGTTTAACAATACCTTCTCTGCTGAAAGACGACACGTCTTGGATTATTTTGAACAATCAGGAAAGCGGTGAGTAATTTTTTTGTTAGTTTTTTTTCATACAATTTTTTCATTGAAATTTCTAGTATTACTGGGAAACTTTTAAGTTCAATACGTTTGTTGCATTTGCATAACATGTTTTGTTGATTTCTTCTTCTTTTCACTAATATTTTGTAGTACAAACACGAAGCTCGATTGTATATTTTTATTAAGTAGTCTGTATTTTCAGCATATTATCGAGTCAATTATAAGAAAGAAATATGGAATAACATTGCCGCTGCCCTCCTTAAAAATCACACTGAAATTCACGTTCTAAACAGAGCCCAAATTGTCGACGACAGTCTCAATATAGCAAAAGCTGGTTTACTTAAATATTCTGAAGCTATAACTATTCTCGGATATCTGAAAAACGAAACTGACTATTACCCTTGGTTATCAGCTATAACCGAATTTAAATATATCTTATTTATGATTGGCGAAGATTCAGATTTGGGACTCATGATAAAAGTAAGTCGATTTAAAGAATGAAATTTCTTCTAACAAAAAAAACAACCGGCTCAGTGTAGCAAACAACGATAATGTGTCAGCAGTTAATTTTACCGCTTATTCAAGTCTAATCTACCTATTCTTCATTGTATAATATTTTCATTATTTTTTTCACAAACCCTGTAGGATCGCTTATATAGGTAGTATATACGACTTTGCATTGAAGTTAGCATCAATTTGAAAAAATAAATTTAAGAAAGTTCCAAGGTGGATCAAAAATTAAAACCTGAATAAATATAAAACTAAAATAACGAATATAAACGCATCGGATGTAATGCAATAATTACTATATTATACACCAATGCTACTTTGGTGATCTCGATCACCAAAGTATTTCGCGCATGAGATGCAAACAAAATTTCTTCTACAAACCTCAAAAATATTGTTATAAAATAAGTAACATGCTTAGCTTAATATTAAAAATAGTATTGAACTGGCTTAAACTGTTTTTCCAAATCAAGTAATTGCTTAATTATTGTTATACATGAATAAATAAATGATTTCTTCGATTTTTGTTCGATTGAGGAACATAAAGGTTAAAATATAAAAATCCCATATAGCTTACATGCAGTGTGCGAAGTAAGTATTTCGCACACTGCTTCTCGCACGGTGTCATGGTAACGATTGTAACGAAAGAGAATGAAAAAAGGGTCACTTCGCATACTGTTGTCAATGCGCCAGCCTTGTCATTTTTTGACGTTTGTAGAAAAAACTATTTTTATTCACCGAGCACTGAAATTATTTGAAGAGAGGCTTTGACCCGAGCGGAATAAGGTGCGAGGTTTATAAATGTGTTCACCACCATGGTGTGTATAAAATTTTCTCCAGCACGTTACTAGCCAAATTCAAGACAACAATTGAAAATAATTCACAAACGCACCACGAGAAGCGTTTACTCCGTCGTCTGACTGACAAGTACACTGTCTGATTTCGATATATTATGAACGTTCTCGTTTTTAATCAAATATCATGTTGTTAGGAAATTTCCAGCAACAAATATGTAAAAAACAATATCCTGAGTAGGTACATAAAATGATGTTGCACAATCTTTTGTTGAACTACTATCCCTGGATTCAGGAAATATTTGAATTTGTTATTTGAATTTGATTATTGATCTAAGTAAATGATAGAAAAAAATTGTAATCACCAACAGAAAAGTTTAGTTTCTCAGTTGGATAGAAGGAACAATAGTTGCCAATTTCACAGCTAGTACTGGAAAAAAGTATATTATTACAGAGGCATGCAGAGTTCGGCAAAACTCCGGGACCGCACAAATATCGAAAAAAATGTTTGGAAAATCTTTCCAGACCACAAATTTTACGCTAACTCAAACTATAATTTAAATGTTTCAAACTATACAGGGTGTTCCGATAAAGTGTGGCGTATCAAAATTATATTTTTTTATGAAACACTCGATATTTCATTGCATTTTCTGAATGCACCTGAGAAATATAATACTTAATTATGAAATCAAACAATTTTAATTTGTTTAATCTACATTATATTTAAACTTAAAGTTGTGACGCGACTTAAGTTTCTTTCTCAAAAAATTTTATTTTTAAAAAACAACTTTCATTATTTTAAATACAAACATGAATCAAACTATTGGTAAATTGGAATACAAGTTTAATGTTACTGTTAAGAATATAAAAATCAGACTGAATTAATTTGAATAAAAACATATAAGCAAAATTGTGAAATAGTAAAATAAGCATTTCTCCTTCTACATCCGGGTGTTGGGTTCAATTATTATTCTAACGGTAGTTATAAGGGTCAATGGCTATAGCTCCTCCCTTCTAAGATTCTGGCATGTTTCATGGAGTGAATAATGCCGTAGGACTTGCCTCCGGACGTTCTTCTAATTTCACTTCTTCTCTTGGTTCATCTTCAATTGAATTACCTCTCTTGATTTTTCTCTTAACGATATAACTAACTACTATCCATAGAACACTAACTACTATTAGAATAAAAATTACTATATTACTATAATTAATAGAAGTCTTTTGTGAATGTTTTAACACTATAGGCTGGATTTCACTTTGTTTATTAGGGAGTTTGTGAATTTTATCCAAGGGAACTGTTTCTAAGGAAATTTCTGGAACGTTTTCTTCTTTTTCACCTTTTTCACATTCGGGAAGTAGTAACGGCTGGCCTGAAATCAATTGCTGATTGATATATTGTTGTTTTTCTACCAGAAATTCACACTGATATGGAACAGATATCAAAAAATTTCCTTCCAGGGTGGAAAAGTCGGTACTTGTACAAATTGTTTTAATTTTAGTTTGATTATCGAAAATGGCTATATAATGTGAATCATCAATTGGCTGGATTACGTTTTTCGAGATTTTAAGAGGAATACTTTGGCAGTTTTTTGGATTGGACTGAAGCTGAAGTAACTGGAAAATGCAATCTTCTTCTTCGTCTCCTACGGACAGACTTCCATCGGGGCAATAATAGTTTGGCTTCAGGTCTAGGTAGGGCATCGAGTGATATTGGTGATAGTTTTCGTTCATTGCTAGAAAGGTGTTGCAAGGTATGATAGTTGTGTGGTTTGTTGTAGGAATAGAAAAAAGATGATAATATGAAAAGGATAAACAATAGGAAAGTGAACAGCAAAACGATTTTTGTATCAGAGTAGTACGCTTCAATTTTCAAAATTTCATATCTGTGTGTTATATTGCTTATATTTGGAAAAATTATCATATTTCTAGAGTGATATTTTAATACTGTATCAATTATAGAATCCATTTCATTCATATCTACTATACTAGTGTGTAAAACTCCTAATCTAGCAAATGTTATAGCATTTTCTATTTGACTTAAGAGATGTGAAATAATATTAAAGTTAACATTTAATTGATCTAAAACATTTCGAGTTTGCATGTAATCGTTGAATTGAAATATGAATGTATTCAGTGAATTACGTATTGTCTGAATTCCAGAAAATATTGTTTCTTGATTGCTTTTTATAAGTGAAACTGTATCATTGAAATTTTCGATAATGTCAGTTGTAAGTGAAATTTGCTGATTAAGTTTTTGCACAATTTCTTTTTTCATTATTTTGTAAATCAAATATTGCTTGATCATGGTATGTTGCATCATCTGCATCAAGATTACCTGAGATACTTTTAATTACTGAACCTAATCCATTGATGAGACCTCTTTTTACTCTAGACGATGGCATTAGAGAGTGGAATTTTTGTTCAGCAGATTTTACTTGATGAAGAAGGGCACGATCAAAATAATCGAGCTCTCGAAAATAAGGGTGTCTAAGCCCTGCTTGAATCGCTAATGTTACGTTATTATATGCATATTTTAAAGTTTCAATTTCTTTACCTATAGGAGATAAATCGTAATAATGAAGAAAAGTCACTTGCTTTAAATTTTGCTGTGCCTAGTTTGTACGGAAAGATGCCAGGATTATTATTTAAATTAGTGATCAGGATCTCTTGACCCTTCACTAGTGGAAGGAATAGGATTAGAAGGACTAGTAGGGCCCTGTAACAATTTTTTCTGATTAGCATTTGGTCTTTCAAGATTTTGTTTATGTAAAAGTTTATTTTTATTTGAATCTGCATAGGCTGTCTTCTGCTAGTCCAATTGTATGCATATGCTTCCTCAGCCTACAGTGCCCTGTAAGCATTTCCACTATAATACTCGTCGTTTCTCGAGTTTGACGTAGTAGGTCGTGTGACAGTTTGGCCGAAGGGCTTTTAAGGAATAATTTAACGTGACTTTGTCCTGGGGTTCCATACCACCAGTGCAACGCCTGGTTGTTTATCCATTTGTGGATGCTTCCTTTACTTAGGCATTTGGCAATTCCACAGGTTCTGGCCCTATCATGACCTCCGCTGCTCCCTGCTTGGCTAATTCATCGGCCTTTTCATTGCCTTTTATTCCTTGGTGGCCTGATACCCAGGCTAGGGTCACTTTGTTATGACTACCTAGTCTGTTGAGAGCCTTGCGACATTCCCACACCAGATTTGATGTTATCTTATATGAGTGTATCGCCTTTAGTGCTGCTTGGCTGTCAGAGTAGATGACGATTCTTTGGTTATTCACCTCCCGTCTTATCAACTCTTCTGCACAGCATTGCACCGCTATTACCTCTGCCTGAAAGACAGTAGCATGCTTCCCTAGGCTTAGAGATATCGTGATCTTCTCCTGTACCCCGTATATTCCGGCTCCTACTCCAGAGTCTGTTTTAGATCCATCAGTGTACCAGTTGAGATTCGCCATTATGGGAGGCCCTGCTTCCCAGTCTCTTCTCTCTGGAATGAAGATTCTATATTCGTTTTTAAAACTATATTGTTAGGCAATCTGATCCTTTGGCATTCCCAGTATTGGATCTGCCTTTATTTCTTCATAGTTCTTTGTAGACCTTACCGTGTTCTTGGCTTATCGGAGAAGGTCCCTGTGATAATCTGTGACTAACAGATCTTGCGTTTCCTTGAATGAGGATATGCAGTGGTGGTAGGCTTAGTATCACCTCCAGAGCCGCTGTCGGAGTCGTTTTCATGGCCCCTGTGATACTCAAGCAGGCCTGCCTTTGAATACCACTTAGCTGCCTTTGCGCTCCAATCTGCAGTGTCCTGGGCCACCAGACAACTGATCCATAGGTTATCATTGGCCTCACAATCTGTGTATATAACCATTTGGTCATGTTAGGATTTAATCCCCAATTCTTTCCACACATTTGCCTGCACCTACCAAGAGCGATTCTGGCCTTATGTGCGGTTTTTTCAATGTGGGAGTTCCAAGTGAGCTTCTAGTCAAATATTACACATAGGTATTTAACTTCTTTCGCAAATAGAAACTCCACTCCGTTGATGTGCGGCTTTTGTAGTCCTTGCAATTTTCTCTTTTTTTTAAACGGTACCAGTGTAGTTTTGTAGGGGCTCCTCCTCCCTACACCAGCCACTCACTATATCAAGCGCCATTTGGGTGCGCTCTGATATTGTGTCTGGAAACCGTCCTCTTATGATGATGGCAAGATCGTCCGCATACCCCAGGCACCGAATACCTTTGTCTGACAACCGTACTAGAAGCGTGTCTACTAGGATCACCCACAAAAGGGGCGATAAAACGCCTCCTTGAGGACAACCCCTTTCCACACCCGCTGTGATAGTTGCCTTCTCCCAGGGTGGATGTGATTATCCTATTCCCTAGATTAGCTGCAAGCCACCCGCAGATGATGGGTTCGACCCCCCTTCTTTCCATACACCTTGTTATAGATATTGGAGAAGCATTATTGAATGCTCCCTCTATATCCAGAAAAGTAGCTACTTCTATTTCCTTGTCGTCGATCGACTTGGACAGTAGCCTGTTTAAATCGTCCAGAGCCAAGTCTGTTGACTTACCCTGTTGATACGCATACTGACTCTCGCTTAGAGGGCGAGTTTTCAGAGCGTTGTCCTTCATGTACCTATCCACTAGCTTTTCCAAAGTCTTGAGCAGAAAGGACGTTAGGCTAATTGGTCTATATGACTGGGACGTTTGATCAGAAATTCTACCTGCCTTCGGAAGGTATGTGACCTTCACCTTCCTTCATATTATCGGAGTATGTTTTAAAGCTAAGCTATCCTTGAAGATCCTACTTAGTTGTGGCGCTAATGCCTCTTTACCTTTCTACAGTAGTACCGGATAGATTCCATCCACCCCTGGTGATTTAAAGGGTTGGAATTCGTCTATGGCCCACCTTATCTTATCTTGTCTTGTAATGTCAGTGGTAAGTTGCCAGTCTTCTCTACTGGGTCTACCTGCCTCTTGGGGATTGCTGACTACCTCCTGCAGACTTAGATCAATGGTGGCTCCTGGAAAGTGTGATTTTGTCAACAGCTCCAAACTTTCCTGTGCCGTTTCTGCATAGTCTCCGTCCGTTTTCTTGAGGAGACTCACCTTGTCTTTAGAGCCCTCCCTGGCCAAAACTTTGTGGATTCGGGAGCATTCTGTGGTCTCTAGAACCTCCTCACAGAATCTTCTCCATGAGTCCCTTTTGGCCTTCCGGATCTCCTTATTGTATAGAGTGAGCTTACTCCTGTATAGGTCCCAGTTTTGGTTGAGTTTGGCTCTATTAACTAACCTTCTTACCTCGGTTCTTAATCCCTCTAGGTAGTTGTTCCACCAAACTGTGTTCCTTTTGCGTTGCCTTGTTCGTTCTGGGCAGTTTTCTCGGTAGGCATTCAAGACTGCCTCATTTACCTGGTCAACTGCCACTTCTAGGCTTTCTCTACCTTTTATAGTGACTGTCCCTTCCTTAAGTGACTCTCTGGACGCCTATTCTTGAAATAACGAGAAGGGAGTGCTCCCAGGGAGAGCTCCCTCATTTCAACTCTCCAATAAAAAAACGTTATATTCTTTAAAAATGAAAAGTACCGGAGAGTAGCGATGAGGGAGCAAGATCGGGGAACAGCGTTGCCAGTTGCCTTGACCAATGAACTTGTAGAAATTTTGACAGAAATTTAATTCATCAATAACCTCACTATTTACTATATTTGTTTGGTTGATATAATTGAACAAAATATGGATGTTAAAAGTAAACAGTTGAGTCCTAAACAAAAAGAAACTTTGTTTACGCACGGTTTGTATGGATAGAGCAGAGGTTCTTGTGGGTTGGACTAGAAAAGGGGTGACAATGTCTATTATGTTATGACAGAGGTCTTTATCGACTCTAAATAACTGCACAAATTTTTTGTCTCAAAACATTCTTCTAACGCCTCCTCAACATTATTTTATTCCACAGCATTAAATTGAAATCTTCATCAACATTCATTTTGAACCACAGTCAATCAAAACAAAACAATTATAGAGGTTAGGTCAAATACTCCCTTTTGCAATTCTCTCACTACCTAGTAGGGGAACTTCGAGTTCTCTTGGGAGATGCTCCCTCCCTCAAATTTATTTCAAGAATACACATTTAATCTTTTTAAGAGAACCACACCTACTTCTCTCGCAAATTTCTACTCCCTGAAATTCAAGAATAGGCACCCTGAGGGATTTATTGTATCCTTCCCAGTTCGTCTCTCTTGGATTTCTGAGCTTACTCACTATTCGGGGTGGTGACTCAAGATTAAATCTTATATGCCTGTGGTCAGAACATGATGGATCCTGTGAAACCCGCCAAGCTACTATGTTATCACTTATTCTGTTGGTACTCAAGGTCAGGTCTAATACCTCTTTCCTAACTTCCGTGACAAAAGTAGGCTCTGTACCTCTATTGGCAATAAATAACCCTTCCCTAAGTATGAATTCATAAAATGACTCACCTCTTTTGTTGATGTCCGTGCTGGCCCAGATGGTATGGTGGGCGTTGGCATCGCATCCTAATATAAGCTGCATGTCCCTCTCTCCTTTAGTACCTGAGGAGGACATGCTGGCTCGTCTCCTGGACAGTAGGCAGAACAGACGACTACTCTCTTCATCCCGCCCTGAGTTTGGTATGAAAGGACTCCTATAACAAAATCCCCAGAGCATAACCGCGAGATTAGTACACAATTAACCCTTTCACTATACATGCTCTTGGCCTTAATGCTGGATTATGGTAGAGTAACGTACCTGTTTGTAGTTTGAGGCCTGCTATGGTCCTTCCATGTACCAAGGGTTCCTGCAGAAGGGCTACGTCTATGCCTTCTTTCTCCCACCTTCGACATAGCACGGCACTAGCAGCCTTGGCGTGTTGAAGGTTGGCCTGCAGGAACCTTACGCTGTCCTCTAGGTTGAAGACGAGGTGTCTTTTGTGGGCTCTGTGACCCTGGTTGGCTCCCCCTGCTCCATGGCATCAGCCTCCTCTCTGACCGGTGACGGTCTTTTGAGAGGGCTTGTGCCACTTTGTGTGTCCGCTTTCCAAGGTCTAACCTCTGTAGAAGATCCTTCCTTCTTTCCCTTCTTCTGTAGCGGTCCTTTTCCCCTCAGATTTGGTCTTACTGCCTGTGGGGAGGGCGCTTTGGTGGTTGTGCCGGTGGAGGTTCCTGGTTTTGAGGCCTTATTCTCCACTGGACTTGGGTCCTCGCTCCTTGACCTTGAAATTAATTCGGCCCATTCCAAAGTAAGGACTCATGTCCAGCCTTTTGATCTCCTCCAAGGATTCCTCATCCATGGTGAAGGTCCACATTTGCCCCTTTTCCATCGGGATCCTACAGGAACCTTTGTTAGACATTTAGTTATTAGAGTTCCTGTAGTTAGTATTCACTTGTGTATTTATTTTTAATTTAAACTAGTAGTAACCTATTACTTTTTTTTCTTCAAGTAGTGATGGAAACAAAAATTAAGACATATATAGATTTTTTTCGTTAATATTTCAATTTGTCATATAATTTTTGATAGAAAATAAAATCTTTCAAATCTCTGGTTTTTTGTTCTTGGAGCGGGGATATTGACAAAGATATTTTCAGGTAAGACCAAACATTCTTGGTTCTTCGAGCGGGGATATTAACAAAGATATTTTCAGGTAAGAACAAACATTCTTGGTCTTCGAGCCTACAAAACAGCACTATAGAAAAATACAGTCCACATTCAATCAAAGATGGAAGGCGGCAAGACAAATTCTGTACCACTCCGCAGGAGTAAAAGGATAAGGGATAAAACGGCAGTGGTGGAGACGACCATCGCCGCCGCCGTATCACAGACAATCATGACTCCCAGATCCGAAGCGACCGTGGCAGCGACAGAAACGACGGCCGCCCTACCACTGACGACGATGACAAATACCGTACCACAAACCATAACTTCGAAATATATTGACTATACAAATGTTAGATCTTCAATCAGGAGTGGCTCTAGTAATAAAACCACGAATCTGATTAGACAGGCAGAGCTCTGTCATGCCATTCAAAGGAAACAGCTTGAACAAAAACAAGAGATTCTGGATCTAGAACTAGCTTTAAAATTAGCCGAGCTAGAAGAAGCCTCAGAGGCTAGATTTCGATCTTTTTCGTCGGACAAGTCAGAAAAACCGAACGTAGAGAATTGGATGAGAGGTGACATTCCTTGGGAAAGGTATAAAGAAACTAATATCAATAATGAAACTAATTCTCATTTAAAAACAATACAGCTAAATCCAACTACTGATCATATAGATGAAGTCTCTTTTCCTCAAATGACGCAACTATTGGTAAGACAGTCCTTACCACGAGATTTGCCTATATTTTCAGGCGATCCCACACGTTGGCCAAATTTTATCCACCAATATAGAAACTCCAATAAACTCTGTAATTATACCAATGACGAGAACCAAGCCAGACTGCAAAAGTGTTTGAAAGGAAATGCTAAGAAAATCACACAGTCATTATTAATCATGCCACAGAATGTAGAAAATGTTATAGAACTTTTGCAATCTCGCTTTGGTAAACCCGAACACATTATTTCACTGTTAATTTCCAAATTAAAACAATTTACTAACCTCAAAGTGGATCAGATTGACCAGTTGGTGGAATTCGCAGATGAAATAAAAAATTTTGTTGCTACAGTGCAGTCACTGGAGGAAGAAGAATATCTTCATAATCCGTTGCTTTTATCGGAATTGGTGAATAAACTTCCCATTTCCTATAAGATCGAATGGACTGAACATATTCATAAAATGAGACCACAGTTCAAACTCCTAGAGTTTGCTAACTGGCTAAGTAAGAAATCAGATATTTTGTGTGAAATACAAACGCCAAAACTGGTTGACAGTGACAAAAGTGACAAAAAAACTAACCTTAAATTTGGACCAAAAAATGTCAAATTTGGCACTACTCTGACAACACATGATAAGGTAAATATGAAAAAGTACGTTTGCTGCTGTCAACCAAGTACGCACTATTTAAGCTCTTGTCCTAAATTTAACTCTCTGTCCGCTGACGACAGATGGTCATTTGTGACGTCGAATAAAATCTGCTTCTCGTGTTTGACACCATATCATAACGTTCAAGTATGTCGTAAGAAACGAAATTGCGGTAACAATAATTGTATGAAACCTCATCACAATCTTTTAAATAAATACTCTACAGAGCCCATTCCTGTGAGACAAAATGATACAGAAGCCTCTGAAACGAACTGTCATATCAACGATAATAAATACGTTCTTCTTAAAATAGTACCTGTAGTTTTAAAACATGCTAACATTAAGGTTGAAACTTTTGCGCTACTGGATGATGCATCTACTATCACTCTAATAGATAAAGATTTAAGTGAACATTTGCAACTTTCTGGTCCAAGCCAACCTCTCTCAATTCAATGGACAAATGAGGGTATCACTCAAACGGATACCGATTCGAAAGTTGTTAGTCTCACTATTCAGGGAGTCGATGGAGGACAAAGTTTCCAGCTTCGACATGTACGCACTATGAATCTTGCATTACCGACTCAGTCAGTTGATGTAGACGTATTAAGAAATAAATATTCTTATATAAATAATAAAGTTCGATCTGTGACTAATGCTAAACCACAAATCATTATAGGACAAGATAATTCGCCTCTCCTAGTGAACAAAAAGGTGACCATTCTTGGAACGGTCCAGCGGTGAGTAAAACCCTATTAGGTTGGATCATTCACGGTAATATAGGTACACGCTCTGAACATGACACAAATCATTATTACACTTACTACACTTACACAGACACGAACACTTCTCCTAAGGATGACTTAGATCTCCTACACGACATGGTAAAAAGAGCTTGGAAAATAGACGAAGCTACAAATGCAAAAAGTAGGTCTTATTCTCCTGAAGATATTCGGGCACTGGCAATTTTGCAGGAAACAATGAAAAGAAAATGCGAAAGATTTGAAACGGGATTACTATGGAAAAATACTAACGTAGTCCTGCCAAATAACAGAGATGCTGCTTTAAAAAGATTGTATAGTACTGAGAGGAGAATGAACAAAGACCCGGAGTATGCTAAATCATACTGCGAAAAGTTTATTGACCAGGAGAGAAAAGGTTACAAGCGAAAATTGACTAATGAAGAACCGTCTGTACACACAGATCGAACGTGGTATTTGCCACATTTTGGGACAGTCAACCCTAATAAACCTGGAAAACTACGGATTGTGTATGATGCTGCGGCCAAGAGTCACGGAGTAAGTCTAAATGACCACCTCCTAACGGGCCCATACTTGTACAATTCTCTGTTTGATATCCTAGTAAACTTTCGTATAAAAAAATTTGCATTCACTGCTGACATTCGAGAAATGTTTTTACAAATACTTGTACGACCTGAAGACTGTCATGCTCAACGACTTCTGTGGAGGGGCATGGACCGTCATCGACAACCAGATGTCTATGAAATAGGCGTAGTATTTTTTGGCTCTTCATGCGGACCATGCTTAGCGCAAGAAGCTAAGAATAAAAACGCTCTGGAGTTTGAAGAAGAGTACCCAACAGCAGTTAAAGATATAGTAGAGCTCCATTATATGGATGATTATTTAGGAGGTGCGGATAGTGTTTCGGAAGCCATTAAATTAATTCAGGACATTATACACATTCATAATCAAGGGGGATTCACTATATGTAATTGGGTATCAAATTCAAAGACAATTCTTGAAGCAATTGAACCAGAACTTGTTGGGGATAGTTTCAAAGCTCTGAAGATGGATGATGTTATCGTTTCTGAGAAATTTTTGAAGACTGTCATGCTCAACGACTTCTGTGGAGGGGCATGGACCGTCATCGACAACCAGATGTCTATGAAACAGGCGTAGTATTTTTTGGCTCTTCATGCGGACAATGCTTAGCGCAAGAAGCTAAGAATAAAAACGCTCTGGAGATTGAAGAAGAGTACCCAACAGCAGTTAAAGATATAGTAGAGCTCCATTATATGGATGATTATTTAGGAGGTGCGGATAGTGTTTCGGAAGCCATTAAATTAATTCAGGACATTATACACATTCATAATCAAGGGGGATTCACTATATGTAATTGGGTATCAAATTCAAAGACAATTCTTGAAGCAATTGAACCAGAACTTGTTGGGGATAGTTTCAAAGCTCTGAAGATGGATGATGTTATCGTTTCTGAGAAAATTTTGGGTGTGTTTTGTAGTCCATTGACAGACAGTTTCGAATTTAATACAAAATTTCACAAAATAGATAAGGATATATTAACTCTGAAGTAGTTAGTTCAGTTTAGTAAAGAATTATCACTTTTGAAAAATGGAAAACCTATTCCACCTTCTAGTGAACTTTTCACTTTATCACCAATTTTAATGGAAAACGGACTCATTCGATTAGAAGGAAGATTAGAAAACTCATCATTAGCTGAAAACACTATTAAGCCAATCATCCTAGACACACCTCATGTCATTGTTCAATTACTTATTCAACACTATCACGAACAATGCCAGCATTTCGGACAGGAAACTGTCATCAATAATTTACGACAAATTGTCAAAAAGACAAGAGTACGTTGTCAATTTTGTAAATTGAAAAAAAGTACACCTAAAGCACCGTTAATGGGGCAGTTACCAAGGTGTAGAGTAGAGCCCACTATTCGACCGTTTCTAAGAGCCGGAGTAGACTATTTTGGGCCAATTGAAATTAAAGTAAGACATAACCATGAAAAACGATATGGTGTGATATTTACGTGTATGACTACTAGAGCCATACACCTGGAGCTTGCACATGACCTAAGTACTAATGAGTTTATTAACATTCTTCGACAATTTGGCTGTAGACGTGGATTTCCACAGGAAATTTATTGCGACAATGGATCAAATTTCAAAGGGGCGGACAGAGAGTTAAAAAATGAATTCAATAAGTTAAATCTTACTGAAATTGTTAATTTTTGTACGTTGAAAAAAGTAAAGTTCAAATTCAATTCCGCATTAGCACCTAATATGGGCGGTAGTTGGGAAAGGCTTATACGAAATGTGAAAACAATACTCCGAGATATATTAAAAACAAAATATCCCACGGAAAGTATTTTGTGAACCTTCCTTTTGGAATGCGAAAATATTTTAAATTCTCGTCCGTTGACTCACATATCGACTGATGCGGCGGATTTCGAAGCTCTGACACCAAACCATTTTCTCATTGGACCAGATTACATTGCTCAACCTTTTGCGACATCTACTGATTCTGACGTTAATCTTATGTCATCTTGGCGTGCGGCTCAAAAATTGACGGATCACTTTTGGCAAAGATGGATGAAGGAGTACATTCCGACATTGGTGAAAAGAACTAAATGGTTTACAGATCAAAATCCTGTGCGCTTAAATGATGTGGTTATTATAGTGGACCCATCGGGACCAAGAAATACCTGGCCGAAAGGAACTATAGTGGCCACCTACCCGGCAAAAGACGAAAAAATTCGTATTGTAGATGTTCGGTCCAGTTCCGGAGCAGTACTACGTCGTCCAGTGACGAAAATAATCCCACTAGAAGTATACAAAGAGTAATTTATTCAATTACTGGGGGGAGAATGCTAGACATTTAGTTATTACAGTTCCTGTAGTTAGTATTTACTTGTGTATTTATTTTTAATTTAAACTAGTAGTAACCTATTACTTTTTTTTCTTCAAGTAGTGATGGAAACAAAAATTAAGACATATATAGATTTTTTTCGTTAATATTTCAATTTGTCATATAATTTTTGATAGAAAATAAAATCTTTAAAATCTCCGGTTTTTTGTTCTTCGAGCGGGGATATTGACAAAGATATTTTCAGGTAAGACCAAACAACCTTTTTAGGTAAAATGGTTTGATAAGGGATAATTGTTGATATCAAGCTGGTCGTTAAGAATATTTCTTTTTATTTATCTCTAGGGCTTCTACAAGATTTAATTTGAAGAATTTAGGTTCTATTATGCAAAATTTCAAAATTTGAATCGAAGGAGTGTTGGTTTGCTAATAAATGATTTGAATAGTTGGAATCTGATTTTTGGTTGTCATAACTACGTTTGTGTTCTGATATTCTAGTTTTAAAATTCCTAAAAGTTCTACCCATATAAATTTCATCACAGTTGTCATTACCACATTTTAATTTATAAACTCCTGATTTATTCAGTTTTGAAGATTTGGATTTGTTGTTTTTAATAAATTTTGATAAATTGTTGTCGGTTTTGAAGCTTCCTTCAAAAATTGAATAGATGAGGATTTTTCTTGATGTAGATCCATACTCAATTATGGAATCAAACAATTTTGATTTGTCTAACTACATTATATTTAAACTTAAAGTTGTACTGATATCTGATATCAGTTTTTTGATGAATATCTTTATAGCTGAGTACACATGACAAAAAGTCAAGAAAACAATTTTTTGTATTCTGTGTGAACATTTTTTTATTTAAATTGCAAAGCGCTTTCGGCTGTTAATAAGCCATCTTCAGTGCCTCACCTGCAAGTAAGCAATAGTTGTTTTAAATTAAAGTTAGGAAATTTTTAAAAAGAATTACTTACTCGTTGAATAATTATTTTGATTGTTTAGAGAGATTACCTACTTTCAGTACTTATTATTTTGAAATTGTTCATTATTTACATTTTTTATTCACAAAATTTATTATTTACAAATTTAAATTATGGTCTAATATAATTTTCTTGGATTCTCTTAGGGATTTTGATGGTTTTTCTGTAGGAATAAGATTTAGTAATAGGTTCTCATTAGACCCATAATCTTTTCCTGTTCTGAATGAGATTTGATTAAGAGTTCTCATTAGACTTTAAATCGTATGAGAGATAACCAAAATTACAGATTTTTTATTTTTTGAAATTGTTCTCTGTTATTATAGATGGTTTGTAGTTGCTGGGGACTATTGTGTAAATTGTTTTTTATTGAATAAGATTTAACAAAGTGTTCTCATTAGACCTTTAATCTTTTCAGCTTATTGAATTTTTTGAAAAATGGGGTTCTCATTAGACCTTATCAGATTTATTTTACAATTATTCAAGAAATTTACATATTGGCTTCTGTCAATTACCATATCATTTTGATTGAATTATTACTTTAATATATTCCTTAAAATATTTTACATTTAACCTCATTGTTTATTTGTTAGTTCTATGCTCACTTTAGATAACTTTAACTCTGTGTCCATTTCGACTGTCAATTGTCATAGTTCCATGTAAGTTTTTGTTGATTTCAAATTAATTATTAATTCAGTCAATTCAGTGCCACTTCAATTACCGTTACACTAACAGGTGTACCTGAATATCAAGTATGATAAAAAATGCATATTAAATGACAGTACCCTAAATAAGGGATAAATTTTATAAAACTTACATGTATTTTTAATTGGAAATTTTAAAAATTTTATAAAAAATGTGTTGTGAACTTTTTAATGGAAGGGGTTTTTTGCAATCGCCTGACGAGTAAAGGCGGAATTATAAACTTTACGTTCGCGTTCAGTTCGCAGTTGGTGTCGTTCACGTCGTTTCCATTCTGCAGTTCAGTTCAGTTGGTGAATTTTTGCGTTTATAAACTCACAACTTTCAGCTGGCAGCTAAGGATTTGATTGGTTGAAAATTATATTGACAATTCTGATAGATCTCAGCTGATTTTATTTATATTTTGTTTTGTTCAAGATGGATGAAAATATTTATTTAATTTCAAGTGTATTTGCTACAACATGTTTACTATATGCTGCTTTCAAGAAAAAACAGTAGTAAGAGTACCATAAATTAAACAGTCGCAAATGACGTTTCTCACGTGGTGCATAACTTTCGTTTTGATTGGTTTATATCTGAACTGCAAACTGCGAACTTAAATCTTGTCATCAGAACGCGGACGCAGCGTGGAAACTGCGAACAACGCGAACTGACTTTATAAACGTAAGTGTGCGATCCCTTTAGTTCAACTTCAACTAAACTGAACTGCCAACGACGAACTGAACGCGAACGTAAAGTTTATAATTCCCACTTAAGTAATTCTTTTTAAAAATTTCCTAACTTTAATTTAAAACAACTATTGCTTACTTGCAGGTGAGGCACTGAAGATGGCTTAACAGCCGAAAGCGCTTTGCAATAAATAAAAAAATTTTTACAGAGAATACAAAAAATTGTTTTCTTGACTATCAGTTTTTTGGCTATTTGGTATTTTAAGTTACTTTTGAAGAGTGCAGTGTGTACCCAAAATTTGTGGTTCTTCGGAAAGTGTCAAAGGAATAATGTATTCCCAAAATACATGAAAATAATAGACATGACTTTTCTATATTTCACAAACCATCACATAAAGACATTACAATTCATAATAGTTCAGCCCACCCAGTCAGTCATAAATTAGCAGCTTTCAATAGTATGATACATAGACTTTTAACAGTTCCATTGAATATTGACAATTACAATAAAGAACTAAATATAATAATGCAAATAGCTGTTAATAATAATTACGATCCAATTTTAATTGACAATATCATAAATAAAAAGATACGAAAACATACTCTAGAACAAGTATTTCCTTCTGATAAAAACAAAAATAACCAATTTAGAAGTTTAACTTACTTTGGAATACCATTCTTAAAAATCAAATCATTTTTAGAAACTTTAGACTTGAATATTTGCTTCAAAACCGACAACAATTTATCCAAATTCATTAGAAACAACAAATCCAAATCTTCAAAACTAAATAAATCAGGAGTTTATAAATTAAAATGTGGTAATGACAACTGTGATAAAATTTATACAGTGATGGGCAAATGTGTGGAACCAAGTGAATATCTCTGGAATAATTAGAGATATCGGAATGAAATTTGGAAGGTGGATACTACAGTAGATTGCCTATTTGTTTTCATATTTTTCAATAATTTTGAACTTCCGGTTCCACCGGAAGTGATGTCGATTTAAAAATTTACAATGGAACACCCTGTATATTATTCCAGTTTCTGATGGAACATTTTATTACGAATACAAAAATATCGGGTTCGATATTTTTTATTTCAATACCTACCGAGATATTAACAGAAAAGTAACTAAGGAAAGGAAAAATCTAATATCCATTAAAGAAATAATCACAGTTCTTGAACGAGGCGAATTTTGTATGGATGATATTTTTCCCGCCTTAATATCCTTCCTACTGAACGACGGCTAATTCCATGCACATTAGCGAGCTCGGTAGTGGATAAGTGAGGATTTTCTTCCAAAGATATAGCAACAGTTTGAGCTACATCTTCATTACTTGCACTTTTTAACCGTCTACTTTTTGGTAAATTGCTAACTTTCCCACTTGTGTCGTACATTCGAAAAGTTTTCGTGAACGGGATATTTGAGCATTCGGATGAACAATGTTAAAAAAGTCACAAACTTCTTGATGCGTCCTTTTCCTCTCCCCATACCCAATCATCATTAATATTTCTATTCTTTCTCTTCCACTCAATTTGGCCATTTTACGATCAAATTGAAACAATACAATCTTTTAACGTTCAAATACAAATACTAATAACTTATTTTGACTACTGCCACTTCTACAATGAATTTCATAAACTACTAGCTACCATCAAATTTTTCCTTTCCTCAGTTACTTTTCTGTTAATATCTCGGTAGGTATTGAAATAAAAAATATCGAAATCGATATTTTTGTATTCATAATAAAATGTTTTATCAGAAACTAAAATAATATACAGGGTGTTCCATTGCAAATTTTTGAAATCGACATCACTTCCGGTAAAACCCGAAGTTCGAAATTGTTAAAAAATATGAAAACAAATAGGCAATCTACTGTAGTATCTACCTTCCAGATTTCATATTGATATCTTTGATCATTTCAGAGATATCTACTTGGTTCCACACATTTGCCCATCACTGTATAAGTAGGTAGAGCTTTTAGGAATTTTAAAACTAGAATTTCGGAACACAAACGTAGCTATGACAACCAAAAATCAGATTCCAACTATTCAAATCATTTATTAGCAAACCAACATTCTTTCGATTTAAATTTTGAAATTTTGCATATACAACCTAAATCCTCCAAGTTAAATCTTTTAGAAGCCCTAGAGATAAATGAAAACAAATATTCAGATAATCTTCTTAACGAACAATTTGATATTAACAGTTCTCCCTTATTAAACCTTTTTACATAGAAAGGTTCCTGTAGGATTGTTGTGAATGAGTTTCCGGGTAAACTTGTTAAATACTTTAGTTAATCCCATATTTAGACAAATTCTTTTTTCCTTTTTATTCCATTTCCTTGTGAATAGATTATAATTTTATTGTTAATATCCGTATAATTTAGAATCAAGGCACTGTATAAATTGAAAATTTCTGATAATACCTCCATTCGTTTGAAAAAGCTACTGTGTTAGCGAAGCACGTCACAACTTCAAGTTTAAATATTATGTAGATTAAACAAATTCAAATTGTTTGATTTCATAATTTAGTATGGATCTACATCAAGTAAAAGCCTCATCTATTCAAAATAATACTTCTTCACAAAAGTTCCCTATACCTAACTACAGAGGTATTCGAACTATGCTGACTTATTTGAAATGTGAACATTTCGGAAAAAAATAACTCATTGATATGACAGATTTCAGCAAATTTTCTCTTGCATCTAAGTATTGTAAATAGTTGGACATCCGTTGAATGTATTCCATGATTGAGTACTAAATATTTCTTTACATTGTCATTATGACAGCGAAAAGAGTTTGTCCTAACTTTTTCAGCTACAATAACGGAACCTAACTTTAGGAAGCATGACAACCAGCATTTTTTTAAGACCGACCAGAAAATATACACACTCTGGACAATATTGTCCAGACTCTTCAAAGGTTTGTAGTAATGCACACTGTATTTTTCAGGAAAAACTATTGGAACTACTAGATTCAGCTTACAAAACTGTCAGTTTTGAAAATAATGATGGAGAACACATTTACATGTTAAAAAGGGAGTTGTTTTTGAACATCGCTTGTAAATGGGGACACCAGAGCTGTATTTCTAATGCTGTATCCCAGTTTCGATCATGGAAAAACAGTGGACAATCGTATGTTTATTATAGGATAGCTCAGCCAACGGATAGTGTGCATAATTTTTGTTGCTAATCACGTAATGAGTAATTCACAAGGCCTAGCAAAACATGAAAATGCTGTTCATACAATGCGTAGTTTTCAAGCATTAAAAACTGTCAATTATTATCATTCCTTGGAACTATAAACTTTGTGTCCCGCTTCCCTGAGGGCTCCTGCAAAAGTTTGTCGATTTTGTCAGTGTCAAAACATCAATCTTCAGCAAGACCTTCTCATCGTAGGTTCTCTAAATCCCATGATTATTCTGTCTCTCGCAGCAATTTCTTCGGCACCTCGAGCTGGGTTAACTACAGCCTATTAAGCCAATCCGTACCCTGTATTAGCTCATACAGAATCTTAGCTGGTTAGGTTATAAACTTTGTGTCCCGCTTCCCTGAGGGCTCCTGCAAAAGTTTGTCGATTTTGTCAGTGTCAAAACATCAATCTTCAGCAAGACCTTCTCATCGTAGGTTCTCTAAATCCCATGATTATTCTGTCTCTCGCAGCAATTTCTTCGGCACCTCGAGCTGGGTTAACTACAGCCTATTAAGCCAATCCGTACCCTGTATTAGCTCATACAGAATCTTAGCTGGTTGGTTGTTGAAGTCTGCTGGAGTCATTCTGGGTCTACCATACAGCTTCTCCTATGGTCCAGCGTCTGTTGCATAGTATATACAGAGCTGTGTCGGTGTCCTTTTTGCATCTTCTCTATGTGAGATCTCACTTATACAGCCCTATTTCATTCAGGTACTCCTTTGTGGGAAAGTAGCCCCGTTATTGAGCGTACTTTGTTCCTGCTCATTGAGAGCAGTTCTTTCGCTACTTTTTCTTAATGTTTTTCCATGAATTTCTTCCCATGTGTTTGTCTGGGCGTATTTTTCCATTGTTATTATTTTGTTCTTTTACCCACCCCTTTAACTATGACCTATTTTACCATCTGGAAATATCCACCGCTGGTTCAGGTCCGTTCATCAGTTTAAAATAGAGATAAAAAAGGTTTCAAATAGATACAAAATAAACTACAACATGCCCGCTCTGGTGCCAGTTCAGTCCCTGATCCGTCTATGCACCAGATCAGTTCATTCGCTCTACTGAGTGGTGATGCGTTCTCTTTCTGAAGCTCCATTTTTGATGACTGTCTCGAAGCTTTTGCGGAAGATATATCTGATGGACATGTGGTCTGTTGGCATTTTAAAGATGTCGTCAACCACATGCTTGATTTCTGTGTGTCGTCTCCCACATGCCACGTCATGATCTGATACTTTTTCCAGTCGGGTTAAAGCTGCCCTCGCTTCGCACATTATGACATAATGTAGCGTAGGAAGGTCTAGCATTAACTCCAGCGCCGCTGTTGGAGTAATCCTCATTGCACCTGTGATGCCAATGCATGTAAGTCTTTGGACCTTATTCAGTTTCAGCATCGCAGGGGTTTATCTAATCCACCAGACCAGAGATGCATTGGTTAAAGGGGTACTTACATATAAATTTGAATATTTAACAATTATCCATCACATACTAAGAATTGTCTATTACGTACTATTCATTGGGTAAACTAACCTGATTTTCACAAAAATCAATTCATGAATGCTGAAAACTGAACATTGAAAAAACTTTTTAAATTCAAAGTGAGAAAAATGTTTTACAATAACAAGTTCGTTGATAATTCGTACTGTACTGACAAAATATGATTTCCTTTCAGAGTCGACAGGAATCTTAAAACCGTAGTCTATTGCAACGGATTGAGATATAGTAATAACCCCAGTGAAGATTATGCGTACCTATTGAGTAAGCTACAGAATACCACACTTTCTTCAGAAGAAGTTACAATTGAACTAGCTTTGACTTGTGTAAAAAACACCAATTTATTGAAAATGTTTGTATATATTCTACTTTCACTTTAGTAATATCAATTTTCAAATAACAATGTGAAACTAAGTGTACATAGGTATTTACTTTATAGGTATTTGGATATATCGCTTAACGAATCATCAGGTATACGTTACCAACAGATTACATCTATTTGGAACACAATTATATCCAAAAATGCACTAGGTTTACAAGCAGTCTTGGACTATTTTGCAGAGCAACACGAAAAAATTCAATCTTCGTGAGTTATTCAATTAATTATTCTTATTTATTGCTAAGGGTGTGTTGTAACTCAGAGGTTGAACCATTGTTGTAGTTAGCCATCGGTTAACTCCAAAAGAATTTAGACGTTGGCCAACTGGTTAACCTTCGAAAGGTTTTACCATCAGATCTCGGAGAGTTAACCTTCGGTCAAACACGGAACAATACAATTTTACTTGTTCTATCTGTTTGTCTGCTCCAACTTGACAATTCAGGTTTGCAATTGACGTTTCACAGTTATTATTGATTTCCATTGATAAGTAAAAAAAAGTATGAAGATATATTTATCCCGTTGAACATTTAGTGCGAATTGTTTTGAACAAAATTGGGATTTGGAAGGAGCGAGAGCCAATTTACAAGAACTTACAGATGGTGAAGACTTTCGAGAGTTGCTAGAGCTAGAAATGATTCCCAGAGCTTCTAGAATCTTTCTCATTATATTGAGGAGATTAAAACTAATAAACTCAACTGAAATAGCTTCATTATGAAAAAGTTTGAAGTCAAATTATTCTACTCTACTTTATAATCAAAAACCCTTCTTATACCCGAATGTAAGGGTAGATATTTATATCTAAATAATTTGTTCGCAGATGGAATAAGTCCATTTCTTTTTATTTTTTGTCATATTCTGTGCATCTTTCCATTTCATATTTCTCCTTTCCAATATTTCTGAAAATTCTTGGTTCCAAGTTTTCTTAGGTCTTCCTCTCTTCCTTTTTGTATTTTTATCTAATAATTCGAGTATTGGTTCTACTTCCAGTTCCTTTCTCACATCCTCGTTTGTTATCCGATTTCTTCAGTCCTGATGCATTGGTGATCCTTTCATTTATTTCAATATTTTCTTTTCCGTTTTTTTTTATTTTTATACCTTTTTTTTAATATTACAATCTGATCGGTCACGATCAATGAGCAATTTTAGTCTAACTTATTTTACTAATTTCAATCTTAATACTAAAGGTCTTACTCAACAGTAGTTCCTTAGACTCTAATACAAACGGACGACACTAACACTAGCGTGTAAGAACTGCACAGTACTCTGCTTTACACTGACACTTATCCACTAAACTAACTCAAAGGGCTTTGTCCTCTTGAGCCTTCTTGTCTGGTTGGTGTTGTCGAGGAGCTGGATGGCCTCAACATTCACATGTTCTAGGAGTCGTTGTTCATGACCCTTGGCAAACTTGGTGATCGTCTGGTTAACAGTGTCAATGTCCAGGTCCCGATGGAGGTCACTGTTGCGGCAGTACCAAGGAGCTTTGGTGATATCCCTCAGTATTTTGTTTTGAAATCGTTGTATGATCTGGGTGTTACTTTCTTTGGTACAGCCCCATAGCTGAATTCCATAAGTCCATACAGGTTTCAGGATCTGCTTATATATTAGCAATTTATTGTATATACACAGAGTGGAATTTCGTCCCAGTATCCAATACATTTTTCTAAATTTGAGCCCTAATTCTTCTCTTTTCTTTTTGACATGGGGTTTCCAGCGTAGCCCCGCATCTAATGTAATACCCAGGTATTTGGCTGTATTGGCATAAGGTACTTGAGCATTATTGAGTCTGATTGGCACTGATTGTCCTCTTTTGTTAGTAAAATTTATGTGCACAGATTTTGATTCGTTGAGCTTGATTCTCCATCTTTTAGTCCATATTTGAATCTGGTTTATGGTTGTTTGTAATTTGGCTGTAGCTTCGATATGACTATTTCCGACTGCTAAGATGGCTGTGTCATCAGCGAAAGTGGCTATAGTGTTATGTTCCATATCAGGGATGTCACTAGTGTATAGAAGGTATAGGACTGGTCCTAATACACTTCCCTGTGGTACTCCCGCTTTGATTTCTCTGAGTTCGGAATAGGCTTCTTCCTGTTTTATTCTGAAGACTCTGTTGGAAATGTAAGAGATTAGCAGTTGTGAGTACTGTTTTGGCAGGAGATGTCTCAATTTGTACTCGAGTCCTTCGTGCCATACTTTGTCGAAAGCCTGTGCTACATCTAGGAAGATCGTAGAACAGACCTTTTTTTCTTCTAGCGTTTTTTCTATAATGTTGGTTATTCTGTGGACCTGGTCTATCGTTGAATGGCTTTCACGAAATCCAAACTGGTGATCAGGTATCAGCTTCCTTTCCTCTATTATTGGTTTTATTCTTTTAAGTAGAAGTTTTTCAAATAATTTTGATATTACAGGTAATAGTGAGATCGGTCGGTAAGATGAAGCTTCTTCGGGTTTTTTGCCTGGTTTAGGTATCATAATCACCTCTGCAACTTTCCACATCCTTGGTACATACTCTTGTCTAAAAGCAGCATTTATCAGGTGCGTCAGTTTTATTATGGCTTTCTGGGGTAATTGTTTCAGGATTTCTCCTGTTATCAAGTCAAATCCTGGGGCTTTTTTTGAATTTATATTTTCTTTAATTTCTTTAGCTACTTCTTTTGTTGTGGCAGGTCTTATTTCTAATTCTTCTTGGTCATAATTCTCTCTTGCTATTTCTTCACCTTCGTTTGGTTGAAATATATTTTCCAAGTGATCCGCGAATCTTCTTGCTTTTTGTATGTTATCTCTCGCCCAGCTGCCATCCTCGTTTCTGATTGGTAGGTTCTGCAGGATGGGTCTCTTTAATCTTTTAGTAGCTTTCCACAAGGAATAATCTCTGTTGCTGTCATTTGTCAGCTCACAGAGGTAAGCACTGATAGACTCATTTTTGATTTTTTGGATTTCTCTTTTAAGATTCTGTGTGGCATTATTCAGCGTAGTTTTGTCCGCAGGTGCTCTAGATTGCTGCCATTTGCGTCTTAGTTTTCTCTTTTCGGTAAGTAATTCTCTAATTTCTCTTGGGTAATTATTTCCCTTCATTCTTACTGTTGTACTCGGAGTGTTATTCCATGCAGCTTGTTGTACAATCTTGTTAAATTTTTGTACTTCTTCGTCTAGCTGTTCATTGGTTCTTAGCGGAACTGAGAGATTAATATTGCTATCTATTTCGATTTGAAAGCTCTTCCAATCAGTCCGTTTATTGACTAAACTTGGTGGGGTTTCTTTTTGTATTATGGTATCACTAAGCGTGAGGAGGATGGGAGAATGGTCAGAATTCAGGTCCCATGCTTCTTCTATTTTCATGTAGTTTGTTGAAATATTTTTTATCACAAAGAAGTCTATGAGGTCTGGAATTTTGTTAGGATCGGTGGGCCAGTATGTTGGCTTCCCTGTTGATACTGCATAACACTTAGTCTTATTTATAGCTCCTAGAAGTTCCCTGCCTTTAGTAGTAGTTAATCTTGATCCCCAGTGTATATGTTTTGCGTTGAAGTCTCCCCCAATGATAAATCTATACCCCTGGCTATTCAGAAATTCAATATATTTGTTTTTCTTGATTGCGTGTCTTGGTGGGCAGTATAATGCCGTTACATTTATCTCGCGGTTTTTTGTTTTGACGCTTATTGTGGTTGCTTGGAATTCAGCTGTTTTGAATCCCATCTCTTGGTGATGCTTTATATTTCGCTTTATTATGACTGCACTTCCTCCTCTGGCTGCATTTTCTGGATGTGTGGTATGATATACCTGATATCCTTTTATTCTGATGAACGACTCGTTAGTGAAATGTGTTTCGCTAATGAGACATATATCTATTTTTTCCATTTCTAGTACGGCCTGTAGTTCTTCTTGGTGCTGCAAGAGGCCATTGGCGTTCCATTCTAGGATTCTAAGGCTGTCTGTCATTATGAAGTCTTTTGGGGATAGCTCCTTTATTGCTATATTCCAGTCTGGTAATTCGTTCGTCCAGATTTGTTAATTTCTCCAAGATTTGTTGGAGAGTTTGCTCAATAGTTGTACTGTTTTGAATATTCTTTTCTACAGTTTTGTTCTTCACTGCATTACTGTAAGGTTTTCTATTTTCTATATTGTTTGTTTCAATCCTGTTTTGGGGGTTTTCAGGTCCTACTCCTTGCGGTGGGTTTCTGTGATTTTCTCTTTGCGGCTGATTAGGTCTTTCTGCCTTTTTTATATTTTTGTTTTTCAATTTCTGCATCTCTTTGGCTACTATGCACCCTCTATAATTGGCTGGGTGTCCTTCGCCGCAGTGAACGCATTTTGGCTGAGCGTTTTTGGGTTGAGTACATTCACTCGTCAGGTGTTTGTTCACACATCTTACGCAGCGTGGTTCTTTTGCGCAATAGGTTTTTGTGTGTCCATATGCTTGACAGCGTTTGCATTGAGGTACTAGTTTAGATTTCCTTAGGGGTAGAATTTGTACTCTTATTCCCATTATATCCCCTATTTCATATATTTTGTTCACATTTTCATCATGTCTGAAGACTAGCATGAACATATTTAATGGTTTTTTAGTTTTGTATTGTAATTTGGGGATGGCTTCAATAAGTTTGTACCCCCTCTTTCTTAAGTCCTTGACTATTTCTTCTGGCTTGCAAGTATGATGCATCTTATTAACAATTACCTTTATTGGTCTGTTTTGCTTGTTTTCATATGAATGCCATGAGTAATTGCGTTCATTCAACATATTGCTAAGTCTCCTGTAGTCATCTATGTTTTCTACATTGATTTTAGCATTTTTATCGCTAATAATTTTAATTTGGAACTTGTTGACAGTTGTTTCTACTAGTTGATGACAGTCATTAAAGTTTTGGATGTCATCTACAATTATTGGCGGGGGAGTTTGCTCTTTTTTTGGCTTTTCAGCTGGAGCTCGGCCAGTTTGCCTGTGTTCTGGAGGTGTCAGGGAAGTATCCATTTTTCGCTTCTTACGATTTCTAGTTTTAGCGCGTATCCACTCTGTCTCTTTTGCTAACTCATCCTCATCAGTTTGATATTCGACTGTCGCTTCATTTGCAATGTTGGTAGACAGCCTATTTTCCGTTTCTGCGAACTTTCTTCTCAGCTCTTCATACATTTTATGTATTTCATTTAATTGGATTTGGAGTTGGTTCATCCTGTCAATGGCTTTTACCTTCTCTTCTTCCGATAGTTTCCAACTGATATACAGCTGCTGTTCATTTTGGGAACGTTGATAGTTTTCTTGGAATAAAACATTATTTTGCTGTATTAATATCGCTTCATTTTGCGATTGTGGTACGGTTTGTTGTGAAAACATATTGACTGGGCTATCCATTTCAATTAATATAAGAATGTATCACTTACCCAAATGATACGAATATCGAAATTCATCGTTACTTTCAATTCTAAAATATGATTGGTTTTTATGACAATAATTAATAGCTGGTAGCAACTTTTTGGTAATTAATACAAACTAGTACGTGTTTACTTCTCGGAGGTCCAACACATACTGTATTTTTTTTTTATACCTGAGTATTTAAATACGTCTATGGAACTAAATTACCAAATGTAAATGATAATTGCAGAAACGAAAGGATGAAATGTCGATTCATGGGTTACGTAACCCTTGATCGACATCATTATTGTGTTACAACGGAGAAAGGCTTAACTACTGAATAGTGGTTGACCGTAGTTTAACCATTGGTCCAGTGACAATTGGGTTAATCTGCTGAGTTACAGCACACCCTAAGTATTTGATTTGAAGTGATATATTTACAGGAAGCTCTTCCTCATCAATTCATACGTTTGAGTTGGGCTCAACAGCTCAGGCACTTGAACTGAATATTTCTACCATTACCCATGTTGTCTACCTACCTCCATTCCAGAAGCTTCATGTCTTCTATAGGCCATTAGCTTATTTGTAGAGATCTTTAGTAGTTGTGATGGTTGTGTTATCTCCACTCCAAAGTGCTTCCGTCTGAGTCCTTGTAAGTTATTACAGAAGCAGAGTATGTGTAGAGTTCACATTTTATGCACAAAGGTTCACTAACTTTGTTCATCCTGTGCTTCTTCAGGATACAGTATCTCTTACCCAGTTTCAACAGCCTGGACGAGGGTTCCAACACTTATTCAGTAGACTTGACAGTAGACTTGAGGAACGAGCTAATAATTTCAAAATATTGTTGCCATATAGCTAGAGCATACAGCAAACTAACCCTGTATAACAGTTTTCTTAGATGGGTCATATACGGTACAAGAGCTGGTGAATCAAGACCTGTAACGATCTTTTTTAATTTATCAAAAGTTTCCTGATGCTTTTTTCACTCCTTTTCTTTTAGCTACCGGTAGCATTGTGCAGCCTATTGGTTCATTGTACTCTACTCCCACATCTATTTGTATCTGTAGAGTAGGGAGGGTGAGTGTACTTAGGCCACATGTGACCCATTGTACATCCTCCCGAGGAGTTGTTCTCCTAGGTCATCGTTCATCATGTCCTTACCAGGACGGTGAACAGGTCACTAGGAGACATCTCCTTTATATCGGCAGGTGTAGGCCAAAGATTCACCGACCACACACTCTCTTATTGACGATAACTCCGGACACTCGCATAAGACATGCTGGCAGTTTCATCTTCCTGTTCACACATCCTGCATAGAGGTGTGTCCACTAGCCCCATATATTGTTGAACTTAGGTTTTTCCTGGTCATCGCCAAATATATATTTCCGCTCCACCTGCTCAGGGTCGCCCAGGGTCATCCTGGTAAGACTGCATCCTTTGATCCCATCCCATCACTTAAGGGTGCATCTATTCCACTCACCCAGCCCCTCCCGTATCTTTGAATAGACGATATAGGTCACCTGGATGCGTGCCATATGATACAGATGACACATTTGTTATCTGTCTTGGTCACCATGTCACAAAGTCTGCAGCTGAGATCCCCGTTATGCAACCCAATTTTATGTAGGTGATGTTTTACCGGGGCATGGCCTATTTAGATAACTTGTGATAATTCTTAGCTTATTCCCACTGAGATTTGGTAGCTCTTCAATCCGTTTAACACATAAGGGCTTACTGTGTAAATTCTTTGGAATGTATCTCCTGAGCCTATCTTTCTAGATCCAAGAATGGTTCTGGACCAGCATATATGTTGTTGTTAAACCTTTTCTCGCGAGCTCATTAGCTGGTTCATTTTCTGAAATATCGTATATCGTAATTCTCGGCTAGTCCATTAAAATGTTACATTTTTTAGGCCTTACCTTGCGTTTTTTAGAGGACGCAATTTTATTTTTTTGATGTTAAGGGGGTGTCAGTGTAAAGTTAAAAACAAGTTTGTGGGGTCGCAACCCTTGTCCCACGGCCGCCATCTCAAAAATAGGGGTTGAAATGGTTTTTACGATATATCTCTTAACCTATTCATTTGATAGAAAAAAATTCTTCACATTTTTTGTTGTAAATTAAATTCTCTACAACTTTGGTGCAGTAACATTAACACCCCTTCCTCCTCCAGTTCTCCCACTGGTATTTAATTCAGAAAGCCGATCAGATGCTGAGCCGCAGCCTGGTCTATTGAAACGACTGAGGATGGAGTAGTTCTAATTCATAAAATCACCGTGGATTATGCCTATTAGGGATACCACGCCTATAGACCCTACCTCGTGGGTGGTGGGGAAAAGAGTAATCAAAGTATTATGATTAATTCAGTAGTATTAGTATTTTGTAAAGTTATACAAAGTTCTTTTTATTTTCAGTTATCCATCGGTTCCGAGTTTACTGCAAACAATAGCTAGCTCAATTAATAACAATCAGCAGCTTGAGCAAGTAAGTCAACTCAAATTGTAGGAATATATTTAGGTACTATAAGTATTTTCGTGCAGATCAGTTTATTATGCAACAAGCATTGAATTATGACAATTATAAGGGCGGGTATTATAAACATGTGTTGAAGTTTTCATTGAATAGAGGAGTTCAGTCTAAGGTCAGTGTGGCCAACAAAAATTGGTTTTTTCCTGACAAGAATGACAAGTTTTTTGCTTGTTTTTTATCATTACGAAACTCTATATATATATATATATTGCTTTATTAAAATAATGAATACAGCCTCGAAGCATATATCTTGAAATTTAAAATGACTTTTTAGCTGAATACTCAACATATCGGTGGAAAATAATTCCAGGAACTCTTGGCATATCACCATCTCATTTCTCAGTTACTATACCTCATTTAATAACCAGGAGGAGTATTTGAAAAGCTTTATTCACATCACTAAAAGTTACCATATTAGTTACTAAGCGGCGTGTTCCGAAAAAGTAGTCAACAGTCGTGTTCCAAATCTATTAAATATGCCTTGATTGATGGAAAAATTAGCCACACATATTCATAAGTCGACTTCTCGTCTGTTTAGTAGATTATTTTATACATCACGGTCACATGTAAAACTTTTTCCTGTTTCGTATTCAAACTGAAATATTAGAACATACACATTACTCTAATATGGCTGTTTGTAAGGAGCAAATAACTAAATGCCAGTGGATGAAATAAAAAAGAAGAACCAATTTTCTAGCAAAACCTATATTGTTTTAAGTCTTCGATACATGGAGAATAGAGATAAAGGAGAACAAACTCTGTTTTATAAAAAGTGTCCGTCGAATGTCTGAAATTGTGATGGCGCTAGTGTAGCAAATTGGTCTGATAAGTTTAGTTGGAACGCCGTGGTAAATTATTTAAGGTTATGTTGTTATGTAAAGGGAGATGGTTTGTTTATTTTAATTAGGTTACATTTTATGCATGGTTTTAGAAAATTTCAAGGAAAAAATAACTAGCACTAGCAGACATAGCACCGTCTGCTTAAAGTTAAGTTTTTTCAATAGGTATTATTATATAATTATGTTGCAAAATGCAAAATGAAGGTGCAAATATGATCATTTTCTTTCAAAGCCATACCCAAAGATGGTTTCCATTTTTCTAATCTTGCCGTCTATGAATTAATATATAACCAAAGAAGAATTTAATGTGTTTGTTTATTACGGAAATCAAAGAGGTAAAAAATATTTACTTGAATAAAAATTAGTTTACTTACTGTTGGTCGGAAATAAGATAAGAACTGAGGTGTATAATTTTTATTTTATTTTTAACTCTACTTCTAGTTGGACAACTTTTTACCTCACACGTTCTTCCCATTGTTAATTAATTTAAGCTTTTTGCAAAAGTAAACAAATTTAAAGTTAGGTTAACTTGATTGGCAAACTTCACTCTGTACCTAGACCAATTTGCTACTCTCGCGCCATCTACTATTCGTGCTTACCGCTGGACACTTTTTCGACATTTTTCCTATACAAGTTTGTGCTCCTTATATCTAGTCTCCAAGCCTCGATAGCTTGTAACCTCCTTATAGACAGATGCTGTCATGTTCAGTTCAAGCGAAACGAAGTAAATTAATGAAATAACAATTGCGGATGAGATGACAAAATTAAATATATTTATCTGTCAGAACTATCAATAATTCAAATTATCTGCTGATGTCAATGCTAAAAAGTATTGTGTGAAACTGGGTGGAATCTGACCAATCATAGGTCTACAAAATTGCCAACTTAAATTCAAATTACTCCCCCTGGTTTATAAATGAGGTATAGTTATGTCAAGTGTCAGTGGAAAGGTAATTAGGGTGGGTATTGTGAAACTATTTTGACATATAAGTGAAAGTTAACTTGTTGAATTACGTCACATGTTATAGTTAACTTGAAAATGGCGGAGTTAACTTTGTCGGGTAGAAGAGGTATCGATTGAAGTTAACTTTGTGGAAAAACCAGATTTCCGAGATATGATAGCTGCTCTGTTCTGTCGGTTCTTTGAACAATTCGGCATTTGTAACCTTAATTAAATATATTGTGAGTATTTTGATTGTTTTCTTTGAATTTTGCAAACAATATCCAATATATTTTTGAGTAACTACATATTTTATGGCTCATCTATCCATTCAGACTATTAAATTAAGGAACTATTAAAATAAAAATTCGACACTGGGAACGAAATACACCAAACAGACCTAACAAACCTAGACCATAAAACCAAAGTCAAAACTCCAGTCCATATAGAATATTTCTCTATGCTCCAGGCTATTCTTCTTTTCATTTCTCTCCTTTATTTCGAAAATGAAACGTTTATAAAACTGACATTTCAAAACCTCAACTTAACTTGACCGTTAAAGTTAAAGTTAAGTATTATGAACATATCTTGGAGTTAACTTCAACGGTCAAGTTAATATCAGTTTCATAAAAGTTTCATTTTCAAAAAAAGAGAAGAAAAATGAAAAAAAAATAAAAAGCCCGGAGCAGAGAGAAATATTCTCTATGGCCTGGAGCTTTGGCATCTTGACTTTGGTTTTATGTTCTAGTTTTGTTATGTCTGTATGGTGTATTCGTTATTTCGTTCCCAGTGCTGAATTTTTATTTTATTTGTTCCTCAATTTAATAGTTTGCCATAAAGTATGTAGTTCCTCAAAAATATCTTTGATATCAATTACTATATAGCACAGCAAAATTCAAATAAAACAATAAGAATATTCATAATATCATTAATTGAGGTTATAACTGCCAAATTGTTCACAGAGCCGACAGAACAGAGCAGCTATCAAATCACGGAAAGCTGGTTTTTCCACGAACTTTAATCGATACCTCTTTCACCCGAAAACTTTAACTCCGCTATTTTCAAGTTAACTATAACATGTGACGTCATTCAACAAGTTAGCTTTCAGTTATATATCAAAATAATTTTATAATACCCACCCTTAATAACCAAGGAGGAGTATTTTGAAAAGCTTAACTGACATCACAAGTTACCAGATTAGTTACTAAAGGGCGTGTTCCGAAAATTAGTCAACAGACGTGTTCCAAATCTATTGAATATGCCTTGATTGATGAAAAAATCAGCCACGCATAGTCATAAGTCGACTCCTCGTCTGTCTAGTAGATTATTCAGATGTTTATAGAGTTAGCTCAACCATCCTTTGCCGTTACGTCATATATTGTCACAAACTATCTTAATAACAGCGGGGTGGTGAAAAAAATATACATGCCTTCAGAACAAGTTGTACTTTATAGTGAGGTTATGCTGATTTTCAATTATAGATCGTGTTTGAATTTAGTTGGTTTTGCTTGAGTGTTTTTTTTAAGTTATTCCAATTCTTGAGCTTGCATATTTAATAATATATAACATAAATTAATAGTTGTTTGTTGTTTGATAATTAATGATCTGTATCTGTAGAGTAGGGAGGGCAAGTGTAGGCTCACACCACTTAGGCCAGATGTGACCCATTGTACATCCTCCCGAGGAGTTGTCCTCCTAGATCATCGTCCATCCCATCTTTCTCAGGAAGGTGGACAGGTCACTGGGGGGCATCTCCTTTATATCGGCAGGTGTAGGCCAAGACTCACCGAACACACACTCTCTTATTGACGATAACTCTGGACACTCGCATAGGACATGCCTGACAGTTCCATCTTCCTGTTCACACATCCTGCATAGAGATGTGTCCACTAGCCCCATAGTATGGAGGTCTTTCCTCAGTTGATAGTGACCAGTCAGAAATCCCACTGTTATACGTAGGTTTTCATGGTCATCGCCAAATATTTCTTCGGCGCCATCTTCCCAGGGTCGCCCAGGGTGATCCTGGCAAGACTGCACCCTTTGATTCCCTCCCATCTCTCAAGGGATTGAGCATGGTTGTAACGTTTGGCTAGTTCCGCAATTGTCGAAGTCGTCAGGCCGTAGGTGTCACTGGGTCCAAGAATTTTTAGTCCAGCGGCTTCCCTGTCTAAAGAATTGGCAATGCAATTTCCTTTACTCCTGTCGTGTCCTTTGACCCACCTCAGGATAATATTGTTATCTGCCGAGGCCGTTAGCTAAATCTTGGTGGCACTTTAGTACTAGCCTCGATATAACACGTTGTCTGTTCAAGGCTAATAGGGCTTGTCTACTATCAGTGCAGATTATTATGTTTTTGTCAGAAATTCCTTTTCTGGTTAGTTCTTTTGTGGCAGTTGAGATACCAGCCAGTTCTGTTTGAACCACGCTGGTATTGTTTCCCATTCCCCACATGATCCTTAGGCTTAGTGCTCTCGAGTAATCTCCACATCCTGAGCCTTCATTCATTTTTGAACCATCTGTATATATGCGTATGGCATCTGCAGTATCTGGTTTCGTGTTGTGTTTTATTTGTATTTTGTAGGGTTTATTAAACAAAAACCTGGGTTTAATTGCATCATTGGCTGCCTGCAGCAGAGGTAGCGCAGTAAGCGCTTCCTGTCATAGGCTTAACCGCAATTTGCCCACTCCTACTTCGGGGTTTACACCAGCTGTGCGCAATCGTACCATGGCCATTAACGCAACCTACTTGACGTACAGGTCCCGAGGGGTCAGACCAGTAATTAGTTCCATTGCTGCGGTTGGTGTTGTTCTCATGGCTCCTGTGATGTTTAAACAAGCCATTCGCTGTATTTGATATAATTTTTGGATGGACGTTGCTTGTAGAACCGTCGCTCCCCATGCAATTGCTCCATACGTTAACATAGGTCTTATTATTGCAGTGTAGATCCAGGTGACCACACGGGGTGACAGACCCCATGTGTGTCCCACTATTCTCCAACACTGCTCATAAGCCACATATGCTCTTTTTGCTCTGCTGTGTAGATGAGAGTTCCATGTTAGTTTCCTGTCGAGGGTAATACCAAGGTATTTCACCTCTTCCGAAAAGTTTAGTTTGCTTTTGAAGATTTCGGGAGATTTTAAACCCGATAAACTTCTTTTCCTGGTGAAAATGACCATCTTAGTCTTCCTGGGATTGATCGACAGTGAGTGTTCCTTACACCATGTTTCAATTAATTTGAGCCCATCCTGCGCTCTATTGCACAGTGTGTTCACAAATTTGCCTGTCTGCAAGATAACTATGTCATCTGCATATGCAATTGTGTAGAATCCATTGTTGTTGAGGTGATTAATCAGGGCGTCCAGGACTATGTTCCACAGAAGGGGTGATAAAACTCCACCTTGGGGACATCTCCTCATGACCAGTCCTCTTACTGTGATGTCTTCTACATTTATACTTATTGCTCTACTGGAGAGCATCTTGAGTATCCATTCTCCTACTACCAGAGGTACATTCCTGGGGTTGAGTTGCTGGGTAATTGTTGGAAAGGTTGTTTTATCAAACGCTCTCTTTTTTTTTGCAGGAGGAAAATCTTCAAAAGACATCCAGGCTGATGGTTAGCGCCTGGATAGTGTCGGATTCGAGCAGATTGCCCGCCTTACCGACTAAAAACCTCCTGCATTCCCCGGAACTGCCGCAAAGCATTACTTCAGGGATCTCATCTGTTTAGTTTCCCTTGTCAATTATTTGTTCATTTGTTTGTTTTCCTCCCTTTTCATCTCCTCCGCCTCTTTTGTTGTCATTATAGATCTGATCATATCTTCTATTGCCCTCCATTTCAATTCGCTCCCCAGCATGAGCTCAGCCACGTTTTCTTTTTGCACCCTTACCCCACAATGATTTTCTGCTTTGAGTCTGGAATCGCGGAATCTTTCACATACAAAAATGGTATGTTCTGGCGTATCTTGATCCCCACAGTACCAGCACTGATCTGTTTCGGCCTTTTTGATCCTCCAGAGATATGTTCCAAAAATTCCATGCCCCGTGAAAGCTTGCGTCAAGTAATAGTCGAGTTCGCCCCATTTCCTATGCATCCATTTCTCCACGTCCCGTATAAAATATTTGGCCCAGCCATCATAGTTCTCCCACCGGTTTTGCCATTCTCTCATTAATGTATCCCTTGCTGTGCTTTTGTATCCTGATCCATTTCTGTAGGTCTCGGTTCTTTCTTGTGCCAGCAAATCCAGGGGTGGCATTCCTGCAATCACTTCAATCGCTGCTGCAGCTACAGTTCTATATGCCGATGTTATGGTTATAGATAATCTTCTACTTATGCTTTGAAGCATTGTCGCATATTTCTTAAATCTCAGGGCAGAACACCATATTGGTGCCGCATACAGAATAGCTGACACTACTGCGCTTGCAATTATGCGCCTTCTGTTAGATTTTGGACCCCCTATCTTTGGCATGATTCTACACAATATGTTCATCATTTGGTTTCCCTTTTCCGTCACACGCTTGATATGTGCTGTCATTCGAAGGTCTCTATCGAGCGTTACTCCCAGATATTTAACCTGGCTTGAGGTGCTTATCAGAGTTCCTTGTATGCTTATATCTACGGTTTTGGTCTTCCTTCTGCCTGCTATCAGAATGGTTTCCAATTTCTCAGGAGCAATTTGAATACCCATCCCTTCCAAACAGTCTATCACTTGAGCAACCATATGTTGGGCTTTTTCCTCCAATTTTTCTTTTGTCTTGGCTTGTACTATTACTGCTAGATCATCTGCATATGCTATCATGTTCACCCCTTTTTCTCTACCTAACGCTAGCACCTTGTTATAGAACAAATTCCACAATGTTGGTCCTAGTATTGATCCCTGGGGTACTCCACATGTAATGTCATGTGTTTCTCCGTTGGGGGCAGTGATTTTTCTATCTGATAGGTATGATTGAATCATTTTAATGAGGTAGCTTTTTATTCCTCCCTCTATAAGCGCCTTTACTATTCCATTCCATGGAGCGCTGTTAAACGCGTTTTTGATGTCCAGTAGGATCATCAGGCTCATTTCTCTATGCCTGTTTGCTTTCTGTTTGATTTCTCCAGTGAGCATTTGTATTTTGTCCACGGCATTTATCGTTGACCTGCCCTTGGTGAAGCCGTACTGGTCATCATGGCTTAGGTTTCTTTCAGATATTTCAGTCTGGAGTCTTATTTTCAGCATCATTTCCAGCACCTTTCCTGCAGCATCGATAGGACATAGGGGTCTATATGTTGGTTGTCCCGAATGGTCTTTCCTTGGTTCAAACGCTCCCTCGATATCTATGAATATACCCAGGGTGGATTCTTTGTTGTCCAATGATCTTTCGATTCTGCCAACCACTTGGTAAAGGGCCGAATCAGTGGACCTTCCCGGAGTATAAGAGTGCTGATTTGGATGAAGTGGGTTGTGAACTAGCACTTCATCTCTTATGTACCGCTCGCATAACCTCTCCATTGTTTTTAAAAAGAACGATGTGAGACTAATTGGTCGGAAATGCTTTTGGTAAGTTGTAGTCCATCCTACCTGGTTTGGGTATAAATACCACTTACCACTTACTGGGAATATACCTCAGAGCCAAAGAGGCTCTAAAAATTCCAACCAGGTGCGGCATAAGGATATCCATTCCCCATTGAAGTAGGGCTGGTCTTATTCCGTCAGGTCCTGGTGATTTGAAGGGGGAAAAGCACGATATGGCCCACCTTATCTTGTCCTCATCAATTACTGCACTAGCAGATTGCCAGTCGTATTGTGAGGGTGTTGTTGGTACTTCCGTCCAGTTCGACGATTCAGGAAAGACAGAACCTGGGAAGTGAGTTTCCATAAGAATCTCAGCGCTCTTTTGGAGGTTGGCGGCCTTGTCGCCATTTTCCCTTGTAAGGATGTCGATACTCTTATGTTGGTCGTTTGAGAGCGCCTTCTGTAGTCTAGAAACTTGTGGGAAGTCTTCGACTGCCTCACAATAGGCTCTCCAGGCTTCTTTTTGCTTTTGTCTGCAGACTTTTTTGATTTCTTCGAGGTTGGCTTTATATATTCCCCAGCCTCTTTGAGTGTTGTTTGTTTTGCCTTGTTAAAGGTCGTTCTCGCTGTCTTTCTGAGGTGTTCCAGTTCAGGGCACCACCAGCTATTGGTCGTGCCACCTGTCTGAACCATCCTCATCGGACAGGATTCCTTATAGGCAATGTCCATTTTGTTTTGGATAGATACCATGTACCTTTCCAGTTCCTCATCATTGCTAGGAGTCAGGACCTCTGTTTACCGCAGAGCACCTTGTAAGAGTCAATTGTAGAGAGCTACATCCGTCCTCTTCGGGTCGCAAGAATTTACACTGGTCCTGAGATACTAGCTTACTGTGTAGGTCAGCTAGCGGTGGTCTGACATAGAAATATGATCCGACACTTGCCAGTCCTTAATTTTTTTCGATATTTTGGCTGTCGCCAGCGTAATATCTATTACACTTACCTTAGACTGAACCTCTATTTGACATAAGTAACTGAATAAAAGAAATGAAATTGTGACATGTCAAGAGTTTCTAGAATTATTGACCACCGATATGTTGAGTATAAAGCTAGAAAGTCATGTTAAATTCCAAGATTTACGCTTCGGAGGAGTATTCATTATTTCAATATTCGCTATGTGCGAACCTACTGTCGCCCCCTCGCGGCTTAAAAACGCAAGTTACGTCGGAGGCATTTACACGTAAAGCTTATGGAAGAAACAAGATCCGGAGCCTTTTAACTTTTACAATGTGAATAATTTGAAAATATAAATGCCTAATGTATTTTACAAGCGACTGGGTGATTAATCTTTTTTAAAATGTATTTTTTTCATGTTAAGTGTAGTTTTGTAGGTTAGAATCAACGGAGATAAACGTTGCCCAAAATCATTCATAAAAATCGATTATTCGATTTTTCATAGTGCTAAATGAAGTTTGTGACTAGAAATGAAATAGCGAAAAAATAAAGATACCTCTCGAGAAACGAAGTGTGATGTCTAATGTTCTGAATGACAATTTTTTTCTATTATTATCTGACAGGAGTACTTTGTAACGTCAAAACCTTTATTTGAACAATATTTAACAATTCTTATTTTATAAATGAAAATGGAAAGTACAGTTGATTATGTTTGAGATATTAATATTTCGATTTTTCAAATCGAAGTAAATGGTATTTAAATTGATTCTATTAACATTTCCATGACAACGCAAGGTAAACTAATGTCATCACAAATTCAACCATTTTACATTGTAAGTTATTCCCATTTCTTTTTTTTGTAGTAGTAATAGATACCAATATTTATGATTCATAGGTGCACCATAAAAAGAAATAGCGTAAAGTATTCGTGGATAACTGGTCTCTAAAACACTTTTTCTATTTCGAATCGCGCGTATTTTAAAGACTTATCCACTTATACTTTAATATACTATTATGAAAAAATAAACAAACTACATAAAATTGATGGAGAAACCATAGCGTATAGAATACTGTATCAGCGTACACTGTATTTTGAAGTGAGGTTAAGACACTCACTTTTCTCCTTTTTTAGCTGCAATCCATTTTTTCCTTTGTACCAGCTTGTGTTGCGCAGTAGGAAACTTGTAATGTTTCACATCACTGTTTTTCCATCCTGTATTTTCACAATTATTGACAACACAACTGTCGTGCTCCATTTTCCCCATTATTCACATGCAATATACTACAGCAGCCTCCGTCCGAATTGCGAAAATTCACCACCACGCGCGCTGGGATAGTTTCGCCTATCCCCTCCAACGGTCGACACATAGCGAATAGCAATATAGATGTTCGTAATTATAAGAAACATGCAAAATCTTATGTTCTGAACGGTAGACATTAACTGTCATTCTTATCAGAAAAAACATCTTTTTGTTGGCCATACTGACCTTAGACTGAACTCCTCTATTTCATCAATAGTCATGTCATGGGCATGTCCACGTGACGTCACAAATTATTTTTACAACAGCCCTGTGGAAAACATGGAAAAACAATAAACATTTAGGTTAATAGTTGTTTGCTGTTTGATAATTATTGATCGTGTTTAAGTTTATTTTTTCTCCTCAGGGCTTTGGGTATTCAAACTAAGATCGCAGCGCCAATTGAACTATTTCTTTATACATTGTGTTCCACCTCAAATATCTTTTACATAACATTTTATTGTTGGATTGTAGTTTAGACGCTGCCTTTGGTTTTTTCTGATTTTTCTATTATATTTATACTTTTAAAATTATTGTATCCATTATACAAATTTTATGTCAAGGTTAAAAATAATGTACAAGGAAATAGTTCCTTTTCTGCCACCAGTATCGCTTATATTGAATTCCCAATTGTCAACTGTCAACTTTTGTGGACATGCCCTATAAAGGCGGGTTAAGTTCCGTACATCTTACATATTTTTCAGTTCAAAGAAATTTTACAATCAGATGGAATTAGTGAATCCAACAGAAACATTGGCCAAAAAGCGATCACCTCTACAATTCTGAATTTAGGTTGGTTGCAAACCATTAAAGATGACCTAGAAAACTTTCTTCAAAAACCATATACAGGAAAATCATCAGGATTGATAACTTGGTCTCCCACTTTATTGGTTTCTTTTGCATTTTTAAAACTTTTTGTAGTTTAGCTGGGTAATTTGTTCCCAACAAAATGATACAGTATTCAATTGATTTATTGTAACTTAATATGTTGTTTCTAAATTATATAATCGACCATAAATTTTGATTATATGCTTTTCTTCTTTGAAGCGGATCTCCTTACCACTTTTTGAAGCATAATTAAAGAGTTTATAATAACCTTTTTGGTGTTCGTCATCGATTGTTAATGTCATTCTAACACATTACGTTGGAAGAAATGGAAAAAACGCAGGTCTGTGGTCTGTGATGAATCCTAATCAAAATATCACAATAATGAACCGTTCAAATATATTACAAACGTCAGTCAATCGCGGGAAAAATTACATCATTCAAAATACCCATTGTATTTACTGTACTGAAGCTCATATCGAATTCTTGCATTATAACTTTATAAATAGGGAATTAAAGAAATGCATTTATAATTTCATGAAAATATAGATCAACCCTGCTGACTTTTCAACAATTATGTGTTGACAGCTCCATTAGTTCTTCGTCAACTGTAAGATGTAAAATATCCCAAAATAGACCTGCAAACTTTTCGGGTACAACATGGGTAGTAAAGGGACTCAGAACCTATAAAAAAAATTAATCGAAAAAAACACTTCCTTATGCGACTAGGGCCGGTTTTACAATAGTGGTATAAACTAGGAATAAGCTTACTCTCGGTATAAGATGTAATCTAGCGTTTTACAAAGCAGGTATAAGTTTGACAGTGGAATAAGATTCTCGAAAAGACTAGAATAAGCTATACCGTCGTCGAACAGACAGATAAGTCGGTTACTCTACGAATAACCTCAAAAAGTGACAGAAATAAAATTATGATTGTTGAAAGCGAAAGAGAAAGCGTTGTAGCAATTTTAGTGCAACCGAAATGGAAATATCTTTTTAATCGGAAGATTGAAATATTTATTGTAAGATCATTCAAATTCATTTAAAAATAATAAATATACTCTCTCAACGAAGAAAAATATCACAGATATGACAGGACTGTCAAGAGATGTCAATTTATATGAACTACTTTTACGTTACTCCTAGAATTGCTATATTGTAATTGTAAAACCAACTAGTTTTATCCTAGGTATAAACTCTGGTATAACTTTATTCCCAGAATAACTATACTGGTATTTATACCTAGTATAAATCTCAATTGTAAAACCGGCCCTAACCTTTTCCAGAATTTTTTTGTTCGTTGTGCTGGCAGCAATTCCCCTGAATAGAACTCGTCCATTGTCAGTTTATAGGTGTTATTCTATGGTCCATTGCTCCGCACTCATGCCGTGCACATAGCCGAAGATGAAGGTTAAGGGCGACGACCCAGCGCTGTAGTGGAACGCATTTGATGCGAGAATTACAGTCAAGCTATGTCGGACATGGTTAGTACTTGGATGGGTGACCGTGCCAGGGAAAACCATCGTATAGGGGCCGTACAGCCGTTAGCGGAGTAGCATATCACAGCTCTCAGGCATTATACCAATGAGCACGAGGTATAATGTAGATATGCCGTTTTTCGGAGAAGACGTAAAACCAAGGTCACGAGTCCATGGATGTTGGGCTCGTTAAAGAACGCTACCACTGGTTGGAACACTAGTGGGTTCGTCAAAATTTCCGGTTAGGGGTTGAGTGCTCCCGGCGTCGGTGATTAACCTCAGTCGCAGAAATACACCGACGTTAAATAACCAAATAAAAAAAAGTTAAAAGTTATGGAAATACTATTATTACAAATCATCGTCCAATATCCTCAGTTACCCATCTATCGAAAATATTTGAGATAATCATTAGAAAGAGGCTTGTTTCATTTCTCAATAAATATAAAATAATTACAAACAGCCAATTTGGATTTAGAGAGAAAAGCTGGACTCAAGATGTTATTCTGTCGTTGACTTAGAAAGTGACAAAAGTAGTTATTATTCCATACAGCTTTGAACTTCCCAGCATTGTTGTTGAATTCCTAACATTTTGTTCCATGTTTGTCATTGAAATATATAAAAAAAACGTTCCATTCATTGTATCCTTTTTTCATCCAATAAAATATATAAACTTGACGATTATTGCTTCATTTTTCTCAATTCAGGCATTATATGGTCCATTTTTTGACATTTAATTCAATTTTACTCGACTTTTCATTGTTATTATTGTAATATCAATCTTGAGTAATTTTTAATGAAAGTTCAAAAAATGGATCGTAAATGTCATTTTGCAGTAAAAGTAAAATTACAGAAATTTTGGATATACCGCAAAAAACTGTAAAATTACAGGAATCTTCTTTTTTGGATGTTAGCGAAGTTCACAACCTGATTTGTGCCAAAGGTACTGACGGGAATCTCAAGGTAGCGCCACAGCCAACCGCATCTAAAACAAAGGTTTGCGTTTATCTTTTGTTTCTCAAACATCACATCAAATGACAATTTTTTTATTATTGTTATGACACGAGCAGGTACTTTGTAACGGAGGAAATGGTATTTAATTTGATACTATCAACATTTCCATGAAAACGTATGTCATGACGAATTCAACCATTTTACATTATCAGTTATTTCCATTTCTTTTTCTTGTAGTAGTAATAGATACCAATACCCTATTTATAATTTCAAAGTGTATCAATGAAAATAGCGTGAAGTATTCGTGGATAGCTTTGGAAATATTTAATAAGAAATACATAATATGAAATTATTTGAAAGCATTAAAAAAAGTCGCTCTGAACTGTTATAGAAGAGAAATTAATTAAAACAACTTCATGTATGCCCGCTATATTTAAGAAAATGATTGAAATTGAATATCTGACACCGCAGCTGCAGGTGGCCAATATCGCCAATCATCGAATAAAATATTGCTTATAATATTAAAGAGTTCGGGTCACTTTTAAGGCTCACCACTATAACATAAAAATTTTTATGGGATAGGGTGGATGCATTCTTCAAACCCTTTCAGAGCCGGTTTTACAATTGAGATTCATACTAGGTATAAATAGCAGTATAGTTATTCTGGGAATAAAGTTATACCAGAGTTTATACCTAGTATAAAACTAGTTGGTTTCACAATATTTTTTTTCACCGGTATAGAAATTCTAGGAGTAACGTAAAAGTAGTTCATATAAATTGACATCTCTTGTCAGTCCTGTCATATCTGTAATATTTTTCTTCGTTGAGAGAGCTTATTCATTATTTTAAAATGAATTTGAATGATCTTCCAATATTTAAATCTTCCGATAAAGAAGATATGCTACAACATGCGCTCTTTTTTCGCTTTTAACAGACATAATTTTATGTATGTCATTTTTGAGATTATTCGTAGAGTAACCGACATATCTGTCTGTTTGACGACGGTATAGCTTATTCTAGTCTTTTCGAGAATCTCATTCCACTGTCAAACTTATACCTGCTTTGTGAAACGCTAGATTACATCTTATACCGAGAGTAAGCTTACTCCTAGTTTATACCACTATTGTAAAACCGGCCCTAAAACGATTTGTTTACTCTCATGGGCATGTGTCAATTATGTTTGTATATTTATATGTATATTTAAAATAATATGGTTATAGTATCCATTTTTTGGTTAATTGAGTTTAATGAATTAATAATATAATATTTATTGAGTAAACTGATATCAATATGATATTTATTTGTTCGTGGAGTTGAGTGAATTGATATCAATATAATATTTATTTGTTCGTGGAGTTGAGTGAATTAATATCAATATAATATTCATTTGTTCGTAAACGTTAGGGTAAGTTTTGTGAATATAAATCCATTTATAATGGGCTTGTTCAAGAAAAAAATTTTAATTTAGAAATAGAAACTAGAGCTCATTTTAAACGGATTCCCAAAACTTTAGATTTTTCCGCGAACGTTTAAGCCCTCAAATTAATTAAAGAAATTGGATTGAACGAAAACGGGGCGTGGTTACCTGTGACGTCACAGTGCATGTGCCATACCTAACATTTGAAACGCCGTGAGTTGAGAGCTATGTGGAAGTGTACTGTTTGTTTATTGCATTATATATTGTGTTTTGTAAGAAACAAAACGCTGGACTGTTGATTGAGCTGTTTCTTTATTTTATTATATACCTAATGAGTGAGAAAGTAGTGGTAAATAAGTACTGTTTGGTTCCCGACAGTCCTAGAACATCCAAGAATGCACCAGAAAAATATATGTACATTAAAATAATGAACAGTGGAAAAGTTACTAAATCCTGTACTATTAGCGCGATTTTTTGACTGTCAAAAACGCTTAGTTAAAAGTCATGTCACAGTTTTTATAAACTAAAGCACAGTAATTTGTCATTAAGCTCAGAAAATAGAACCCCTGGAGGAAGTCAAGTAGAGGAGGAAATCAATGGATATCACACGGATGGAATCTATAGGTATCTCGGAAAATAGGGGTTCAAGCTTGTATTAAGGCTTATGTACGTTCCAAGGCGATTCAATGTGGAGGCGAAAAATGGCTAAAAAAGAAAAATGAAGAAATCGCGTTTGGAAAAATACGAAAACCCATCAACCAAGAGTTTTTAATATCCACTAGAGGTTTTTCTTTTACAATCACTTCGTCAGATTTAAGCTTGCCAGATCGGAATAACTTATTTCAGAAGAAATACAATATTGAACATTTTAATTGATACAAAAAAATCCAAAGCTTCATCGAGGAGTTCCGAATAATTCATTATTTGTTGTGAACTTGTTAACTAACAAATGTGAGCTAGACAAGCTTGATATCTTTTTAACATTGAAAAATATCAAACTGAATTCACAGTACGGGATATTAGCAGACGATTTTGGGAAGCCACTTTCCAGAGTATGTAGCATTATACAAAAAAGTATACCTTTATTAACCATTCGTGCATTGGATGCTCCTCTCTGGAGTTGAGAATTTCATGTTCCCTACAGAGGGAGATATGAAAATGTACAATGTATTATAGATTGTCATGAAATTTTAATTCAAAAACCAAGTGTAAACTCTTTGTTTTTATTAAAGTAGTTCATCACCATGAAGATATCGGGTTCAGGTAAATTTCCAAAATCTGCTTTAATAAATCCGGTATCTAAGTACTGAATAGGTACATCTTCAATAGCAAAAACCACTAACTATTTGAAATTTGAAGATATTGCAGCTGGAACCAACTTTCTCATGTAGAACGCAGCGGTGTAATGCCGAATATCATACCCCGACATAAAATGTGACGTGTGAGTCACAGTCCGCTCTGCCGCTTTTTAAGGGAGCTCCATTTTCACCCTTTAATATCTAAGTAATGGAGAAAGTTTAAGAGCTGAAAATTTTACCTGTTATTTTGATGACTCAGTTTTACAAAAAAACGTGAAAAAAAAACGAGAAAATATTTCTTTGATAACAAGCCCATTAATTGGAATGGCATTTTGGAGACCATACGACAGTCCAAGATGATGCGCGGGAATCTAATAATTTGGTGCCACAAGCAAATGACTTAGCAATAAATGATAATGATGATAGAGCCGAATTTGAAAACAAATATTTTCATGTTTCAGTGTATTAAATAGGTACGCGTGTTTGAAAAAAGAAAATTCTGTAATTTCCGATAATGCGGTTATTGCCCGCGATAATTCACGAATTGACGAAAATCGGGCTTTCAACGATTTATAATGTAGTCGAACGAATCATTCTTTAAAGCGAAAACGAACAGATCAAAAACTGTGTAAGGTTGACAATGCTACAAATTATGTGATTAAACGGATTGTTCACGGGTTTTATAAGGACAAAATGAGAACTGATTCGTGATAATTTGCGAGATATTCATGAATATAATTATCAAAGTTTAGAAACACTGCGCGCGGTTTTATTAAATTGTGGGTTTAAATAAGAAGTTGGATAATCGAATTGTTATAATCGAATCTCGACGTATCGTTGAGAGGAGTATTTGAGCAAAATAAAAGGGTACCGTGATTTGAATAGAACTGTAATTTATTAAGATGAAACTTGGTTTGATACTCATGATGTTGTCAAGTATGGTTGGGTTGACGACACAAAAAATTGTTCTTTAGATACCTACTCCGTGTTCGAGAGGAAACGCGGAAGTAAAGATGGTTTTGTACCTAATGCGTTGTTTTGTACCTAATGCGGCTAAAAATATAACAGTCTTCCGCTGATTATCACGAAGATATGACAGCTGATTTATTTGAAAAATGGTTTGATGAACAGCTTTTGCCTAATATTCCGCCGAGCTCGGTAATTGTAATGGACAACGCGTCCTATCATTCGCGAATATTAAATAAAATTCCCAATATCACCAAGATAAAAGACGAAATTTTAAAATTTATGCGCATTAATATTCCTAAAAAGATTATATTATAAAGAATGTTTGCAGTAGGTCCGGTCAAAATTAACATTAGATAGACTTTACATAGAGTATCATTTGACAAATTGTTCAACGAGATAGTGAAAAACTTGGAAAGTAAAAATTCAGATATCAGCATTATTCAAGGTAATTTCAGTACACTTTTTCCGAAAAAGATAAGTTAAATGAGCTGAATAAGAATATGCTTGATTACATGATTGATTCAGATTGTACTCCTCAGGACATTGATAATGAAATAGAACTGGCCGATTCATATTTATCGAAATTTAATACAATTAATAATTGTAGAATTGACCAGTTGTTAGCTACCAATCGTTTAGGTAGCCTAAGCAGTAAACCCGAGACGAAGAGTAACCTGAAATATCTCAAAACTGAATGGTGGTTAATTCAGAGACTGGTTACCATTTTGGAATCAATTCAAGCGCATCGATGAAGACGACAACGTAGACCCTCAAGATAAATTCCAATTTTTGCTTCAAGCGCCAATTCCAAAATCAAGAGCTCGTCAGATAGTAGAAAGTTATCCTGCAGCTGCGCAAAACTTCCACAAGGCTTTGGAAAGTTTGAAGTCTCGCTACGGTAAAGATGAGCTACTTGTCGAATACTAAGTGAGAGAACTCCTTCAATTAGTATAGGGAAATTTAGATTGTAAACCTTCTCTTTCCAATCCAATCTTCATGATGGATGCTCAGCTAAGAGCCCTTGAAACCCTCAATCTGACACATACAGTGTGCCGCATTTAAGATGAAGACACCCCCATATTTTCGCTGTTTGAAAGATTACAGATTTGAATTTTTGCAGTCATACATGTTGATGGAACACATTTCTTGAAATAGTCAAATGGAATCTGAACTTTAATCTCAGCATACTACGATTTCACAAACGGGGGCACTTTTCGATATTTTGCTTCGCGTTGATAATATCGAAAAAAACTATTCGAAAAAGTTGTTCAGAATATCATTTCAACCCCACATACCAAAATTCATCACAAAATTCGCATTTTTAATTTTTTAATTTTTTTGGCCTACACACTGAATTATTACAAGATATTGTTTAATTTGATCATTAGCGTGCCATGGAAAGTAATATTTTGACAGTATTTTTAAATGTCAGCAGCTCTAGTCAGTGACCAAACAAATGAAATGCGCTTGACTTTAGGAGAAAAAATAGAAATAATCCGGTTGTTTGGTGATAATTCTCGTAGTAGCAGAGAAGTTGCTGCAGAGTTTAACTTGAGACATCTCCAACGTGCGCCCATTACTAATGGAGAAGCAGCTGCTGTAAATGCTCTTTTCAACGAATCTGGCAGTGTTATTGAAGTTCATCGGAATGGTCAACCTCGTCGAATACACCGGCATCTTGAGGATAACAATATATTGGCAGCAAATCGAGCAGATCCATGCATGGGTCTTCGAGATTTATCGTCTCAACTGAATATTAGTAAGGATAAAATTAGAAGATGTTTTGTACGTCACAAGATCAAGCCCTATAGACCGAAGTTCTTACATACATTGAAAGAAGGTGATGATAGTAAAAGATTAGACTATTGTTATTGGGCCCAAGGTAATTTTTTAAATGACAGACAGTTTCTGAAGAAGATTATGTTTACCGATGAGGCTACATTCACTACTAATGGGGTTGTATCCTCTCAAAATTGTAGATACTGGGCCATAGATAATTCTCACTGGGTTATCAATTGTAAAGACCAATATTCCCAGAAAGTTAATGTCTGGTGTGGGATTTTCGGAGACCGTATAATTGGTCCTTTTTTCTTCAATGGATCATTGAATGCTGATCGCTTTGTTAACTTCCTCGATGGGGAATTTTGGCAAGCAATTTGTGTATGCGTTTGTTTTCTGGTGAATGATACCATTACTTTTGAGAAAGCCATCAAACTCTCTGGAACAAAATTCACCTCCATTGTCAGATCTGAGCACCTTAATCTTCTCGTTCGTCTGGTTTTCGGCCATGCTCTTAAATTGCTTAAAACATCCAAATACCTCGTCTTTCGATTTAATAAAATAGACAAATGCCATTCTACTAAAATCATCTTCGAAGACTACAAAATATTTTGAACCTCCCAAAGATCTCGTCTCCATTGGTCCACAAACATCAGTATGTACAAGTTCTAACAATTTCTTCGCTCTGGAACCCCCATGCTTGAAAGGTAGTCCAGTCTGCTTACCTTCACAGCAAACTTTGCAGTTTTTTAAACCTAACTGCACTTGTCCTTTAATGTAAAGTCCGTTCACCAAACCATTCTGCATTTTATTTACATAATTACCATTTATGTGTCCAAATCTACGATGCCAAATTTCTCCTGAAATGGATGTTTGTGTCAATAAACATTTTTCAGACTCAAAAATGTTCAATTTATACATCCCATTTTCCAAACCAGCTATGGCAACTGGTTTCTTCTGCTTATTAAAGACTGTACAACGATTATCCTTAAAACTAAGAGAATTTCCATTTTTAATAAGCTGACTTACTGACAATAAATTTGTCGTCAAACCAGGAACACATAAAACATCTTTTACAGGTATATCGTATTTACCTTTTCCCACTATAGTTGTGATCATCACTTCACCTGAACATTTTGCAGGAACCTTTGTCTGATTGGCAACAACTATTTCTGGAACTTTTGCAGGAATCTCATTCTTTATCGAATCCTGTCTAGCAGTAAGGTGAACACTAGCACCAGAGTCTATATACCAGTCCGATTTACTAAAGGTACCACTTAAAGATACTGCACTAAACGCGTTAGTCCCTTCAACGGTGCCGGCGGCGGCATTGGCGGTGGCGGCGTTGGGTCATTTATTTTGATAATGCCCAAGCTGCTTGCACCGAAAATACCTTATTCTCTTTCTATCTCCCGGTTTCTGAGAATATTTGAGCTTAAAATTTGGCTTACTAGCTCCGAACGCACTTACACTATCACTATCACATTGCATGTCCAGTAACTTTGTTTTGAATCTGTTGTTACCTCAATACCAGAATGTTCAATTGCCATAATCATTGGTGAGAATTTTGCATATGTATGTTGAAATGAAATAATTTTTGAAAAATGGGTTGGTATACTTTTTTGCAGGTACCTATATACGGTCGTAAAAAAAATAATGTTCCTAACTCATGCGTAAAGTGTCTTTCCCGCATTAAAAATATTGTGGTTTAATTTCCCAAGAAATTAAAAAGAAAAGAATAGTTGAGAAGTATTCCACATGCAAATTGGAAACCAAGTCAAACTTCAGTGTGTATTAAATATTTCACCAAAGATCAAATTTCACAAATCTCGAAACCTGGAAAAGAAGCTAGGAGCGGACAAAGAATTGAAATCTTTTATCTTAACCAATATTTATAAGATATGTAAGTACACTCAATAGTTAGGTTCATCATTATGCGCGTATTCTAGATTCACAAATTTTGTCGAAATTTGCCAAATTGCGGCAGGTGTGGCAATACATAAGAATATTTCTTTTTTGATTTCTAAAATTACCAAAAGAAAAACATTACTCAGGCTGTTGTGGCGCCAACAGTTACTCACAACAATAATTCAGCAGGCGGCCCGATGGGTATATATTCACGATGGGCCATTTAAAGTTAATTTTTATTTGAATGATAGGCTGTAGACTGTAACATTTAACATTTTTTTGTTTGAATAGTTTACTGAATGACACGATGGAAATATTGCAGCAAGCACATATTTGCGATGGGTCATTCTACTGCACTCTAATTGATAATTCACTAAATGACACGATGGAAATATTGCATCAAGCACATATTTGCGATGGGTCATTTTATACATTCTAATGAATAATTTACCAAATGACACGATGGAAATATTGCAACAAGCACATATTTGCGATGGGTCATTTTATACATTCTAATTAATAATTTACCAAATGACACGATGGAAATATTGCAACAAGCACATATTTGCGATGGGTCATTTTACACTTTCTAACTGCAATCTAACGCATACGTATCTGCGATGGGTTGATCGAAGTCAATCTACTACCAATGATTTAACACGGCATAGACTACTCACAAATGGGAACAGTCCCTTACTTTTTGATTTGTGGTAATTATTACTATTTAAATTTTCTAAACTTTGTTCGGCCAATATGGAAAATGTTCCATTCTACTCTTAGCAGGTTTGTTGCGGTTTAACTATTGGAGCGATACAAATCAGAGGTTCTCACGTGCATTTCGATAACAAAGTATTAAATAAATGATTTGAAGTTCCTTTTGTTAAATTAGTACCAGCACCATGGATTGCTTCTTGCTGAAGCACCGAATGTTCTTATGATGTTGTCAAAAAAAACTTTGCTCAATTTCTTCAGTGGCGAAGGTAGGTTGGAAGCGAAGAAGACAAAAGTTCAAGAAAGCCTAAACTAGGACAAATAACTGTGTTGAAGTTTCCAGAATTTTCAAAAATATTTGGATCGAGGGTGATGAAACGTAGCTTAAAACCAATTTGACTGGTCTTATTCAACATTCTAGCACATATCAAACAATGTTCAACATGTTTCTTAGCACAGCGAACCAGCGAATTCATTATTAGATGGTACAGAAGATGAAATTCCATAATTTTCTTAGCCTTTGTTGAGGTAATTCGAAATAAAGTGCTTTTTATGTACTAATGCCACAAGAGAGCGAGAAGAAACTGAAAATATATAATTTTTATAGGTTCCATATATCATTCTGGCATCAAAAGAAACGAGGAAATCGATCAATTATCTGTAGACACTACATCTAATGGGGGAGTACTTTACATCCACAAAAAAAATCCTTGTACTGACCACGTTAATACAATAAAAAAAAACATATTATATTTAATTCGTGGCAATCAATATGGAATCATATGACATCCAAACAAAGAGGAGTTGAGATACAAGTTGAGTTCTGTCTATCAATACTAGACAAACAAAGAGATCAAGCCGCTTGCGTATAGGGCACACACTCAAATATCTCCTCAAGAAAGAAGCGGCACCAGAATGAAAAAACTGTCATACTTCTCCTACCGTGAAACACATCATCATTAGACTGTCCTGAATTTTCTAGACATATAAAACAGAATAACTTAGTTGCGGTATTCAAGGATGTGCTCACCAAAGACACAAGTGATTTATTTAAATATCTCAAAGACGCTAATTTGTATAGCAACATTTAATTAACTACAAACCAAATATAGCTCATACTACTTAGGTAAGTCCTCCTGTAAATGACTCTCAGTATTGATGCGGGTATTTTTGTATTAGATGAAAAAAAGACTGAAAACAACCTGACAAAGATTATAAAACCTGCTGTCTACCTGTGGAGGGATGTAATGTAAACATCACTTAAACCTTACATTTTTTCGCATAGTACACAACGATTCGCCGTTTTATAAATGTAACTATTAAATAAAGCATACTTATATTTCGTCTACGTCAAAATGTTTCGCAGTAACAATTGTCGAGAAAAAAAAAAAAAAAAAAAAAAAAAAAAAATGTGAGCGGCTTTGTCACATTTATTGAAAAATATAGGATTTCATGAAATTTCAAATTGGCATTCTGTTTATAAACATATTCATTCGTGTGTGAAAGAAGTTATGTACACTGTCAAAGATAGAACAAATCGATCTTCATACATCTATTTCAATTCTATAACAATTATGGGATTTTATACCTATTGAGGAACCACAAAAAAATTCCAAATGATTATTACATTTCAAACAATACGTTTGGCAACATCTATTGAATGTAGCAATCTAAATAAATAAACCTTGACACTGTTCACAAAACAGTCTAGCCTATAGAAGTGAAAGTCTAATAGTATTATCTAGAATGAAAAAATGAGATGTCAAACCCATCCACCTGAAGCGCTAGCTGCAATTGAGTCGTCGAAATAGGCAAGGCAGCAGAGGCCAAAAAACATACTAATGGTATTTTTTCGCGAGATCCCGTTGATGTGAAGTCGGTAACAGAACGGTTATACCCTCACCAAAGAAATTTGAAAGGTTGTTATCGTTCATGATCTCCCGCGAAAATAAACCGGTTAACCGGATAGATTTAACTTGACAACAATAATAAATAAACATAACCTCAATAAAAAGTGACGAGTTACAAATTGTTTCTATCGTTTGAAAAATGTTTTCTTTAGTTTTGTAAATACTTTATAGCTGAGTACACATGACTCGAAAGTCAAGAAAACATATTCGTATTCTGTGTAAAAATAATTTATTAAATCGCAGAGCGCTTTCGGCTATTAAGCCATCTTCAGTGCTTACTCGTCAGGTAATACAAGAAACTTGGACAACACATTGACGTCATGAATTAAAATTACATTAAAAATTAAAATCCCCCCTAAACAGGGGATCATTTTAATTTTTAATGTAATTTTAATTCATGACGTCAATGTGTTGTCCAAGTTTCTTGTATTACCTGACGAGTAAGCACTGAAGATGGCTTAATAGCCGAAAGCGCTCTGCGATTTAATAAATTATTTTTACACAGAATACGAATATGTTTTCTTGACTTTCTTTAGTTTTAACTATAATTGTCGATTTTTTTGATACGAGCCTTCCTGTAGTTATGTCATCACCCAGCTGACAGCCTTACGTTCTTTGTACGTAATTCTTTCGTCACCCATTACGTCGTTTTGACTTATTGGATGACGTAGAATCGACTAAAATATGACGTGAAAATGTCACAGCCCAAAGACGTTACCTATTCACGTCACGTCTACGTCAACGTATGACGTAGAATAGATATGTTTTATCGACGAAATTGTAACGTATAATTACGTTATTTTACGACGTCATTTTATAAACCTATTATTACGTATGTATGGATTTTGGGACAGCACAAAAACCAAAAATAATAATAACCACAAGTTTATTTGTCAAATATCACAAGTTAGAAAAAAGTAAATAACATGTTATTATATAAAAAGAACGATATATGATCTACAATGAGCCAATTACATGTTAACTTGCTTGAAATAAAAAGTACTTACAAAATTATCAGAATTTTGTTCACTAATTAAGAACTCTTCCAAGCTGGTTAAATCTTCTTCTGTTGAAATTGGTAATTCTATTGGCAAATCACTTAAATCAAAGGTAGGTTTTGGATTTACTGGGGTAAAACGATTTCTCTTGGCTCGTCCTCTATTATCATTCGAGTCCTCCATATCGCTTTGCAGGTCTGATGTAAGCTCATCTAGTTGAAGTTTTTCACGGGCCTTCTCCAAGTTTTCTGCAATTACATCAAGTAACAACATTATTGTTCTTTTTTTAAAGCTGTTTTATTGACACAAAGGAATTTATTTAGCTTCCAAATGGTTTTTCCTTTTTTAAGGTTTGTGAAAATACCCAATTAGTTCATTTTCAAAAGAAAACTTGAATGAATTAGCGATAAGCACATATCTGATCTACTATAATTTATATAATCAAAACTGAGCACTTCAAGAATGTATGTTTTTGATGTGCTGGTTTAAATTTATTTTGGAGTTGTCATTTCAAAAACATAATAAACAAAAACTGATTTTTCAATTCATTAGAAAATTATATAATTGTCAAATTCATCTTACCTTGTTCAAAGTATACTTTTTCCACTTTGTAGATGCCCAGCTTTTATAGTCTGGAGAAACGTCAAATTTCAATGCTTTCTGGTACTTTGTAGATGGCCAAAAACACGCCGATTTCCTCGGTGTTAGCCACTTGCTATGCACCAGTGCTAAGCCACCCACATCATGGTCAGTTTCACAAAATTCAACCCATACGAAAGAATCCATATCTAGATAGACAAAAATTACAAAATGTGAAAGCGTACTAATCACCTACACACTGTAGCCATTATGTATATAAGTACAAAATTATTTAACCATTTACGTTTACTGAATTTTTAATCCAAACAACCCAATATACATGTAAAAACTCTCAAAATAACAATGCTTTGTTAAATTTCAAACTTTTTGATTATAATTTTATTCTCCTTACTTTTTCTAAATATGGCTGCCCATTAAGGAGGGAAACCGGCTGGTAAATATGTACATTATCCATTGATTATGTGATTTTAATAAACCTACCGCAATAGCAACATTTTACTCACCTCAATTTATCTGCAAAAACACTCGAATCACAGCACAGGTGGTAAAATAATTTGATGGTAACGGTAAAGTAACAATAATTATCACATTAATATCACCAATCTCTGTACAATGCTGGGTCACTGTGGTAGTGGTATGTGCCTGGTACAAAAATGAAAGAGGAGAGGCAACGAGAAAGGGCGAAGACATTCGACCCAGTTCGACTCGGTGAGGTGCGCATGCGTCCAAGCAGCCTTTAACCTTTTCTATTCAGAGGTCGTAGGTTCGAAACCAGGCTAGAACATTGGTTTTTTGTTTTTTTTTCTTACACTTAGATCAACCGGGTTCGGGAATGGATAACAATCATTTTATTATTTTTCACAAGTTGAAAGAATACTCTGAATTCCAAAGCAATAACAAATGAGCACGTAAAATATACGATTACTATCCATAATTATCACCACTTGGAATATTTTCAACTGCATTGGTATACCTATATTGAAGTGATGTATTTACCTGTTAATAGTATTATTGGGAAATGCAAAAAAATACACACGATATAAAATTTTAATTCACACCATGCAAATGTGCATCATTGCATCACTTGAGGTCGACGTAGTGTCGACGTTGGCAAAATGACGTATATGGTTGGTCTAGGTTGTCTCGTCGTAGAGACGTCGATATAAGGTTGTCGACGTCATTTACCAATAATTACCTAATATCGACGTTTATATGACGTGACCATGTCAGCTGGGCACAAGTAACCTTGCATAGTTCAGTCAGGCTATACGAGTATTTGGAATGTTTAACTTCAGCCAATACTAAAGAAAGTCCCATAACTCACCATTCAACAACTCGTTTGCTGTTAATATATCAACAATAACGTGAAAATTTTCACCTCGATTATTTAACATTAATTCTACTTGTTCCATTGAAAATTGAAGTGAATCAAAGTAGATATATTATTTTGTTGTCTCAGATATTATCTACCTAGATAAATAATTGTATTATCTAACCTCCGTGGATATTATACATAAAATAATGAATTATCCTAATTTTCAAATGTCACTCCTGACAATTAAATTTCTATAACCGCCAGTAACCATACTCCTAGATGCGGGAACTGAGAGAGATCCCGTTTTATAATTTATTGCGTCACAAATTACGTCATTAACATACTCCCCTATTACCGTTCTATCGCAAAAATGCAGTGGGAGCTGAATAACAGTTCCCGTTATATCAACGGGATCTCGCGAAAAAATACCTTAAGGGAAGAAGAATTTCAGCGTTCGCAGTGGATGAGTTCAGAACTATTTCATAGCAATTTTTGTCAATGGAAGTTTGTTCATTTGAATTACTAATGCCTGATTCCACTAACCATTTCCTAAAGTTAGATAACACCTAAAGCGAATTTAGGGATCCCTAAATGCAATTTACATTTTACCACGAGTTGAGTAATACCTAAGAGAGATAATATTACGTATTTCCAATCACTTTTTGATCAAGTTTTTTCCACTTTTTCATGCTAGTTTTGTTATAATTTGTTTTCACATTTTTCAATAATACAATACTATGATTAGTAGAAAATTTCTTGAGGAAACATATGACATCAACTTAATTTTTCAATAAAACAACCTTAATAAATGACAAAATTATGTGTATGTTCTATTTTGACCATTTTCAATTACCTATATCATAAGTAGCAGCATATACAGTGTGTCTACTTAAGTTGGACTCATATGGGAAACTTTTTTATTATTGGTTTTAGGAAAAAAAGTTATTCTTCATAAAAAGTTCTGCATTATCTAAAACCTAAAATGCAATCATTAGATATTTCTTATTTTGAGCCGTATACGAGGTTTGTCAAAAAATATTAATCTTACTCAAGAGTAAAGTACCTTTATTTTTCATAATACAGAAAAATTGTAGAAAGTAAAGTTGTTTAAAATTAATAGTTATATCCAAATATGGAATTACAGCTATTTAGCATGAAAATTAAGATTTGGTGATTATTTACGATTACAAATACTTTATGCTTAATGTAAAACGTAAATAATCACCAAATCTTAATTTTCATGCTAAGTAGCTGTAATTGCATATTTGAATATAACTTTTAATTTTAAACAACTTTACCTCTTACAATTTTTCTGTATTGTGAAAAATAAAGGTACTTTACTCTTGAGTAAGATAAATATTTTTTGACAAACCTCGTATACGGCTCAAAATAAGAAATATCTAATGATTGCATTTTAGGTTTCAGATAATGCAGAACTTTTTATGAAGAATAACTTTTTTTCCTAAAACCAATAATAAAAAAGTTTCCCATATGAGTCCAACTTAAGTAGACACACTGTAAAGTGGTTTCGGTCTCCATTCTTCCCTTTTTCATTTTATCAACGACTACACAAAGAAACAATCAGTAAGAAACGGTGCACACTATTTTCAAAACAGTTCCAAAACTAAAAATTCACTTTTATATCCTATTTACACTTTCCATAAAAATACAAATTTGACAGTTTAAGACGAAAATGTTGCCATTGCGAATGTATCTTAATTTCAGAACTATCGATACTCGCTATCAAGCAAGAATCGTTTGAACGGTAATCTTACTGGTCCACAAACGGGATGGAACAGAGAACTGATAGTAATCTCTAGTTCAGAATCAGTAATTTCAGGTGGTTGGAACGATTTTTTTCAACTGCGCATGTGTATTAGTAATATTACTGTAAATTACTGGTGGTTGGAACGAACCTATTATATGACAGTGACATTTTAATTAATATATTTATTGACTTATATTTGTCCAACACCCATTTGATTGTCTTAACACCCTCTCTCAATCAAATCCTATAAAATAAATAACAAATATTCTATGAAATTTCAAAATATCTGGTTCAATATTAATTAAATACATGAACCAACCAATCATTACTTATAAAACATAAACTGCGAATACGAATACAATTTTGTTTATGCTTCATTCCTTAATCCTAAACTATATCTATCTATATATATAAAAGAAAGTCGTGTTAGTTACACCACTTATAACTCAAGAACGGCAGAACAGATTTTGGTGAAAATTGGTAGGGAGGTAGTTTAGAGCCAGGAGACGGACATAAGATACTTTTTATCCAGTTCGACAGCGTTCCCGTGGGACTTGACATGAAACGTCAATCACTATAAAACGTGGTATAACAAAAAAGAATCAGACTTGGAATAACAAAACGCAAATGACAGCTATGTAATTGACGTATAATGACAGCTACGTAATGGCGTATAGATGACAATTTGATATTTTCTATTTCTAACTACAAAAATAATGAATGGTTGAGTGAGCGATCAATTTTAGCGGCTAAGAATAAAGGTGTAGATGACCTGAACTATATAATTCAAAATAAGATCATTGACACATTGCATTCATTCAAATCTATTGACTGCGTCACAAATGAAGATGAAGCCACCACCTATCCAATTGAATTTTTAAACTCTTTGGACGTGCCTGGCTTACCACCGCACAATTTACGCCTAAAGGTTGGCTCCGTAGTAATCATGCTTCGAAACATAAACCAACCAAAACTGTGCAACGGTACGCGTTTGGTGGTTGAAGAATTGATGAACAATGTAATTTACGCTACGATAATGATAAGGAAATTCAAAGGTGAGGAAATTCTTATTCCGAGGATCCCGATGATCCCAACCAATATGCCGTTTGAATTTAAAAGATTTCAATTTCCGATATGTCTTGCATTTGTCATGACCATCAACAAATCACAAGGCCAATCCTTAAAAGTTTGTGGTTTAAATCTAGAACATTCATGTTTTTCCCATGGTCATTTATACGTGGCATGTTCACGGGTCGGAAGACCATCTGCGTTGTTTGTTTTTGCGCCTGATAATAAAACAAAAAATGTCGTGTATCAAAAGGTACTTACGTGAAGAGCAACCTATGTACTAAAATACAGAAATAATAATGAATGATTAATGTAGGTATTTAATTTTTTTGTGTTTTTTCCAATAAAAAAAAACATAATCTGCTTATTTATTGCCATTAAGGCGGAACAAAGTTCGCCGGGTCAGCTAGTGTTTCATAAAAGATTCTCCGCTTAAACCTTTAGTAAGTATATCTGCTGTTTGATCATTAGTAGAAATAATAATATATTGAACTGACACAACCTTATTACTAACTAAATCTTTCAAAAATTTATATTTAACATCAACATGTTTTAAGCGTTTGTGTTCATATTTACCAGTTAGCTTAATGCAAGACTGATTGTCTTTAAAAACAGTGAAACAAGTTTTTGCATAGCCAAAATCCATCAACAAGTTTTGCAACCATATTCCTTCTTTCGTAGCCTCTGCTAAAGCAACATATTCTGCTTCAGTTGATGAAACGGCAACGCAGTTTTGTTTCTTTGAATTCCAGCAGACAGTACAACCAAATACTTTGAATAAGTAGCCAGATGTTGACTTCCTGTCTATTTGGTCGCCCAATCTGAGTCAGCATAACCGATTAATTTCTCAGAGCAATCTTTATTATAAAATAGTTCAAAATGTGCAGTTCCTTTGATATACCTGAGAATACGTTTTAAGCAAATCCATAGCTGTTCAGAAGGATTCTCCTGAAATCTACTGCAAATATTAATTTAAATGCTGAGATCTGGACGAGTTCCCAGCATAAGATACATAATGCTACCTATCAATTTACGAACTGGTTTTTTTTCCTTCATGTTCCCTTGTAGTGATTTTATTTCTAATTTAGAATCCATTGGAGTTTTACTGTGCTTACATTCATCCATGTTGGAACGCTTCAATAGATCAGCAATATAACGTTTTTGATTTATATAAACTCCTTTTTCCGTTTTTCTAATATTAATGCCTAAAAAAGTTTCCACTGGCCCAAGATCATGCATTCTAAAAGTATTAGTTAATTGCAATTTTAAAAGTTTAATTGTTTTCTTATTGTCGCTTGCGATAATCAAGTCATCAACATATGAAAGTAAATAAGTTGTTACATTTCCAATTTCTTGGATATATAAACACTGATCAGTTTCTGACTGTTTAAATCCTAGTTTTTCAGCAAATTGATTGAATTTGTTATTCCAACAATATGGAGCCTGTTTAAACCCATATAAGGCCTTTTTCAGTTTACAAACTTTATTTTTGGCATTTTCATATCCTTCTGGTACTTTGATGTATATTGTGACATGTCACATTAGGTCATTATAACAGGAATTTTTCTTTATGTATCTTTACCAAGAAACGGTGAGAAGAAATGAATAAGAAATTACAATCTGCATCACGAGACAAAATTCTATTTTAAAATTGTTGTAATAAAATTAATCTTAAGTTTATTGTAGGTATAGAATTTTTTGATTGGTCGAAATAATTTAAATTCTGCATTGCGATTTAAAAAAAAAACCAATTGAGAATATAATACAAAAGTTAATAAGGGAGGCGGTTGCTAAGGGAGAATAAATAAAAAAAAATATAGACGGAAGGTGTCAAGAATTTTTCGAGAGAATAGTTTGATAATACTTTGAGTTTTAACTTACCTTCTTAATATAATTAATTAAATTTTGGATTGTCCCTGAGCACATTATTATATACAATACAAATTCCTTTCCATCGAGTATCATGGAGGGAGCAGATAGCGAATAGTTTTTTTGGAACACCACAGATTCTTGTAGAAGAATTTGAAGCAAGATATTTCATATATTTTGTCAAGAACAAATAGAAGGAAGACCTTCAAAAGAAAAAGTAAGGTTAGTTCTTATATTAAAGAAGTTTAGAAAACATATTGCCATAATTGAAGTATATTTGAAGAAGCAGTCTACTTACCAGTTCATATAAACAGTTTTTAAATTTGTACTCATAATCGGGTACCATAATAAATTTTTATTGGAAATCATAACACTATAAAACGTTCTATAAACACAACGTGATTCACATCAGTTTGAGGTGGAAGATAGGTGTAAGTTCCCAGTTACACCACTACGAACAGTTATATTTTTTTTCCTTTTTCTAGATAACTTTAACATGATTGGCATTGTAAAGAAATTAGGAACGTGATGCAGATTTAAATATCTTTTTATCAATTGCATAGAACAACTCATATGAATTATTTTTTGAGATTTTACTTAAAAAACTTTCTAGCTGTGTTTAGAACCATTAATTATTAGTTGTCTTCCTCTAACTATTGTTAGTAGTTTGGTAAATACGTACCAAATTTTCAATATTTAATAATAGATGGCGCAACAAGTATTTTAAATTATTATATTTTATTTGTTTGAAATTATTATAGATTTGATATTGAATTTGAAAAATTCAATTTAGTTTAATTAATTGATTTACATTAAAATTAATTTTCTAATATATTTTGCCTGAATAATAATAATTCAGGAATTACGAATAAATGTTTTAGTGTATTGTTAGGTATATAGGTATTTCTAGTTTGGAATTTATTATTTAATAAAAAGTTTTTTATGTGTTGAGGTGACACATTGTATTAAAAATATTTGATGTTTTAATATGCAATAAATTTATTTTGTCTTTACGAGTAGAACATTTTATTTTACCAATTTTCCATCTGATTATCAACACCAGTCACTTTAGAGAGTGCAACGAATGGATGCTGGCCACGTCTCTGAGAAGAAATACTGAGTTTCATGTCACATTAAATTATATTGCTTTATCTGAGCTAGCCATTATCAAATTCATCTAATTAGTAAAGTTGATGACAACTAAACAATTTTTTTTAAGAACACATATAATCAATAATTAATCTCACATACACATTGCCCACACAATATAAATAAACAAAACAGTCACAATATATCTTCTTCAATGACACCATGTAAGAAGGCAGAACTCACATCTATTTGTTGAAGTTCTAAATTTTTAACGTTTGCAACCGCTAGCAATGTTCTTACAGTTGTATAGCGTGCAACTGGTGCATATGTATTTTTATAATCGAAGTTTTCTTTTTGCATAAAGCCCTTCGCCACTAATCTTGCTTTTTATTTGGAAATGTTCCCTGCTTCATCTTTCTTAACACGAAAAACCCATTTGGTATTTATTATTTTCGCATGTTCAGGTTTGTCCACTTCTATCCATGTATTATTCATTCTTAGTGACTCTATTCCTTCTTCTATTGCTTGTTTCCAAAACTTGAAATCTGATCTACCCTGTACTTCTTCAAAACTTCTTGGTACGTCATCTACATAAGCTTCAGCATTTAATGCTAAATGTTCTATTTCATGTTCATCTAGATAGTCATTCAAGTATTGTGGTTTTTGTTTTCTTCTAGTACTTTTCCTGCGAGTTTCTTCATTGTCTTCATCTCCTTCAATCATATTTTCATCAAGTTCAATCTCTTCAATTTCTTCCTGTACCGTTTCTATTGATTCACCATTTCCTTTTTGTATTTCCACTTCAACAAGTGTATCTTTCTCAGTTTCTGGAGAGCAATTTTCAATATTGTGAATATTTTTCTTCTCATTAAATATTACATTCCTACCAACGACTATTTTTCTTTTAAATGGATTCCACAAGCGATAGCCATTATGTGTGTAACCTACCATAATAGTAGTATCAGCTTTAGACTCAAATTTTCCATTTTGTTTCTCTTTTGGAATGTGGTTATAGGCTAAAGTTCCAAAGATTTTTAAATTTTCCAGATTAGGCTTTTTTCCGAAGAAAGCTTCAGCCTTTTGAGAAAATACTTTACCAGATGGTCTGTTGCGCCTGAGTCTATATACCATTTAACTTTGTTATTATTTCTAGTAGTGTTCAAAGCTGTTCCAGAAGCTGTAGACGCTATGTTGTCACTTTCTTCTGTTCCTCTTTCCATAGTCTGATTTACTTGCTTCTTAAACCAACATTGGTTCCTTGTATGTCCTGGTTTTCTGCAGTTATGACATATAACATTTTTTTTTCATTATTTGAACATGTTTTCTGTTTAAATTCCTTTGCATTAACATTTTGACCTCTTCTCTGAGCGTAATTTTGTTTATAATTGCTTGTATAAGCCACTGGCGTGTCGTATAAATGGTTGTTTGTTTGTGTACCAGTTTTCTTTATTTCGTGATCTAATAACTTAGCTTTAACAAAATCTAATTTCAATTTTGAAGAATCCAAAGTTTCTAATGCAGTTACGATTGTATCATAACTTCTTGGTAATGTCAGAAGAAGGTGGCACACTACGTCTGTTTCCTCAAGAGTGGCACCTACAGACTTGAGTTCTCTTATAGTTTCTTCAAATTTTATGAAATGGGATTCGAGTGAATCTCCTGCTACTAGTTTCATAGTGAGCAGTTTTTTTCTTAAATATAGGTGGCTAGCTATGCCTTTTCTTTGAAAAACTGACTCTAACGATTTCCACATTTGAAACGCCGTTTTCTTGTCTTTCACGTACTCAAGATGCGAGTTTGAAATGCATTGCACAATTATTGATTTGCAATGTTTGTCGAGTTTCTCAAATGCTTCATCGTATAGTTAATTTTCCTTTTCGATACAAATTTTCACGTTATTTTGATCTAGTATAATTTCCATTCGAAATTTCCAATGATCGAAGTCTTTACCATCAAATGGTTTTATTCCAATTTTTTCACTGCTTATACCTGCCATTTATTTCTTCACTTTGTGCCGCCACTTACAAATTTTCTTAGTTCATCAAACCTTCTATGTGTGTTTGGTTATTCTGGGCCCATAACCTGTTAAGTTGAGCAGTGTTCCATAGAAGTATTTCTTTAATTGAAAAACGATAAAAGCAAACAAGCTTTATTTTATTTTTAAAGACGACTTACAATTATATTATATGACAGTGACATTTTAATTAATATATTTATTGACTTATATTTGTCCAACAGATTTGATTGTCTTAACAGGTGTGTCGTATAAAAATCACACAGTAGCCGTTCGAAAAGTCGGTGTGTATACAAAAATAGTACGCACAGTAATAGTTCGAAAAGATGGTTGTCACATACTGGTGCGCGCACCAAACACTCTAGTCCCGACTAGGGTGAAATTTAAGCTGACAAAAAAGTCACATATATGACAGCCATTTGAATTTATTTTGCCGATATGAACTTTTAGATGTCAATTATTAATTTTAAATTATTAAATGTATTATGAAAAAGAAAAAGTAAGGAACAAGTTACATTGGGGAAAGGTAGAAAATAAGCAGGATTCCAATAGCAATTGGTTAGTTTTGAACAAACCTAGACACCCTCTTTTTTATTAATTCCAACATTAGAGTCTCATTGTCTTATCTTCACTATAGGAGCTTTAGTCACTATTATTCATAATTATATTCTCTACAAATCTTTTGGAGGTAACCCTATCTGCAGCCAAAATGCATCTTCTTTTTAAACATTATCGCTGCTCGTCCATTCCTTAAATCAATTTAAAATCCAAGAAAATATTCAGAGAAAAAGAATTGATGATTTGAATGACTTGAATGACTAAATTTCCAATTTGATTTGTGAACAATCTTTTTTATCTAAATAGTTCCTGTTTAAATATATTCACCAGCTTATGGTGCTATCACCATGGTTTTTTTGATATAGCTGTCAATATACAGTCCACTTATTTTGTATTTGTCACGAGAAATAAAATCAATAGAAAAAGCTATTAAAATAAGCTGTTTTCATTTAAATAACCCAAGGATTAATATTCTGATCAAAGAGAAGAATCAAATCCACACATTTTTTGGTCAATTCGAGCCGGATATCCATTCCATAATCAATTTGAGGACCGTGACAGATGTCAAGCCTTCCAGTTCACCCAGCTAAATCCATATTATAAGAAGCATTGTGCAGCAATCTTTTGATGGAATCTGGATGACAAATTGACAAAGACAAGGTACCTAACCTAATCTCATCTTACCTAATCTAACCTATCCTAACTTTCAATTAGCATCGCATCCATCTGAACCATTTCGAGCTGTTTTCTGGTTATTTCCGCGAAACGGCTAATCAATCCATTTTTTAACGTGTTTAAGTGATTTTAACCACTATATCGATCCTTCCGATACGCTATAAGTGTAGCAATTTGACCTACCGTGGGTGTAACACTTTTATTTCTTAACTAATCCGTATCGTTATCCCTCAAAGATGCCTAAATCAAAAAGGGGTATTCGTCAAGATGACAGTCATCAAAAAATTGACATTTATAATGATCTCGTAGCTCGTCGCGACGCTATCACTAACGAACTAAATAGATTTCAAACATTTTTGGAATTGAAATGCGATAATTTAAATAATCCTATTTTGTTGATAGACCTAACCACTCGATTAAATAGAATTGAACCTTTGATTGATGAATTTAAGCATGTCCAAATTCAAATTGAGAAAGTATGTTTAGATAATGAATATGAAGAAATAAAAGATCAAGATCGAGAGTACGAATCATTTGAAAATTTATATTTCACGAATATTTCAAATGCAAAATTGACTATCAACAAAATTAATGCCACTCAGGCTGCCCCAAGTGCACTCTCTACTGGCTCTTCAGTACAAGTAGCACTGTCATCGGCACATGGTCAGTACGGTTCACGTCTTCCCCCTATACCACTGCCTAATTTCAGCGGATCCTATGATACTTGGACCAATTTTAAGGATACTTTTATCACGCTCATTGAGAAAAACTCTCAACTCAATAGAATTGAAAAATTCTAATATCTACGATCCAGTTTACAGGGAGAAGCTGCTCAAATAATCAACTCTTTAGCCACAACCGAGAATAACTATGCTACTGATTAGTCCCTTCTGCAGGAAAGATACGAAAACAAAAAGGCAATCGTGCACTCGCACATCAAATGTATTTTTGAACTCAACCAAGTGAAAGATGTTTCTCATCTCAGTTTGAGAAAACTTCTGGACAGTTTTCAAAATCATTTTAAATCTTTACAGAACTTAAATGAACCTGTAGACCAATGGAGCAGCATTTTAATTTATTTACTTACCTCAAAATTGGACTATAATAGTCGTAAAGAATGGGAACATTTCTCAAGAAATATTGATAATCCTTCAACTCAAGATTTTATAACTTTTTTATCCCAACGTTGTCGCTTTTTGGAATCTCTTGACTTCAAATTGAATACTAAAAAACCTTTTGTATCTGATAAACCTCAAAAATACGAACGTAAAACATTACTTTCCCATAACAAAAACACTATTTCATGCCCACTATGCAAAGACAGTCATTTTATATATTCATGCCGAAAATTTATTGACTTACCTATAAGTAATAGGTTTTCGGAGGCAAAACGTGCGAACTTATGCCCCAATTGTCTGCGTCCAGGACACCGCCAAAGTGATTGCAAGTCCACTTATACTTGCAAAACCTGTCAAAACAAGCATCATTCATTGCTACACAAGCAACCAACACATATGAAACCTCTCAATCGACCATGCCATGATAACACCCAAACTAACGCTCATACTAATAGCACCACTCATTCACAATTCTCCATTTCAAACAATCCAACTACCTCTCAATCACACGATAATCTTCGAATTCTACCCAATGTAAACAATGTAAATATTGAAGATAACCACTCTCAAAATTTATATTGTTCTAATGCAAACCAAAACTCATTTGTCTTACTCTCCATCGCATTTATTGAGGTATTTGACAAAAACCATCAGCCTATAGTATGTAAGGCCATACTTGACAATGGAAGTCAATCCAATTTTGTCACTCAGAATTTATTTGAAAAGTTAAACTTACCTTTTGAGCCTATTAAAATGTCCGTTTCAGGAATTAGCGAAAAGTGCACCAATATTTCTAAACGAACTCAACTCAAAATAAAATCAACTCATGATAATTTTTCTATCAAAATACCAGCCTTGGTGATAGGTAAAATAACCGAAAAAATACCTCCCTTCTCTATGAACATCACAAATTTAAATATACCAACAAATATTCACCTAGCCGACCCTGAGTTTCTCAAACCTGCCGATATAGATATACTTCTAGGCGCAGGCGTTTTTTACAACCTCCTCAATGCTAACCGAATTAAATTGGGCAAAAATAATCCTATCTTACAAGACACCAAACTAGGGTGGGTAGTAAGTGGCCCAGTTGATTTACTGACAACAAATAATCAACACACAAACTCCTTAAAATGTACAAATAACGATCTTCAAAATAGTTTGCAGCTATTTTGGAACTGCGAAGAAACCACCGAACAAATATCTAAAAATAAATATTCCCAAGAAGAAATCGACTGTGAAAACCATTTTAAAGCCTCTACACATCGAGATGTTTCTCAGCTTGGAGACTCTTTTCAAACCGCCTTGAAACGTTTTCTTGCAATTGAGCAAAAACTGAATAAGAATCCTAATATAAAAAAATCCTACTGCGACTTTATCTCAGAATATAAAAGCCTTGGACATATGTCTGAAATAAACCCAGATATCTCCAGCCATAACTCTGTATATCCCTCTTATTATCTTCCACACCATTATGTGGAAAAAAGTGATAGCCTAACTACTCGCCTCAGAGTCGTTTTCGACGGATCTGCTACGTCGTCTTCAGGAGTATCTATCAATGACTGCCTAAAAGTCGGACCTACTGTCCAAAGCGATTTATTTACCATAATATTGCCTTTTCGACAACATAATTTTGTATTATCAGGGGACATTGCAAAAATGTATCGCCAATTTTTAATCGAACCTCAGCAACGTTGCCTCCAACGAATTCTGTGGCGTGACAACTTTCAAGACAACATTAGACATTTTGAATTGAACACAGTCACTTATGTTATGGCAAGCAGTGCCTTTTTAGCCACGCGTTGTCTGAACCAAATCTCAGAAGACACCTTGGACTCTTATCCCACAGAAAGTGAAATCATAAGAAATGATGTCTATGTTGATGATGTCATCACCGGTGCATCTACTGAAGAAGCTCTTTTAAATATTCGCAAAAATCTCATAAAGATATTTGAAACATACGGACTTGAATTAAGAAAATTTTCTTCCAATAGCCAATCTGTAATATCTGACATAACCGAGCCTTTTACTCAATCTAAATCCTTAACACTTGATGAATCTCATAACCATAAAACCCTGGGCATATCTTGGAATTTCGAACAAGATATTTTCATCTACAACTCTAACATCGATCTTAATTCAACACCTGTAACTAAACGTGTCATATTATCACTTATTTCACAGATTTTCGACCCTCTTGGCCTTCTAGGACCCATGGTTTTACAAGTCAAAATCCTTTTACAGAAATTATGGTTACTTAAAATCGCTTGGGATGATCCTGTACCCACAGACATTTTCCGAATATGGAAAAACTTCACCCATCACTTATCCTTAGTTGATTATTTCAAAATTCCCCGCCAAGTCACAATCAAAACATTTATTGCTTTTGAACTTCACGGATTCAGTGACTCTTCCATTAATGCTTTTGGAGCCTGCATATATTCACGTTCTATAGATTTTTATGGCAATATTTCTGTTCAACTACTAACTGCTAAGAGCCGCGTATCTCCTTTAAAAGCTGTAAGCTTACCACGTCTTGAACTATGTGGTGCCCTAGTCCTATCTCGATTAATGAATAAAGTCATAAAAGCTTTAAATTGTCAACCAAACAAGGTGTACTATTACACTGATTCTACTATTGTTCTCTGTTGGCTTTCTTTAGAGCCTAGACAATTGAAATCATACGTCTGTAACAGAATTTCAGAAATCCAGCAAATTACTGATCCGAATACATGGTATCACATTTCGTCTGCTGAAAATCCAGCGGATATTATATCTCGGGGCATGAGTCCTCAGGACCTCAAAACCTGCTCTATGTGGTGGCATGGTCCAGCATTTTTATCCAAGCCAAAGGAGTTTTGGCCCAGTAATACTCATATCTCTAACTACAAACGTAAAAAACTTGATTCTGAAACCCTAGAATTGAACCCTAAGTCTATTTTGCTCATTTCATCAAGATCGAATTTTTCATTATTCGAAATATTTTCTGACTACAATAAACTGATTAATGTAACTGCTTACTGCCTACGATTCATTCAAAATTTGAAATTATCAAAACATACCCGTCAAATAGGACAATTAACACTTTTTGAACGTGAACACGCATTAACTACCCTAGTTACTATAATTCAAGGTGAAACATTTTCTAAAGACTTAGTGCAATTGAAAAACAAAAATCACTTAAAGCCTCAAAGTAAATTGAAATCCTTGAACCCATTCATTGACAAAACTGGAGTTTTGCGAGTCGGTGGTAGACTCCAACATTCCAATCTTGACTATCAAGCCAAACATCCTATACTTCTACCAAAGAGTCACATTTTCACTCATTTAATCATAACTCACATACACAAAATAAACTTCCACCCCGGTACACAATCTACTCTCTCTTTTGTGAGACAAAAATGTTGGCCCTTACAGGGAAAATCAGCTGTAAAATATGTTATTCATAGATGCATAACTTGCTATAAACAAAACCCTAAACCTTTACATACTCTTATGGGAAATTTACCTGAACCAAGAATTAACCCATCAAGACCATTTCTTCACACCGGCATGGACTATGCTGGATTTTTTATGATAAAAGATTCGAAATTGCGTAACCGGAAATTCATCAAAGCCTATCTATGCATATTTCTGTGTTTGGCTACTAGAGCAGTGCATTTGGAACTGGTTACCGATTTGACTTCTCAAGGTTTCCTAGCCATGCTTAAAAGATTTGTCTCTCGCCGCGGTTTATGTCAGCACTTATATTCCGATAATGGCACCAACTTTATTGGGGCAAATAGCGAGCTACGTGAAATTTATAAACTATGTCAATCAACTGAATTCGAAAACTATGCCAAAAATAATATGATTGAGTTTCATTTTAATCCCCCTGGCTCTCCGCATTTTGGAGGTTTGTGGGAAAGTGCGGTGAAATCTTTCAAACATCATTTACGTCGTATAGTATCTGACGAAAACCCCCTTACTTATGAGGAATTTTATACTTTTATCGTTCAGGTGGAAGCAGTGTTAAATTCTCGACCTCTCTTACCAATAACTAATGACCCTAACGACCTCGACTCACTCCTGGACACTTTCTTGTTGGCCATCCTCTTAACCTCATACCTGACATTGACATTCAAACAACGCCGATGAACCACTTCACGAGATACCAGATGTTACAATCCATGGTTCAACACTTTTGGCGCAGATGGTCTACCCAGTATCTACATACACTCCACGACCGTTCAAAATGGCGTTTCAAAACCGATATGGAAAAGCTTCAAGGATCCTTAGTTCTTTTGAAGGATGACAACAATCCACCATCCAAATGGACAACCGGAAGGATAGTGAGTCTACACCCAGGCAAGGACGGTATCACACGTGTTGTTAGTGTACGTACCTCGAACGGCAATATTTTAAAACGAAGTGTTGTCAAGGTGTGCCCTCTCCCCATATCTGATGAAGATAGACCCACCTATATCACGGACATTCGCAGTCAAAATGGACTTACTTGTGTCAGTGATGAAAATTTACATTATGTACCCAGCATTTAAATTATTGAAAGATACCGCAGTACTTTCAAGGGCGGCGGTATGAACAATCTTTTTTATCTAAATAGTTCCTGTTTAAATATATTCACCAGCGTATGGTGCTATCACCATGGTTTTTTTGATATAGCTGTCAATATACAGTCCACTTATTTTGTATTTGTCACGAGGAATAAAATCAATAGAAAAAGCTATTAAAATAAGCTGTTTTCATTTAAATAACCCAAGGATTAATATTCTGATCAAAGAGAAGAATCAAATCCACACAATTTGTCAACAACCAAACAAACATAACCTGAACATAACCTTGAAAAATGTTTGATACAACACACTCCATGACCGTTCGAAAACCTAGAGCGAGCTTAGCACACCGAACAAGGCCACCTACAACACTAGGCCGGAATGCTGAAATTTGGCAACTTTGTAGCGCCGGTCGATCATTTCAGACTTTTAACATGGCGAAACCGTGGAATAATATTTATTTACGTTTATAGAGCGTCTGTATTTATAATTCGTGATATGTAATAGATGATCAGAGGATTGTAATAGTGTGTACAATCTTTTTTAATCGATTTTATGAACTTGGTGCTTGTTATTCGCAGTTAACAGACTGACAACTTCAACATAGGACTTCTGTTTGCATCCGTTTGTTTTTTAGGTAAGATATTTAATAATATATATAAATAAAAATATTTTGGGGGTCAAAAGTGATGTCTTGAGTGGCGAAAAAAAATCTTTTTTTGGATTCTCAGCAAAATATGTATAACCCGCAAATTTTTTGATGGATTTTTTGATATAGCTGTCAATATACAGTCCACTTATTTTGTATTTGTCACGAGGAATAAAATCAATAGAAAAAGCTATTAAAATAAGCTGTTTTCATTTAAATAACCCAAGGATTAATATTCTGATCAAAGAGAAGAATCAAATCCACACAATTTGTCAACAACCAAACAAACATAACCTGAACATAACCTTGAAAAATGTTTGATACAACACACTCCATGACCGTTCGAAAACCTAGAGCGAGCTTAGCACACCGAACAAGGCCACCTACAACACTAGGCCGGAATGCTGAAATTTGGCAACTTTGTAGCGCCGGTCGATCATTTCAGACTTTTAACATGGCGAAACCGTGGAATAATATTTATTTACGTTTATAGAGCGTCTGTATTTATAATTCGTGATATGTAATAGATGATCAGAGGATTGTAATAGTGTGTACAATCTTTTTTAATCGATTTTATGAACTTGGTGCTTGTTATTCGCAGTTAACAGACTGACAACTTCAACATAGGACTTCTGTTTGCATCCGTTTGTTTTTTAGGTAAGATATTTAATAATATATATAAATAAAAATATTTTGGGGGTCAAAAGTGATGTCTTGAGTGGCGAAAAAAAATCTTTTTTTGGATTCTCAGCAAAATATGTATAACCCGCAAATTTTTTGATGGATTATTCTCAAAATAGGTGAGTACTATCGATTTTTCGCAAAATCAGTGAAAAATTCGTGTTTCCCTATAGTTCACCGGACCCGATTTTAGCATCAGTATAATTTGTAAACATACTCTCTAGTATGTGGAAGCAATTAAGGCATAACATGGTAATTGTATCAAATAAAGGATGGTTAAGAATTTTCTTAAACTGATTGAAATTGTTTAAAAGTGACTTGAACCAAGACTAATTTTTATATTATTATACAATTTCTGATTCTTGTTAAGCCACATTAAACATAAATGAAGTATATAAATTAAGCCAATAAAGTTATTTACTCATAAACTAATAACTCGACTAATAAGTAACACTTCTATTAAATATTTTATTTTGTTGTAGATGTCTGCAAAATGTTCAGTACTAAAGTTGTATAGATTTCAACAGTGAAGGATATATTACAGTAGCTTCCACCCAGTGATAAGCTGAAGAAAGGATCCTACACGCTGTTGGATTTGGTGTTAAATTAAGTTGTTGAATAAACAAATAACGTGAACCAGGTTTTATTATTTTTTTGCTTTTATTTTGTTAACATATAAACTAGTACAACCACGTTTTACTATCTTACTTGAAGGCTAACTACATTCTTCTTTTTTTCTACACATAACATGACATTTGTCATGGCCTCTTTCCTAAGAATAAATAGTTTTATTGTCAGTTTCCAACACCCCCTTTCAATAAAATTATTTTATTATTCTTACACTTATTAATAACAAGTTTAATTTTAATGTTGAATAGAATATGATTTATGTGTTAGGAGAATGTTCAAAAAATTGTTTACTTGCTCCAAGAGTATATCGTGAAAGATATCCCAATCGAAGACATCCAAATGAAAGAGCTTTCTTAAGGCTTAAGGAAAGAATGACACATCAGGTAATGTTTCCTATCAACCTCATGCTCTTCCAAAACGTGTTTTCAATGGAGACAACAACTTTTTAGTAATGACAAATTTTTGAACATTCCCCTAACACGTAAATTATATTGATCATGTCTTCCTGCGGAAAATTCATTATAGTTATCTATTATTTAAACCTAAGAACACAAACAAAGAATACAGCAATATTTCTTTGACATTTATTAGTAGATACTATTTTGATAGTAACCCAGTGATTAAATATTGTAGATAAATCCAAAATTACAATTAAAATTTATGCCTTACACGTTGCATGTAAAAATTTGAAACCATTTAATTTGTTTACGTAAAATACTTGTTTTTGATCATTATCATAAAATATTTACGGTTTTCCATCAACTTATACCCTAAATGTGCTATATCGTTTGAAAGATTATTAATTGTACTAACAAATTGTGGAAAGACTTATAGGGTGATTCATTTAAAATTTTTGAGATATTGCTTGATTTGCGTTTTGTTTCACCCTGTATTAAAGAAGCCACAGATAAAAAAAGTAATTGATACTGAGCACAGCCAATGATATGTGAATGACAATTGAATACAAAGACCTGTTGATTTATTTTGATTTACTTTTTAACAGAGTGTTGAAGAGGAGGTCTTTTTTTATCAATAATTGGCCATATCTTTTTAAAACACCCATATAATATATTAGAATGCTATATTTTTGTAACGCTCTCGGTGAGATCTTTTCGATTCTTGAACAAAATATAGTACGTTCCATTAAAAAAAATGTAAGTTTGTGCTGCTACGTGGTTTTGGAACACCCTGTAGAAACGAAAGTATTTTCAAAATGTGCCCTCAGTAACTTTATCAGCTCACACAAAACCTTAAAGTCTTATCTCGTACCACAACGATGTAATCCTCCGATGTCATAGGTTTGCCCCACCCTGTATATATATATAAATTATATAAAAACACCCTGTAAATGCCTTTTTAAAAATTAATTTATTAACTAAGACAACTTATCTAATCGGATACAAGTTCTAAACTGATAAGTTTACATGAGAATTAATTTAATGAAGAATTAAGTAAAGGAACAACTCAGCAATTTATTATTATACAACTACAACTAAAAATAATGATGACTATGCTAAATAAGGTTCTACACCTAGGACATAGGCGTAGGTGACACCTCCCCCTTCAGAATGAAGCTTCCCCAGGAAGCTGAATATTTTCTTCTGTTGCTGTGGATGCTGGTGGCTTCTTTCTTGATTTCTGTTTCTTCTTAAATATGGTCCATGCAAGAGCTAATATTACTGCTATGTACAGAGTCAAAGTCCAGATGCTTGGAATGTGGAAATTGCTAGTTTCAGTAAATACTGGTGTTACTAGCTGGTTTGGAATATCCTTAAATTTCAATGTTTTCAAGTCTATCTTCATTGGAGTGAGATGTAACTGATTAAATTTCAATTTTAAATTGTTAGTGATGAAAGGTTGCCCAAATGATTTTTGTTGGAAAATGAGTTCCTGGTTTTTGAAAAAAATTTTACATTGTGAATTCTCTATTAAATATATCCCTTTCAGGATTTTAGCTTCTGTCTCTTGTTTACATTTGATAATTAACTTCTCTTCAATTGGAAATATTGCCAAAAATTGATTAATTTCCGGGATTATTTCAATATGGTTTTCCTTAATATTAATTTTTGTATATTGACAATTTGTAGAGTTTCCTGAGATTAATATGTTTTCCTCGCAATAATAATTATTGTTATCTTGCAAGTGATTAGGACATTGAAAAATATTACTATGTATGCAAATGTCGTGTAAAGGCTTAATCATATTTTCTGATTTTAATAAAAATTTTGTGTTTGGTATTAATATTAAATATTCTGATTCAACCCTCGTAGGGATTGGTAACATATAAAAAAGATTAAATAAAATGTTATAGTCTATAGGTATTGATAAAAAATATTCTATTCTATTATTATCTAACTTACAAACTACGTCTATGATTGCTTCAAAATCTAGTATATTCTCATATTTCATTTCGAAAGGTAATTCTGTTTTGTAATGAAAATGCACTTTTTGCAATTCATCAAATAAGTCGTGGGATTTTATAATGCTAGGATGTAGAGTTCTAAGTTTACAAAAGGTTAACGAATTTTCTACTGTTGTCATAGTATCTAGTATTACGTTGAATGTGATTAAAAGTTCATTGAACACATCTATCAAGTATATTAGATTTTCTGCGTTCCCTTGGTAATTTAAAACATCCCATAATTCGAGTATTTTTGTCTTTAATAACTTTTCATTGTACTGGATGTCTCTAACTGTTTTATTAAAATTTTCTATAACTTGGTGACTAACGGAATATTGCATACTTATTTGATTTTGTAAATTTTCTTGATTTTCTTTCAAATGATTTAAAATAGAATTAATTCTTTTACCATCCTCATAATCTAAATTTCCTGTAATAGTTTTTACTATTGATCCAAGGCCATTAATTAAACCTCTTTTTTGTCTATCTAATGTCGAATGAATATTAATATTATCAAATTTATCTTCTATACTAGACTTCGTGTACTCTATAATATTTACTATATTTTCTGTTAGATTCAGAAAAAAAGGCTTACCAGAAATATTACGTTTAACGTTAATATAATGTAAGTTAAGATTATCATATTCTACTAGTAGTGGGCTTAAATCATAAAAATGTACAAAGGTATGACTGGATTTTTGCAATTTGGCAGGTCCAAGATTGATAGGAAGAATTCCTAAATTTTGTGTTATGTCCTTTATTTCGACTGCGGTATTTCCGACTGCGACGAATCTGAAATAAATTTATAAGATTTCTTTTTAGGACGTTTAATATTAGACAAATGTATATTTTCGGCAGTATTTTTATGTCTTGTTATAATTTTAGCTGTATTACGTTCTGGGTTTATGGTTTTTATTTGTTCACTTTGGTACTTATTTTTAGTTTTTCCTTGAATTTGCTTATTTCTAACAAAAATTTTTGTAGGGATATTTTCTGGCAATTTCTCTCGATTCTCGTTTGCTTTATTTATCACTTTCTCTTTAGATCTCTGTAATTTCTCGTTTATATCTGAATACAATAATTTCATTTTATCTTTGTGATTTTGAATATAATTATTAGCTAATTGTTTATCTATTTCTAGATCAAAAGGTGATCTGTTATCAAAATGACCTGTAATAATTTCGTATGGCTTCAATTTTGTTACTGAATGAATGCTGTTATTGTAAGCTAATATTGCATAATTAACTTTTTGTTCTATAGGTTGATTTTTAAAATCGTTTTGGTTATTTAAAAGTCTTATACAGATTGCGAAAAAGCTTATCGAACCATGCGGATTACATAAGTACGACAAGGAAAATATGAGAAAATCAGCTTGAAAGAAAGAGAAAGCATAATTGTGGGCGGTCATCGAGGCGTGTAGGTACTTACTGCTGGAGGCCAGAGGCTGAATGTTGATTGCTCCCATATTTTAACCGCTGTTGCCAGAAGTGCATATTAATTTGTACAAATGATATTTTTGTCTGGTTATAGTTAATTTTTTTCCAAGTCATGCATAGGTAATAGGTAAAACTAAACACTTTGATCCGACAACATTGCTGTTTACAGAGAGAATGATGAAAGTGTTTAGTTTTACCTATTATGCATGACTTCAAAAAAAGTCAACGATAACGAGACAAAAATATCATTTGTACAAATTGATATGCGCTTCTGGCAACCGCGGACAGCGGTTGAAATAGGGAAGCGAACAACATTCGGCCTCTGGCCTCTAGAACTAAGTTCACGCCTCGATGACCGCCCACAATTATTCTTTCTCTCTCTTTCAAGCTGATTTTATCATATTTTCCTTGTCGTACTTGTGTAATCCGCATGGTTCGATAAGCTTTTTCGCAATCTGTATGTTCTATGATAGTGGAATGGCATGTTTCCGCAATTCCATTTGATTCTGGATGCTGCGAGCTTATGAAATGTATTTTAATTTTGTGTGTGTCTAATAATTCTCTTAGAACAGTATTTTTTAATTCAGTTCCATTGTCCGAAATAATTTGATCTGGGATACAATGGTGGCTGAAATATTTTATTAAATTATTTACAATTTCAATTCCTTGACTGGAGTTAATTTTATAGAGTTGACAATATTTTGAGAATGAGTCTACTATGGTAAGAAATTTAACATTTTCTAATGTTATCGTATCTAAATGTAAAATTTGGAAGGGTCTAGTAGCTGTTGGGGTAATATTGTAAAGTGGTTTGATAGGTTTCCTATCATATTTTGCTAACTGACATAACTCACATTCGTTAATATAATTTTGTATTGACGATCTTTGGTTAGGCCAATAATAAAGCATTTTAATTCTGTTTTCCGTTTCGTCTAGTCCCCTATGGTTTGTTTTACCTTCATGGTAATTCTGAATAACCTCTTTAATTTCATTTAACGGAACATCAATTAATTTTTTGGTACATTTAATTAATGAGATTTGAGAGTTTTTAAAATATTTTTGGATAGCAACACTGAATTTTTCGTATACGGGATCTTCAAAATAAATGAAATATTTTACTTTCGGAACAACATATTCTTTGACAAAGTTAATAACGTCGTGTTCAAAGTTATTTTCTGATAATTGTAATAGCAATCTTTGTTTGTTTTCGAAAATTTTGATAACTTTAGTTTTTGCTGGTTCAAATTTAACTACAGAAATTAATATTTGATTTTTTCCGATGTTTACCGCTGATTCCGAAATCGGTATACCTACAATAGGATTTTCTATGTTAGTATGAACAGTGATATTCTCGTCATCTTCTACGTTATGATCATCATCTAGTTCAACTATAAGTGATTCGGACTCCATGTTAACATCATTTTCAAGAGATTTATTGAAATCTTCCATGTATTCAAAAAATTGTTTAGAATTTCCTGGAATTTCCGATCCAGTCTCGTTAATATTTAATTGAATTCGTGACAAACAGTCACTGTTAGTATTTAAAGCTCCCTTTTTATATACTATATCGTAATCATATTCTGCAAGTTTAAGACGCCATCTAACTAGTTTAGAATTAGGGTCTTTAAGTGAAAAAAGCCATTGCAGTGGCTTATGGTCAGTGACAATTGTGAATTTCCTTCCAAAAAGATATGGACGGAAATATTTTACTGCCCATACAATAGCAAGAAGTTCTTTTTCGATTACTGAATAACTGATTTCAGAATCGTTAAGAGTTCTACTTGCATAAGCAATAGGAAGGTCAGAACCTATTTTACCCTGGCTAAGGACAGCGCCTAGAGCATAGTTGCTGGCATCCGTAGTAAGATTGAAAGGCTTAGAGAAATCTGGATACTGAAGAATAGGATCATTAATTAACAAGTTTTTACACATCTCAAAACAATTTGTATAGTCCACATCTTTGATATTTATAACTGCATTTTTCTTTAATCTCAAAGTTAAGGGTTTTGTTAATTTCGAAAAATCTTTAATGAATTTCCTATAATAACCTAATAATCCCAAGAATCCTTTCAATTGTTTAATATTCTTTGGTATTGGAAAATTTTTAATAGCTAATATTTTGTCAGGGTTGGGCTTAACACCTTCTGATCTGACAATATGCCCAAGATAAGCGACTTCCTTTCTCAGAAATTCGCACTTATCAATTTGAAGTTTAAAATTTGATTCTCTCAAGCGGTCAAAAACTTCTTTCAAGTTATTTACGTGTTCTTGTAGGCTTGTGCTGAACACAATAATATCGTCAAGGTACACCAAACATTTTTCGTTTTGTATACCTCTAAGAATGTTGTCCATGACTCGTTGGAATGTTGAAGGACTATTCTTCATTCCAAAAGGCATGCGCAAAAACTCATATTTTCCGTGCTCTGTGGTAAAAGCAGTTTTCGGAATATCTTCCTCAGCCATCTCGATCTGATGGAAACCAGAGGCAAGATCTAGTGTTGAAAAATACTGACAACGCCCTAGTTTATCTAGTATCGTTGTTATTTCCGGTAGTGGATACCGATCACCAATGGTAATGGCATTCAATTTGCGGTAGTCAATAACTATCCTAAATTTCGGCTTTTGAGAAGAATCTCTTTTTTTTGGAACAATCCAAATATTACTCGACCAAGGCGAATTTGAGTGTCGTATGATATTTTGGTCTAACATATTTTGGATTTGGTTTTGTACTTCTTTACGGTAAATTTCAGGATATCTGTATGACTTTGAATATATTGGTACTTCATTAGTAGTTTTAATATGATGTTTAATTTTGTTTGTAAAAGTTAATTGGTTTCCCTCAACATGAAAAATATCTGTATATTGTTTAACTAATTTTAAAATAGTTTCAGCTTCTTCAGAATTCATGTGTTCTGTTTTAATTTTAGAAATATCAAACTTAAATTTTTCAGTAAAAATTGTATTTAAATTAGAGTTTGAAATACGTTCGTTTTCATCAAACGTTTCAGCTTCTATAAAACAATTTAAATCTACTTTAAAATAAGATTCTGTAGGGTTAAGAATTGTACAAATAGCCTTATTATTTTCAACTTTTGCTATGCATTCAGGAATTTCTAATTTCCCTATTTGTGTGTATGGGATGATAACATCACCATAAGTTACATTTTTTATATTCAAACTTATTATTTGTTCGCAACGAGGGTGCACTACTATGCAATTCATGCTCTCTTTTTTTATGCTGAAATAATTTAATTCAATCTGACTATATGGCGTCACGAGAGAATTTTTTGTAAAATCAATAATTGCCTTTAATTTTTTTAAATTATCTAATCCTAACAAACAGTCAAAATGATTGTGGAATTTAAAAACACAATATTCTAAATTAAATTGTTTTTTATAATTGAATATACTAGAAGTAGGAATTTTCGTACAGAAGTTTTGTCTAGATGTACCGAGTGCTGAAGTTACTTGAAATGGTTTCCGGACAAAAGATTTCTTAAAGTATTTTTCCGCGATTTCTGGTGTCACAAAAGATCTTGTGCTCCCAGTATCGATTAAAACTTTTAAGTTATACTCTGGAAAAACTATGTACGGTAATTCACTTACTGGATCTGTTAAATTCAATAATTCTACTCTAGTTCTTGTGGTCCCGAGGCCGTTATCTCTAAAAAATCATTTTGTTCCACACTAGAACATTGATTATCATCTAAATTGTGCAATTCTTCAGAAAAAAAATTTTTGTGTTGCCTCACAGAACTATTTTGATTCTGTGAGTGATATTGATTTTGTTGAGGCCTAAATGTGTTTGCCGTAGATACACTCATAGGTGTTGGTCTTTGAAACCGATGATTTTGACTGGGTCTGAAGACATTAGTACTATTTTTATTAAAATTTGTATTATTCTGCTCAGATGAAGCTCTTGACGTATTTGGTATACTTTGCAAATTAGTATTTAATGGTTGATTTCTCTGTATAGAATTTACAGGATTAATTTGATTATAATGATTTGGCTTTGATTGTTGCGAAAAATTTGAATTATTTTGATATTGATTCCTATTTTTATTTTGGCTATTTACGCCACTAAATCTATTTTTTGAAAAATTATTTTGACTTAAATATATTTGGAAATCATTTGTGAGAACACTTAAAGCTACATTTAAATTTTCCGGATTTTTGGTACGCATCAGTGTACCTAAAGGTTCCTTTAGTCCTCTTAATAAAACTCTAAGAGCTAAATTCCTAAAATAACTACCTAAAATTATTTGTTCATTGCAATTAGAATGAGTCATTAGATGAGATATCTGTAAATTTAAAAGATGTTGTATTTTGTTATAAAATTCGTAGGGAGATTCGTTACCCTGTTTTAAATCAGATAACTCTAAATTTAAAGTATAAATATCGCGTTTATCCGCGTATGTGTTCACTAACGCATCTTTAAGGTTTTCCCATGTTCTTATATTGCATGAGGAAATATTTATGGCGGCTTCGCCTTTAATTTTAGCTAGAATACTAGACATCAGATATTCATTCTGAAAGTCTCCCACATCTGCTGCATTATAAAATTTGTTAACTAACTTTTCTGATATTTCCAAAAATCTTGGAAGAAGTGCATTATCACCATAAAATTCTGGTATCATATCTAAGAATTCTTTCTTTAAAATTGGTATAGCCATTTTGTTAATGAAAAGAAAAAAGAAAAAAAAAATATGTTAAAATTTTATGAAAAGATATTTTTCTATATATTTTTTTTTTATAATTTTTGAGCTAGAACTTGACCAGAGTTTGAATCAGAATAATCAAAGTTTTCAAATTCAATTAATAGTAAAATTTTCTTTATACGACATTAAGCACTTACAGTAAAATCATCAACGTCTTCTCCATGGGCTCAGAAGTACAGGAACACTCCAATTTCCACTTGGGTCTTCTGGGTTCTTGAACTAGGAGAATCTTCGAGTCAAGCTACTAAATTCACTTAACCAAGAGTTCAAACGTTGTTCACTCGAAATAGTCAATAAATCGTTAATACGAACCGACTGTTATTTGCACTAACACTTCGTTTGACTATCCTACTGACTGCGCCAATTATATAAAAACACCCTGTAAATGCCTTTTTAAAAATTAATTTATTAACTAAGACAACTTATCTAATCGGATACAAGTTCTAAACTGATAAGTTTACATGAGAATTAATTTAATGAAGAATTAAGTAAAGGAACAACTCAGCAATTTATTATTATACAACTACAACTAAAAATAATGATGACTATGCTAAATAAGGTTCTACACCTAGGACATAGGCGTAGGTGACATATATATATATATATAACTTAACTATTAATTAACTGAGAAAGTGTTTTTAAAAACTAACTTTATTAATAACAACTTAACAATTTGGATTCCAGTTCTAAACTGATTTATACAATACAAAAATGAGTTAACTAATAAAAATACGACTAAGCATAAATGGAATGGAAGTGGTAACTACAAATAATAGAAGTGATTAATAAGCTAATTACATTATGCAATCTAGGGTTAACAAGTACGGTAACACCTCCCCCTTCAGAATGAAGCTCCTTCTGGCAGCTGAACTCCTTCTGTTGGTCCGTTGTTCTTCTTCTTTCCATATTTTGAAATAAACTTCCTATATACTATGCAACTTAATATTATAACTAAACCAATATAGATAAAAACAGTCCATACACTTGGGATATGAAAGTAATATCTTTCATTTGGTATTGATTCCATTAGCGGAGGTGAAATATCTTTCAATTTAAGAGTTTTTAAATTAATTTTCATCGAAGAAACATTTAATTGATGAAAATCTAAATTAAGTTTGTTGATTATAAATGGTTGTCCAAATGTTTTATCTTGAAATGTTAATTCTTGATTTTGGAAAATTATCTTACATGGTGAATTTTCTATTAGAAAAATTCCTTTTAAATTTCTGGTTTCGGTTTCCCGAGCACATTTTATCATCAATTTTTCTTCAAATGGAAATATGGCTAAAAATTGATTGATTTCTGGTATAATTTCTATGTGATTATTTTCAATATTTATTTTTATGTACTGACACTTTGAAGAATTTCCATTTAATAGGATTTGTTCTTCGCAGAGATGATTATTATTGTTCTGGAGATGATTGGGACAATGGAAAATATTACTGTGCGTGCATATGTCGTTTAGAGGTCTGATTAATTTATCAGATTTTAAAAAATATTTAGTATTCGGTATTAGAGTTACAAATTCTGATTCTATTCGGGTAGGTATGGGTAACATATAAAACATATCGAACGGAATATTATAATCTATGGGAATTGATAAGAAATAATTAATTTTATATTCTTCTACTTTGCATGTTACGTCTATGACTGATTCGAAATTTAAAATATTCTCATAATTTATCTCAAATGGCAATTCAGCTTTATAATGAGACGATATTTTTCGCAATTCTAGAAATAGTTCACTTGCTTTTATTATACTCGGATATAGGATTCTCAGTTTACAAAAAGTTAGCGAGTTTTCTACTGTTCCCATGAAATCTAATATTACGTTAAACGTTATCAAAAGATCATTTAACACTTGTTTTAAATAAATAACATTCTCAGAGTTTGTTTGAGCTTGCAAAGTTTCGCTTATTTCAAAAATTTTTTCTTTTAATATAATTTCGTTATTTTGAATATCTTCAATTGTTTTGTTAAAGTTTTCTATAATTTGATGGCTGACAGAGTACTGCATCTTAATTTGATTTTGCAAGTTGCCTTGATTTTCCTTTAAATGTTCTAAAATTGAATTAATTTTTTCACCATCTTCAGAGTCTAAATTACCTGTTATGGTTTTTATAATTGATCCAAAACCGTTTATTAAACCTCTTTTATTTCTATGTGTCATAGAATGAATATTAAGATTACTGAACTTTTCTTCTATACTTTTTCTAGTTAATTGAATTATATTTACAATGTTATCTGTTTTACTCCTTAAAAATGTATTATTAGAAATATTGATTCTAATGCACATGTATTGCGAACTTAACTTATTATATTCTATGAATAATTGACTAAGGTCATAAAAATGAACAAAAGTGTGACTTGACTTCTGTAACTTGGCAGGTCCTAGATTAATAGGAATAATGCCCAAGTTATGGGTGATGTCCTTTATTTCGACTATTGCGTCTCCGACGGTGACGAACCTGAAATAAATTTATACGGAGTCTTTTTAGGACGTTTTATATTCGACAAGTGAATATTCTCAGTAGTATTCTTATGTTTTGTCACAATTTTTGCAGTTTTGAGTTTAGTATTTTTACTTTTAATTTCTTCACTCTTATATTTATTTTTAGTTTTACCTTGCGCTTGTTTATTACGCACAAAAACTTTTGTAGGTATTACCTCTGGTAATTCTTCGCGATTTTTATTGAATTTAGTAATTACTTTTGACTTCTTTTCTTGTAATCTTTGATTTATTTTTGAATATAATAGTTTCATCTTATCTCTATGATTTTGAACATAATTATTTACTATTTGCTGATCTATTTCTATATCAAAAGGTGTATTGCTATTTAAATGATCCGTAATGATTTCGTTAGGCTTTAAATTTGTCGCCGAATGAATACTATTATTATAAGCTAATAATGCATAAATAACTTTATTCTCGATAGGTTCATTTTTAAAATCAATTTGATTGTTCAATAGTCTGATGTGTTCAATAATAGTAGAGTGGAATCTCTCAGCAATTCCATTCGATTCTGGATGTTGTGAACTGATAAAATGTATTTTTACTTTATGCGTTTCTAATAGTTCTTTTACAATAGAGTTTTTTAATTTAGTACCATTATCTGAAATTACTTGTTCTGGTACACTGTGATGTGTGAAATATTTAATTAAATTATTGGCTACTTCGATTCCTTGATTAGATTTCAATTGATAAAGTTGGCCGTATTTAGAGAATGAATCTACTATTGTCAAATATTTAGTATTTTCTAAAGTTATGGTATCTTAATGCAAAATTTGAAAAGGTTTCGTAGCTGTAGGAGTAACATTTAGATAGGGTTTTATAGGATTTCTGTCATATTTGGTTAACTGACATATTTCGCATTCGTTTATAAAAGTCTGTATTGATGCTCTTTGATTAGGCCAATAATACAGAGCTTTCAATCGATTTTCGGTTTCGTCTAATCCTCTATGATTAGTTTTACCTTCGTGGTAATTTTGAATGACTTCTTTAACTTCGTTTAAAGGAACATCGATTAGCTTTTTGTTACATTTAACAAAGTTAATTTGTGAATTTTTAAAGTAATTTTGAAGTACTACACTAAATTTTTCGTAAATAGGGTCCTCAAAATAAATAAAATATTTAGATTTTGGTACCACAAATTCTTTAACAAAGTTAATAACATCTTTCTCAAAATTATTTTTGGAAAATTGTACTAAAATTCTTTGCTTAGTATCATAAAGTTTGATAATAGTAGGTGCGGCTGGCTCGAAATTTACTTCTGAAAAAATTAACTGATTTTTTCCAATATTTACAGCTGAATCTGAAATTGGTATACCTATTACAGGATTTTCTACATTTGTATGAACGGTAATATCATCATCATCTTCGTTATTATTAATATTATCATTACCTGTTTCAACTACAGTTGGTTCGTTGGATCTTTTCCCATGCGTCATCATTAATATACAAACGCAATAAATCAATACATTAAATAACACGTAAGTCGTAGTTGTAAACAAAGTCTTTGGTCTGCCAACGACGGCAACGTACAGATTCGCGTTTAACCTATCGCCGACATTCATCATATGGCTATCTCTGTTTGTTATATTACGCTGTATTGGAACAAACGGTTTGATTTCGGGGGTTAAGATTCTGTGAGTAGGAAAGAGACGTAATACAAAAAGTAGTATGTGAATCATTTCATACATGGGAAAAGATTCAGCGAACAGACTGTACAAGTGATTCATTGTCATTAATGTCCTCTGATAATGTCTTATTAAATTTGTTCATATAATCTAAAAAATGTTTAGAACACTGTGGTTCTTGTACATCAGTTTCATTATTATTTAATTGTACTCGTGATAAACAATCACTATTGGTATTTAAAGCACCTTTTATATAAACAATGTCATAATCATACTCTTCTAGTTTCAAACGCCACCGAACAAGTTTGGAACTAGGATCTTTTAGTGAAAATAACCATTGAAGTGGCTTATGATCTGTAACTATAGTGAATCTCCTACCAAAAAGATATGGGCGAAAATATTTGGCTGCCCAAACGATGGCTAGAAGTTCTTTTTCTATTACAGAATAGTTACATTCTGAATCATTTAAAGTTCTACTAGCGTAAGCTACCGGTAAGTCAGAACCTATTTTACCTTGACTCAAAACAGCGCCTAAAGCGTAATTGCTTGCATCTGTGGTGAGATTAAAAGGTTTCGTGAAATCAGGATATTGAAGTATTGGCTCGTTTATTAATAAATTTTTACAGGTTTCAAAACATATTCTATAATCCGAATCATTTATGTTAATAACCGCGTTTTTCTTTAATCTACTAGTTAACGGTTTGGTTAATTTTGGAAAATCTTTGATAAATTTTCGGTAATAGCCTAAAAGTCCGAGGAATCCTTTTAATTCCTTTGAATTTTTTGGTATGGGAAATTTCTTTATTGCTATTATTTTATCTGGGTTGGGTTTTACACCTTCTGGGGTGACAATGTGCCCCAAATATGCTACTTCTTTTCGTAAGAATTCGCATTTATCAATTTGTAATTTAAAATTGGAATCTCTTAATCTGTCAAATACTTCTTTCAGATTACTCAAGTGTTCTTGCAGACTTGTACTGAACACAATTATGTCATCGAGGTATACCAAACATTTTTCATTCTGTATACCTCTTAAAATATTATCCATGACTCTTTGGAAGGTAGCAGGAGCTCCCTTAAGACCCATGGGCATGCGCACATACTCGTAGTACCCATTTTCTGTGTTGAAGGCTGTTTTAGGAATATCTTCCTCAGCCATCTCGATCTGGTGGAAGCCAGAGGCGAGATCTAAAGTTGTGAAATATTGACAACGTCCTAGCTTGTCTAGTAGCGTTGTAATATCTGGTAATGGGTATCGATCACCGATCGTAATAGCATTAAGTTTTCGATAATCGATAACGATTCGAAATTTAGGTTTTTGGGAAGCATCTAGCTTTTTTGGGACCACCCAAATATTGCTAGACCAAGGGAAACTAGAGGGCCTGATGATATTTTCATTTAACATTTTATTAATTTGATTTTGAACCTCAGTTCGGTAAATTTCCGGATATCTATAAGATTTTGAATAAATAGGAATTTCATTCGAAGTTTTTATATGATGTTTTATTTTGCTAGTGAAGGTTAGCTGATTTCCTTCAACATAAAAAATATCACTATACTCTTGTAATAAATTTAAAATTGCTTGACTCTCTTCGGAATTCATATGTTCCGTCCTAACTTTTGAAATATCGAATTTGACATTTTCTGTATAAATATTATTAAAATTAGGGTTGAGTGGTTGTTCGTATTCATCGAACTTCTCAACATCAATAGAGGGGCTAAGATCTACTCTAAAAGCAGATTCTGAAGCATTTAAAATTGTACATAAAGCTAAATTATTTTCAACATTTGCCAAACACTCTGGTATTTCTAGTTTTCCAATTCGAGTGTATGGTATCATTACATCACCATTTTTAATATTTAATTTAATTACTTGTTCACAACGTGGAGGCACTACTATGCAATTCGTGGATCCAGTTTTTATATTGAAGTAATTTATTTTAATTTGACTATAAGGAGTGATCAAAATATTATTATTTAAATCAATATGGACAGACCCAACAAAAAAGTTTTCTAATACAGTAAGAGAGATTGTTAATAATTCTAATTATGTTTTCAATGACTATAAAAGAAATACTTAATAAATAAGAATCCACAATCTCCACAATTATATGGAACAATTAAGTTACACAAAGATTCGAAACCAATTAGACCTGTAGTTTCTTACATTAATACACCTAATAATAAGTTAGCTGAAAGACTAAATAATATACTCAATGACTATGGATATATTTCTAAATACTCAATTCAAAATTCCATAGAACTAATCAAAAAATTGAAAACATACAACTTACAAGGAAACTCTAAACTCATTTCATTTGATGTTACCAATATGTTCTCTAAAATTCCGCCAAAAGAGTGTATAACACTTGTAAGAAAGTTGCTAGAGGATAAAAACATCCATCCGGGAATAATATCAGACATACTTAATTTATTTGATGTTTGTATTAATCAGAACTATTTCACTTTTGATAATAAGGTATATATTCAAAATGAAGGTTTACCAATGGGAAGCCCTATATCACCAATTTTGGCAAACATTTTTATGGACAGTTTGGAAAGAAAGATCTTTGAATGTGATATTTCAAAAAATACTTTATTTTGGTATAGGTATGTGGATGACATATTAACGTGTTTTGTAGGTAGTGAACGACAATTAAATATGTTTTTCAATTATATTAATAATTTACACCCAAAAATTAAATTCACACTAGAAGTTGAAGAAAATAACTCAATTAATTTTCTTGATTTGAAAATTCAAAAAGTCAATAATGTACTGGACTTTTCAATTTACAGAAAACCAACACATACTGATGTGACTATACCATATGATTCCAACCACCCCATGTCACATAAACTAGCAGCATACAATTCGATGATTCATAGAGCATTTTCGGTTCCTATGAACAAATTTAATTTTGATAGAGAAATTAATACAATTAAACAAATAGCCACATCCAATGGTTATCCTTTACATTTAATAAATAAATTACTTAATAAAAAAGAGAAAAAGATGGCGTTACAACTAATATTTCCTAAACAAACTAAAGAAGTAACAAATTACAAAACCATCACTTATGCTGGTAATATTTCCAATAATATTTCAAAGATAATATCTTCAGCAACAAATACAACAATTTCTTTTAAAACAGAAAACAATGTAGGTAGAAGTTTGCTAAATGTAAAAACAAAAATAACCCCATTAAGAAAATCTGGGATATACAAACTTAAATGTCCGGATTGTAATGCTGTATATCTTGGTCAAACCATTCGTAATTTTGAAATTAGGTACAGTGAACACATACGAGCATACAGATTAAAACAACCAGATAAATCACATTATGCAAAACACCTACTTGACACTAAACATTCAGTAACACCTAACACAGAACCAGAAATACTACATGTTTGTGATAGGAAGCAAGAACTGGACTTCCTTGAAGAATTAGAAATTAGAAGACACTTAGCAGACCCACAATATGAAGTCCTCAATGAACAGCTGAATCTAGGAAGTTCTCCATTATTAAACTGTCTTCTTAAGTAATAATTGTAAAGATCAGCAGATATAGTTTTCCTGGTTTCCTATATCATTGCACAGTTATACTGATCTTAAATGGGACAAAGATATCCAGAATATCCCCATAGGGCTAATAATATCAAAGCTACTATTTGAAAATTCTTCTTTTTTCTATTCATATATATTAAGTCAATCACCAGATAGGCACTATTTGGACTAGCCAAATATATATCAAGTATACATCATGTCAAAAGTAACTTCTGTCATTCTGACGATGATATACCTATTTATCGAAACAATTGTCAATTTACTTTCAATTTACACATTTTTTTCAAATATATTGTGGAGTCATTTAGAAACAGTTAGTTTCATTTAAACCATATGATGAGTAGATTCCACGAAGTGAGGGTTTATACAGTTAACTCAATTTAAATCAATATTTGCCTTAATCTTTTTTAAGTTATCTAAGCCTAATAGACAATCAAAATGGTCATGAAATTTGAAAACACAATACTCTAGATTTATTGGTTCCCTATAATTAAATATTTTAGAAGTAGGAATAAAAGTGCAGTAATTTTGTTGACAGCTTCCAAGAGCTGAAGTTACATTGAACGGTTTTCGAACAAAAGATTTCTTAAAATATTTTTCTGCTACCACTGGTGTCACAAAAGATCTTGTGCTACCGGTATCAATTAATACTTTTAAATTTTGTTCTGGAAAAAAAATATAGGGTAGTATGCTTTCTGGGTTATTTAAGTTTAAAAGTTCTATTGTGTTTCGTTGGGTACCGAGGCTGGTATTTCTAAAAAATTATCGGAATCTTTGGGTGTGCCTCCAAAATCATCTAGATTATGAAGTTCTTCCGAGATAAAATTTCTTTGCTGATTTGAGGAATTATTTTGAAATCTATTTTGGAAATTTTGAGTGGGTCTAGATGTATTTCTAGTGGAAATGCTCATTGGAGTGGGATTTTGAAATCTTTGATTCTGGTTAGGTTTGAAAACATTCGAAACAGGAAAATTGGTTGAACTCCTATTAGGAGAATTGAAGGAAGTTGATGGATGATTTTGTGGATTAGAATTAAAATTTTTATTTGTATTTTGATAGTTCTGCATCGGCTTTGGCCTAGTAGGTGGCTGCGTAATGCGTATGTACCACATTATTTTGGAAGTTACTTTTATTTTTGTTTGAAAAATTCTGCGAATTTGTATTTGAAAAAAAATTTTTTGGATGGTTATTTTGACTCATATAAACCTGAAAATCGTTTGTTACAATATTCAAAGCAATATTCAAATTTTCGGGATTTTTCGTGCGCATTAATGTACCTAAGGATTCCTTCAAGCCGCGTAGCAATACTCTGAGCGCCAAATTCTTAAAATAATTACCTAAAATATTATGTTCATGAACATTTGAATGCGTCATGAGATAAGAAATTTGTAAGTTCAAAATATGTTGAATTCTATTATAAAATTCGAAAGGTGTTTCATTACCTTGTTTCATTTCGGATAATTCAATATTTAAAGTGTAAATATCTCGTTTGTCTGCATATGTATTGATTAAAGCATCCTTGAGGTTCTCCCAAGTCTTAATATTACAAGAAGAAATATTTATAGCTGCTTCACCTTTTATTTTAGCTAAGATGCTGGACATCAAATATTCATTTTGAAAATCCCCTACATCTATAGTATTATAAAATTTGGTTACCAATTTTTCACAAATTTCTATGAACCTGGGAAGTAAAGCATTGTTGCCATTGAAGTCTGGAATCATGTCCAGATATTCTTTTTTTAAAACAGGTAATTGTGGAGTGGCCATTTTATTTGTAAAATTTAAAGGTAAAAGTTTTGGAGAATTTAAAATTATTTTTTTCTTATTATTAAAATTTGAGATAGAACTGGAAATACGTGAATCAGAATTTGAGTCAGAATCGTCAGATGTATCAGTTAAGTTAAAATGTATATTTCCTCTATACGACATATAAAACACTTACAGTAATAGAAGAAAGATCCTTTCCATTGGCTCGAAGTTGACAGGAATACACAATCTGCTCTTGAGTTTTTTCTGTCTTCTTGCACCACCAAGATCTTCTAGTTGAGCTACTCAATTCACCCAACTAAGAGTTCCAAAAATTAAAATTTACACTTCACTTGGTTCATTCAATAAATCATAGAAATGAACCGACTGTTATCTACTTCAACGACCGGGTGACTATCCTACTGACTGCGCCACTTAACTATTAATTAACTGAGAAAGTGTTTTTAAAAACTAACTTTATTAATAACAACTTAACAATTTGGATTCCAGTTCTAAACTGATTTATAAAATACAAAAATAAGTTAACTAATAAAAATACGACTAAGCATAAATGGAATGGAAGTGGTAACTACAAATAATAAAAGTGATTAATAAGCCAATTATATTATGCAATCTAGGGTTAACAAGTACGGTAACATATATATATATATATATAGAGAACACGATATTATTAAATGTTTTGCATGACAATGTGTGGAAAATGTTCCTCCCAAATTACAAAATAATTGCAACACATAACACAAATCTTGCAAGGTCCGTAGATTTTTCTTTTTTTATTGCGTTTAGAATGTTAATGTACTGATACTAACATGGTTATTTGTATTAATTTGAATCATTAAATTTTGTAGGCTGGTCAACGGTAAGACGCCCATCTTTATTTTGATATCATCAACAACTCAAGATAACCTGGAGATATAAATGTCACAATGATCACACAGTGTGGATTTATGGAAGATAATCTTTGCTAATAAGTTGTGTATTCATTATTTGAAGAACATTTTTTTCAGTATTTCTATAGATACCTCAGAAATGATAAATTTGAATCTGAATAATATTCGAATTATTTATGGAAAAACTTTTGTTCATTTGAAGAAAAATTCAAAAAAATGCTAAAAATTAAAAAAAAAATGCTAAAAATTATGGAGAAAGCTCTGCTAGATCTGAATTATCAAAATAAAAAGATTACTCAACTTAGCTGAATTGAAATTTTGCTTTATTTTAGAAATCAAGCAGTGGAACTAGTGCTGTGAGCAGATATAAAAAAGGTAAAATCGGTTCACATTTGTTGTTTTTCGGAAGATTTGGGTAAATTTCAAAAATGATTGAAAGTGTGGTAATATAAGAATGGTGGTAATTATATTAAAAGAAAGTGTTTTGATCAATAATTATTAGTTACGGAACAATCATCATTGCTTAAGGCATTAACTTGAAATTTAAAAGTTGATTGATGGTTGTCTCCATTCCATTGAACTTTTTAAGATAATTAACCGGAGCGTCCTGCAAAGGTGGTTAATGTTGTGAAGTTTCTCGAATCGCCATGTGAATTAAGAAATCATTTCGTCAATTGCCTCATACATATTACTTTTACAACTTGTTGTGGTGTAATATCGTAGCCAGCGTCTGAGCTTTCTCTTAGGTCGTATATTTCTACTCGCCTCTTACGTTTTTTCTTAATCCCTCACTCACTCCGGGAAAAATACTTAAAAAAATATATTTCAATCATAATGAAAATTTTGCATTGAGGAATATTGTAATGAAGTAATATGTGTACTCTTGTCGGTTCTTCCAAGGTTAGGCCATAGAGGGTATATAATTAAAACACAAGTTAACTCTATCAACTTAACTTTAATACTAAAATCAAATATATTCCTTGAATATCGCCAATTAGCAAAAAGGTATTTCCTGTTTGCTAATCGGCACATGCTGCTACACAGCATTATCCATTTTTAGATATTCAGCATATACGTATTACAAAATAATATTTTATTGCAATCTATTTGGATATGAACCTGAGCCACATGACCTGGTGCTCGGGTCAATCAACTTATAATATAGTTACAATATAAAACCTTTTTTTTATGTTAAATAAAATATAAATCTTAATACCTACCTATATCATCTCACCTCCCGGGGGTAAAAAAAAGAATTTTTATTGTATTAGCCAAAATAAAAATTCTTTTGATATACATACTCTAAAAAAAATAACAATGTATAAGTATTATAATAACCCAGGACATAATTGAAATATAAATAAAACTGAAATATGATAGTAGTACGATTATCCTTACTGATTTACATAAACAAACAAAACTAACCTAAGACAATTATATGAAAACGACCTTAACTAAACATAATAAACAATCAACATCACGCTTTACTGCCTGTTTTGTTCTGTTTTTATGAATAGTGCATTCCTTATTGTTTTTAATTATTTTTACATTAGAACCTAAATCTTCTACGACCTCGTAAGGACCTTCGAATAATTGTTGTAATTTATCGCCCGTCTCATTTTTTATGTATAACTTATCTTGCGGCTGATAATTTATAGGATTTGCATTTTTATCGTAACGAGTCTTTCTTTTGATTTTCGAGATTTTGTGAGTCAACATATAATTTGTTATTTTTCATGATCTGTGGAAATAAAACATCATTAGCAGTTAACCACCAAACTTCACTTATTTATTCCGTGGAAATTGCGAAGGATCAAGCTTTTTATTCTTTATGGAAATTTCGAAAACCGTTTCTTCATTCAAACAAAGTCGAATATTACATTTTTCGCAAGGTATTTGTGATTTTCTTTTACTTTCTGGGTATTTGCAATGTTGACGATTATTATGATCTACTGGCAAGTGATTAATTGTGTCTATACGTATTTCTTGGACAGGAATTTGAGAAAAAGGATATTTTCTTTTTTTTCAAATCAAATTTTGACTGCAATATATTGGAAGGCCTACCAAGTTTTTTTTACCGTATTTACCCTCGTTAGTACTTCTGCAAGCCCAGGCTTGAACTCTGAAAGGAGTAAATACAGGTTATTGTCATTTATGATTTTTCTCCAAAATAACATATCAAGAAAATGAAAAAATATTTTCATATGAAACTTTTTTCATCTTATCTCTATTCTGTGGTACGCTAATATGGAGTCCAATAGATCAATTCCTCATATAATTGTTGTACACTCTGATACATTGAGGAAAAGGTATTGCTATGTGTTTTGTTTTTGCACACCTGAAAGAGCCTGACAGTAGTAACCATCTTATTATCAAAGCAACATACTACGGATACATCAACATCGTCAACCTGTGCTGCTTGTTCACTGAAGGTTCCCCTGTATTTTCTCTTCAAATCGAATTCTTTAGTAGTGTGATACCTTTTTTGTGCGAATAAACAACGAGTAATGGGATGATGGTGAACCAATTATCAAAAAAAACTTATCATGCATCTCAATGGACTTCGTTAGTTTTACTACAACATTTCTGAACTGAGACTTTTCTATTTGGCTGAGGTGAGACTCTCTACTAATGGAGGAGGCCTGAGAGAAGCGAGAATGATTGGAAGATGAAGGAGACTGTGCTTGGGCATAGGTGCCATTACTGGTGGTAGAAGGACTGTTCGATAGTAAGTTTAAAACTACTTCTTTGGTTGTCGCAAGGAGTTTCTCAAGTTTCCTTGTGAATAATTTTGACGAAGAATCACTATCCAGTTTGTTTTGTACAAAATTATTCACACTTATAGTGCTACAACCTTCTATCTTTTCAAACTTACAATTTCATGAAGAGCTTGAAAAGCTTTCCAACTAAAATTGTCCTTTCCGCAAAATGCCTTTTGAAATCAGTCGTCAGTATAACTTTCTCTACTTGAATCATCATCATGCAATAGGCCTCTTGCATAGATTTTTATTTTAACCTTAAAGTATTCTAAAAACCTCTTAAAGTATAATAAATATCCTTCCACATTTTTTTCCAAGAAGTACTCAAAATTATCTCATAAATTCCCTAAGAAAGTTTCACGAAGTCCTTCAAATTTGACGTCACACGAAAACGCAATGAAATTGGTCGTGACGTCACAAGGTACGAACTGTCGTTCGCTAAATGTAAACTTCAAATCTGGTTTCCCGTTTATCCATTTTAAAAGCATTTACACTTGATATGTGTTAGCATCAATTTATTGTTTAATAGTGTTTTTTTTTTTTTTTTTTTTTTTTTTTTCCGGGGCCGTCCTTTCGCCGGTACCACCTCAGCCTCCTGGGCTTATTGTGGATACTCCTAGTGTTCTGACTACAACCTATTCAGCCAATCCGTTCCCTGTATTAGCTCATACAGGTTCTTTGCTGGTTGATTGTAGAGGTCTTCTGGAGTCATTTGTGTTCTGCCATACAGTTTCTGCCTTCTGTGGTCCAGCGACTCACAGTTGCATAGTATATGCAGAGCTGTTTCGGTATCCTTTCGATTCCTTTATGACCTGGTACCCACTCCAGTGTTACACTGTTCCGAGTCGCCAGTCTTCTAAGTTCTTCGCCGCATTCCCATACTAGCCGAGATGTCACCCTATAGCTCTGAAGTGCTTTAAGGGCGGCTTGGCTGTCGCTGTAGATCCTGATCTGCCTGTTGTGGTAGGCTCTCATGCTGTTAGCCCTTGCACACGCAAGTTTTGCATAAACCTCTGCTTGGAATACAGAGGCGTATTTTCCTAGCGAGACGATTCCTTCATATTTGCTCGTCTTGCTGTATATCCCCGCTCCGGTGCCGAGTTCATTTTTTGATCCGTCTGTATACCAGATCAGTTCATTCGCCCTACTAAGTGGTGGTGCGTTCTCTTCCTCAAGCTCCTTTCGATCTTTGATGACAATCTCGAAGTTCTTGCGAAAGATATATTTGGTAGTCATTTGGTCTGTTGGCATTTTGAAAATGTCATCACCCACCTGCCTTATCTCTGTGTGTCCTCTCCCATGTACCACATCATGGTCTAGTGCTTTTTCCAGTCGGGTTAGTGCTGCCCTTGCTTCGTACATTATGACATAATGTAGTGGAGGAAGGTCTAGCATTGTTTCCAGCGCCGCTGTAGGAGTAGTCCTCATTGCCCCTGTAATGCCAGTGCATGCAAGTCTTTGGACCTTGCTTAGTTTTAGCATAGCAGAGGATTGTCTGGTCTTTGGCCACCATACCAAAGATGCATATGTGATCCTGGGAATGACAACCATTTTGTATAGCCAGTGTACCATGCTGGGTCTTAGTCCCCATTTAATGCCGTGAGTACGTCTGGCAACCATGAAGGTCACCTCCGCTTTCTTGATCACGTGCTGGAGATGTCGGTTCCAAGTCAAGCCTGGGTCTAGAATAACCCCAAGATATTTTACTTCATCCGACAGTCGTATTGGTTCACCTTGAAGCGTCAAAGCCCAAAGGGCCAAGTCCTTCCCTTTTCCTTCTTCTGGTGAACGCAATTATCTGTGTTTTCGAAGGGCTAATACGTAGCCCTTCTTTTACAGTCCAGCCTGTTACTACATTTAAAGCCATCTGGAGTCTGTCTCTGGTTGTACTGTTGTATTTACCTTGGGATAGAATAACCAGGTCGTCTGCATATCCTATGGTGTCGAATCCTCCTCAGTGTAGGGTTCTGATGAGCCCGTCCATGACCAGGTTCCACAGCAGCGGAAATAGTACTCCCCCCTGCGGACAGCCCCTGGTTGCACATACGGCCATTGTTTCCCCCATCAGAGTTGATTCTATGAGCCTGCTTCTGAGCATGCAGTCTATCCACCTGCAGCTCGTGGCATCGATCCCTAAATTCCTCGTCGCCTTGGCTATAGATTAATTCGATGAGTGATCACACTTCCTTAAAAGATCTGTGGCCTCGTGTGCGGCACGGCAAGCAGTAGAAAAAATAAGGTTATCTGTTCTGTTCTGTAATGTCGACCACGTGTGTGGTTAAGATGTACCGTTGCCGAATAAATTGTTCTCCAAAAACATAGGCTTTCAATATTTATCCAAATACTAGAAATAATACAATTACCAAGGGGTTACCCTGACATATTGGTCCTTCGAGCCGGATTATATGATATCCAGTCAAATGAGTAACGAAATTTGATGGTAACGAGTAACAAATAAGTGAAACAACAAATTCAAAAAAGAAATACAGCTGGAACTCATCCCAGCAGAGATACCAGTTACTAGTAGCAGTAAATCAATAAATACACGTAAGCAAAATTCAGTCTAAACAGTACAACAAGTTGATTTCTAACAAGCGTCCCTGAAGGGTTATGTGATCATAAGTCCAGGCCGGAATAGAGTGAGTCAGTAGTCAGTAATTATTCGGAATCAAAGAACGGTAAACAAAGTCATTGGTGAGGTGAGTAGGTCATTTTTATTGTAAAGTTAATACATGCTTCAGATTGTTAAATTATCATAAACACAATATAACATAACTAATATAACGCAATAATGGAAATGATTAAGAAGTATAAAAGTGAGCGTAGCCAGATTATTTCACAACTGAACAGATTTCAGGAGTATGTAAAACGTTGTGACAATTTGACAAATAAAATAATTTTAAAGGAAAGGTTAAATAAATGCGAAATACTTTGGGGCGAGTTTAATAAAGCTCAGATAGAAATAGAATATTTAGAACCAGACGAGCAAGGCATTCGTGAAGAGTTTGAAGAAACATAGTTACCTCCATTAGATTTGCCCACATTTGAAGGTAATTATGATAAATGGATGAATGTTTTTGATAATTTTCGAGTTTAATACATAACAATAGTAGTTTAAGTGCAGTTCAAAAGTTTTATTATTTAAAATCTTGCTTAAAGGGAGAAGCTGCTCAGGTAATTAAATCTATTGATGTTACAGAAGTAAACTATGAAGTTGCTTTCAGACTATTACGGGATAGATATGAAAATAAAAAATTGATTATTGACAGTCACATCAGAGCTTTGTTTGAAATTCCAACTATAAGTAAAGAGTCTTGGATTGATTTACGCAACTTAATAGACACAATTCAAACTAATTTGAGGGCTTTAAAAGCTTTGAATGAATCTGTGGAACATTGGGATACACTTTTAGTATATCTCTTTGTTTCAAAGCTGGACCCTATTTCTAGAAGAGAATGGGAAACATTTAGTGTCAAAGCTAGCACTGTAACATGTGGTGATTTTATTAAATTTTCAAACGAACGGGCTGAACCAAATAAAAGCAAAGGACAAATAACTCATAACAATAGTAATTACACAAAATTTGATAAAACCCGGTCCAGTATCAAAAATGAATATTCTTCACAATCATTCATTTCTTTGAATGAGCAATGTGCTATTTGTAGTAATGGTAGACATCCTATTTATCACTGTAATAAGTTTCTGAATTTACCGGTGGATCAAAGAATAGTAGAAGTAAAAAGAATCAAACCCTGTCTGAATTGTTTTAGGCCAAATCATTTTAGTTCAAGGTGTACATTACAGGGTTGTAAAAAGTGTGGAAAGCCACATAATACCTTAGTACACATTAATGCATATCAAAACCAATTGCCTTCTCAATCCAATACTAATGTCACAAAAGATAATCAAGTAAGCCATTCAACAAATTCAAATGCTTCAAGTGCTCAGCAAAGTGCAGTAAATTTGTGTACCCAAAATGAGATTTCAGAATCAAATATCAACAGAAACACAGCACAGTCTGTAATTACACATTGTGCCAGTGGAAAGATCTCAAATGAATGTGAAGTTTTATTGAGCACAGCAAAGGTATTAGTATTAGATAAAAACAAGCAACCGGTAGTTGCTAGAGTACTATTAGATGTAGGTTCACAGTCAAATTTCATTACAAGAGATTTAGTTTCACGATTAGGTTTAGATGCTGTCAACACTCATATGTCAATAGTAGGAATCAATTCTACAGTCAGTAATGCTACAAAGGTGGTAAATACTACAGTAAGGTCTCAGTTTAATGAATTTGAGGTTGATTTGCAATTCTTTGTGTTGAACAAAATAACTGGTAATCTACCATCAATAAAGATAAACAAAAACATTATTAAAATACCATCTAATATCAATTTAAGTGACCCATCTTTTAATATACCAGGTCCAATAGACTTGTTATTAGGTGCCAACATTTTTTATGATTTGCTTTTAGTGGGACAAATAAAATTGAATGAAAATATGCCTATTATACAAAAAACCAAATTAGGTTGGATAATAACTGGTAGTGTACCAAGGTCTAGTGACTTGAATGATACTGAAGTACAAACAATGTGTAACTTAAGTGTATGTGATAATCTCAATCAAATGTTGGAGAAATTCTGGAAATTAGAAGATGTACCAGAAGGTAAGCTGCTAACTAGACAGGAGAAAGAATGTGAAGAACTATTCTCAGCTACTGTCAAACATGAAGAAGATAAGAAATTTGTAGTAAGACTACCTACAAAGGAAGGAATAGAGAATCTGGGAGAATCAAAGGAGATGGCAATTCAAAGATTTTATAAGTTGGAAAGAAGGTTAAAATATAATAAGGAGATGAAACAGCAGTATGTAGATTTTATGGAGGAATACTTGAAATTAGGGCATATGACACCAATACCTGAAGAACAAATAGAAGTAGAAGGAAGACCAGTATATTATTTATCTCATCACCCCCTGTTATAGGAGACCAGTACTACAACAAAATTAGGAGTTGTCTTCGATGCCAGTGCTAAGACCAACAAGGGCATCTCTCTGAATGACATGTTGAAGACTGGACCCATAATTCAAGATGGACTTTATGCCATATTACTGAGGTTTAGAAATCACAATGTTGTCCTGGGTGCAGACATTGAAAAAATGTATAGACAGGTGTGGATTGATCCAGAGCAGAGAGATCTTCAAAGAATAGTTTGGAGAAATAATGAAGCTGAACCATTAAAACATTACAAATTAAATACGGTGACTTATGGAGTGGCGCCAGCTTCATTCCTAGCCATTCGAAGTTTAAACCAAGCAGCAGATGAACAAGAATCTAGGTATCCAGAAGCAAGCATGGAAATAAAGAAAAATTTTTATGTTGATGACTTACTATCAGGGGCTGAGTCAATTGAAAAAGCAAGGAGATTGAAAACGGAAATTTCAAGTGTTCTAGAAGAAGCAGGATTCACATTAAGGAAGTGGATTTCTAATAAGCGAGAAATATTCAATGACATTGAACAATGCGATGAAGTGTCACATCATGTTTTGGACCAAACCATAGCAAGGACTTTAGGGTTAGTGTGGAATATAGAAAGTGATAGCTTACAGTATGTAGTGAAAATAAATAGCAGTTTGAAACCTACTAAAAGAAATATATTATCAGCAGTGGCAAGTGTTTTTGACCCACTAGGATTGATTGGACCAGTTATAATCGAAGCAAAAATGTTCTTGCAGAAGTTGTGGAGTGAAAGGTTAGACTGGAATGATGAACTACCCAAGAAATTATATAGTCATTGGACAAGGTTCTATAGTGAATTATTAAGTTTAAATAAAATTAATATTCCAAGACAAACAATTTGTTGCCATCCAGTACTAGTGGAAATTCACGGTTTCAGCGACTCTTCTGAACGTGCTTACGGTATTTGCATATACTTAAAAACAAAAAATAGCGACAAAGCTGTACAAGTTCGGCTTTTATGCGCCAAATCAAAGGTAGCGCCCTTGAAAACTATTACATTGCCAAGATTGGAGCTCAGTGCTGCACTTTTACTTTCAAGGGTTATGCGGAAAACCATCGAATCATTAAACATGGAAATTCATACTACACATTACTGGACTGATTCCCAAATATTGTTAGCTTGGATTAATGCAGAACCAAGTAATTGGAATATATTCGTTGCGCATCGTGTTGCAGAGATACAGAGGAATTGTAAGATCGAGGAATGGAGGCATGTTATTAGTAAGGATAATCCAGCAGACATTATATCTCGTGGCTGTTCCCCAGAAGAATTGGCTGAAAACGAGTTATGGTGGCAAGATCCTCAGTGGCTACAAGAAAAGTGCAACTGGCCTAAAAATTTAAACGAAAACTGTAATCTAGATGTTCCAGAAAAACGCAAACAAACAAGGGCATTTATGCAAATTGCAGAAGTAGATATATTTAACAAGTATTCCAGTTTAACAAGACTGCAAAGAGTTGTGGCCCTTTGCCTAAGATGGCTTCAAAATAGTGTGAAAAATAGAAACAATAAATTATTTGGTATATTATCTGTTGATGAGCTAGACAGATCTTTAATCTGTCTAGTAAAATTAGCCCAAGGTATTTCATTCCCAATGGAAATAACTGCATTGAGAGCCAACAAGGCTCTACCCTCTAATAGCAAACTGTTGAATCTAAATCCTTTTCTCGACTCACAAGAAGTTTTACGTGTCGGTGGTAGATTGGGTAAATCATCTTTGCCGTTTCAGCAAAAATACCCTATAATATTAAATAAAGGTCATATCTTTACAACGTTAATCATAAGACACGAACATAAAAGAAATCTTCATATGGGTCCACAAAATTTATTGTGCAGTCTAAGACAAAAATTTTGGATTCTTGGTGGTATAAGTGAAATAAAGAAAGTACTTCGTTCATGTACAATTTGTTTTCGTGTGCGACCAAAGGGTATTTCATACATGATGGGTGAATTACTCGAGCAACGCTTAATGCCTACAAAACCATTTTTCAACTCTGGAGTAGACTTTGCAGGTCCATTTATTATAAGAACTTCAACATTAAGAAATTGTAAGCGTATTAAAGCATACCTTTGTATATTCGTTTGTTTTGTGACGCGGGCTGTACATTTGGAGGCGGTTTCGGATTTGAGTATGTACTATGCTTCCTTCTTTGAAAGTGTACTTTCAAGGGGGGCGGGATATGTTGCGGAAATTTTGTGCCAATGTTAAGTTGGCGCTACTTGCCAAAAATCGCCTCATTCGATGAGTGATCACACTTCCTTAAAAGATCTGTGGCCTCGTGTGCGGCACGGCAAGCAGTAGAAAAAATAAGGTTATCTGTTCTGTTCTGTAATGTCGACCACGTGTGTGGTTAAGATGTACCGTTGCCGAATAAATTGTTCTCCAAAAACATAGGCTTTCAATAAATATCCAAATACTAGAAATAATACAATTACCAAGGGGTTACTCCGACAGACACAATCTGATAATTTACCTCTGGGTCCATTTTCGGAGTTTTTCTTCAATGGGTAGCTTAATGAATGTTTTTCCAAGAGTGGAGATTGTTGTACTTCCACAACCTGGCACGATACAATAACGATAAACCATTTTTTCTCAAAAAATCACCAAAAACAACGTCAATATTAACTTTGATAGACGTCAAAACTCGGCATAAGTACCTTGTGACGTCACTGTTGAAATGTGTTTTTGGCGGCATTTTAGCCCGTTTGAATTTCAATTATTTATTACGACCTTAATATCAAACAAAATTTGAAAATATTCCTGTGGGATGATATTTACGTATAATTGATCATTTTAATGGAATAAAAAAATAGCAGGTTGTGTTTAATTATAAGTATAAAAGTACTATCATTTATGAGGTAGAATACAATGTTTATTTATTGCGCTATCGTACACAAATATGACAATTTATATGTTGTTATTTATAATATTATATCGTTATTTATATATTACATTAAATTTTATCTCTCAGAAAAATCAACTTCCATCCATAATTTCGACGACTTTTACACCATCGTTATTATCAGAATCATCATCGCAAATTTTTACAACTGATACAATTGGTTTATGATAACTGAAGTAAGAAACAAACAGTTTTGATTCGAACCTATTTAAGTGTCTAATAAAGACCGCATCAATAGTAGTTTTGTATTTCGTTGTGCTAAAATTGCGATCATTTGACATAGTTAAACCAAATTCATTATTTAAAAATTCAATTAATGATTGATTTTTATCGTCTGCAAAGTTTATATTGAAATCTCCACTTAAAATCATTGGCAATTTATCAAAGCTTTTTCCAATTTTTTTTTGAAGCAATGCAGATGCGTCATGAGAATAAATAAATAAATTTTCGTACAAGAAGTCTCGTATAACACGCAAAGACTTATTTGGAGAGATGTAAACAGCAACCATAATAATTATTCGTTTTCTACATTTTATAGTTCTCAGCTTATAGCTGGTTTTCTTGACGGCAGTTACGGGCTAAAGCCAAGTAAGAGTTTTTCATCTAGTAATTTATAAAGTATTTACTCATTTTCTTTCACTACTTCATCATCACTTTTTTCATTAATAGATTCACTTTGTTCGATTTCCATAATTTAAACAATTCACATTTACGAATACACAACAGTGTATTTACTACACAACAGTCAAGCAATCAGCTGTACCATCCTTGGATACGCGTGGGACGCTGTACATAAACACACACGGTCATTCGCGCAGCACACTCAGGCACGGTAGAAAGAGTGGGAGATACTAGTTCCTATCCCTTCCCTTCGATCTTACGCTTTTTCGATCAGCATCACGTGACCCTGACGCGAGTTTGAAAGTTTTTACCCATACAAAAAAAAGTGCTCAGCGCCGCTAAAGAAGTTTTCACTTCAAAAATTATCTGTAAGGGGCCTATTGTATAATTAAGTTGTTGATTACCTGATCAAGAAGTGGTTATTTTCCAAACTTCTTAGCATAATCATAACGTGATTTCCAGTCATCGACTGAAAGGTTATTGAAAAAATTGTCGCAGTATTGGATAACCTCATTTGGAATGAACTCTTTTTCGCTACCAGCATAAACAATTATCAGACGAGGTCCTACTTAACTTGTTGGTTTCATCATACGCAAAGAGCTTTTAGCGCTCCATCCTTTCTCGGGTGTATATAAGGCTCATCCATGTATACAATGGGTCAATTTTGAACTGATTGAGTGACATTCATTTAAAATTGTTCCATTTTTCTCAACTTTTTTCCAATGGTATCCTTTACCTATATTTAAAATCATCGCAAAATTTTTTGTATACGTTTTTAGTTGGTACGCTCATAATTAAAAATCGTTTTGCGTAACTGAATTTTTTCCAAGCAGTCCAGTGATATTTTGGTTTTTCTGTGAGGTCTTTTCTTTTGTGAGGTTGAATATGAATTTACTTTTCTATCATTCACCATTTTACTTTCTTTAGATATTTGTAGTACGGTGCATCGGCTTATACCTTAAGCAGCTGCAACACGTTCAGTCACCTTGAATATAAACATAATATGAATTAATACTTTTCCGCAGTTTTTTGTGCTCAAAGTCTAAAAAAATTTTGATGTTTTTGTGAGAAACTTCTTAAATGGTTGCCAGGGCCCCCGCAAGGGCTACTGGCGCCTGTTTGCAAAAAAGGATTTTGACGCCCCTTAAGGCATTTTGGATCATGTTTTTTTATTTATTTTTTTGAAGGTAGGTAGGTAGGTAGGTGCTTGAAATAAAGCAAAAAAAACTGAACTTTAGAAGTCATATTTATTTGTAGACTAAAATATCAAAATGAAACAAACAGAATAAAATCAAAATAAATTCTTGTTCACACCCATTTTAAAACATTTACTTAACTAATGGGGTACAGACACGTTGACACGTTGTTTATAAATACTACAAAATAACCCAAAACTGAAAATCACATTTTTTTAGGAACAAATAACAGAAATATTGCCTAATGTCTACATATATAAAAGTTCTACTTATACTTAGATATTTGAAAAAATATGCAGATATTTCTAATAACAAATACCTAGGTAACTTCGTTATAAAATCAAAAATGATAGCTAGGTCTAGGTACAATAGAAAAATAAAGAATAGCTATTGTAATAGCGATATTTTCCGAGATTTTGCTGTTGCAAATTCATTAATTACATCGCTAAAATTTATACCATCAAAAATTTCTTGTTCAATTGCTAATATTGCTAGCCCAGACAATCTTTCTGGAAGCATTGTCGATCTTAAATAATTTTAATGATTTTTAACTTTGAAAAAGATCGCTCGCCAGAAGCTACAGATACAGGCAATGTTAAAAGAATTCTTAGTGAAATGCTCACGTTTGGAAGGGTGGAGATTAAATTGTTTTCAAATATATATTGTAAAATACTCAAGGGGTCAGTATCATCAGGTAATGAAAACAACTTTAACGCTTTAATTTCATTAAACAAATCAATGGAGTCTATATCCTTATCCTGATCTGTCAGTCGCTCTTCAAGAACAGAACAATGTTTTAAAAGATCGCTGTCACTTAATTTGAATATGTCGCTAAAAAATCCGAAAATATTATCATACTCATTTAATAAGTCAAATCGGTTTTTTAGAGAGCTTAAAGTTTGATCTATAATTTTTAAGAAAAAACTAATTTTAAAGGCGGTTTTTGGATCATGAGGGGTCTCATCTCGGTGTTCATAGTCAAACAGTTTTGGTTTGAATTTCCTCCTAACCGTTGGTAATGGATGAAAGTATTCTTCAATTTTAAGAGAGGACGCTACTTCTTTCGCTTGTTCAAGAATTTCTTGAAATGATGGGTCAGATCTATATTGCTGGAAGTGATCAACTAAATTTTTTAGGTAGGTTTGGCATACTTTAATATTAATTGTAGCACTTTGCATTTGTTTGCTGACAATATTTATATGAAATAAAACGTCATGCCAAATAATAATTCCACAAATAAATTGAAAATTTTGTACAGACGTTAAGAGGGAACTCGCTTTATGTCTTGCATCAATGTGAAAGGAACTATCTTCAGCCACTTCTAGAAGACTTTCGCAAACCTTAATTAAATAAAGTTTAAGGGGATTTATTGCGTCAATTCTGCTGGACCATCTTGTCTCACTTAGAGGCTTTAAACTTAACCCGGGGACATTTCTGCTCAAAACATACAACCTTTTTGTGGATGACGAAAAAAAATTATATAACTCTTGCACAAGATTAAAAAAGTTTATTGTAGCACCTGACATCTTAGAAGCGTCATTTACTGTTAAGTTCAAAGTATGAGCCGCACAAGGTACAAAAAGGGCTCTCGGATTCGCATCAAGAATGCGTTTTTGAAGCCCAACATGCTTTCCCTTCATATTTGTCCCATTATCATAACCTTGTCCCCTAATATTTTTTAATTCTAAATTTAATTTTTTCAAATTTTCAAATTTTCTGTCACAAATGTATATATCCCTTCTCCTGTAGAGTCCAGTATTTTTTTTGGGAGTTACACACTCGGCTAACGTGCTGTCTCATCACTGAATCAAAAGAGGCAATCATCTCAACAGCTTTTAGAAAATTTCCATTATCATGTTCGAAAAGTAATTGAGAAGAACCTTGAAATGCCAAGCATTGTGTAGATAAATACTTAACAATCGCAATAATTCTTTCCAACACGTCTCGCCAATATTTTTTTTTCCGTTTCTAAAATCCGCAGATGATAAGCATTAACAGTCGTAGATGTCTCCAACATTTTTTTTAAATTTAGTTCATATAACTGTTGTGTAAAATTGACGTTTCGTGTCTCTCAATTAGCGAAGACAAGTGTTGCCAATCAGGTACTCCATTTGTATCACAAAAAGTGTTAGGAGTTTTACAAAATAACTTACAACAAAAACAAAATACAGAATCTTTCGAAATAGAGTCAATAAGCCAAGTCCTTTCGACTTTTTCTCCATTTGTTAGAGTTCTTTCAAAGTATTTGCACGAAAACTTTCTCTTATCTTTATTACTAGGAAAGCTAAAACTAACGTCTATCAAGGGCGGACCACGTTTAACCAATATTCTAGCTATCTCATTGGTGATTCTTTCGGGCCACAAACCGAGGTCGGACGGAATTATATCGACACTAGCCTCATCAGAGCCTTCATCGAAAGTGTCACTTGCAGCAGGTATTTCGGTAGCTGACATTACCGAACTTTTTACACAAGCTGAATTACCTGAAGTGGATTGTTCAAGTGCTGTAGACGAGGATGGTGTCATCGCTTCATCGGGCTCTGCATTAGTAGAAGCTGTTTTGCTACTAGAACCGCCGCCACTTGTTGCAGGACCTGATGTTACCATTGTCGCCTCTGTTGAAATTTCAGATGGTCCACTCGCGGTTATTGATATTACGGATTTAGAATCTTGAGATTCGGACGATTCGGTCGCACCAACATCGATAGTCTCCGTGGAATCTTGATTGTTTTGCAAGAAGTGCTTTAAAGATCCAGCCATTTTTCCCCTTTCTTGTAATCTCAGTTTCTTTTGCTCGCGAAACTTCGCACCTGAAGGTATCTTTCTTTTATCCTGAAAAAACAAATAAATAATTGGAATTAGGCATTAACTTCTAAAGTAGGCACAATAACAAGCACCATGTGGGTAGGGTAGGAAATATTCTCAAAAAGTTAACTAAGTAGGCAATATTTTTCAACCCTTTATAGGGCAGATTATTATTAAGTAAGATATGGCCGATTAAAGTTTGCATATTTGAGTGAAAAGCAATTTGTTCGAGCCCTTTCAGCTTAAATCCTTTCAAAAATAAAGGCAGAAAAGATATTAAACTAATTTGATCTTATAGCCCTTAAAAAACCCTACAAAATGGTTTTTTAAAAAGGTCGATAGCATAAAAACTAAGCGAGTTATGGATAAAAAACCAATTACTTTTTTAAACTCGTACATGACCTTTCAATTAATAAAAAGATATTTGGGTAAAAAAAATTGATTATAACCAGTATCCTATAAAGGGTTAATGTTGAAAGTATAAAGTAGGGAACACTTACCATTTCATAAGAAATCAAACCGTTGAAATTGCAGTCAGCAGGTATTCAGCACTTAATTTTTTAGAAAAAAAAGTAGTAAACAAAATATTATACAACACAACACTTGACAAAATAAAAATAACTTTATATGTTAAAATCAATAGGATTACTTGTTTTTATTCACTTGTTGCACGGTCCAGTGAACTAACCGATTTAAAAACGCCTCTGGCGATGCATCGCTTTTATAGCGCTCCAGGCGTTATTCATGTCTGAACAGGAAAAATCAAGAAACTACCGCCTGACATGTTCTCGCAACATAGGAATCGGCAATAACTGGATGACATACTAATAAAATTTCGTGTATGTTTATACCTCATACTATTTAATTTGTCAACTTTTATTAAATTTTTTTGCAATTTGTTTTTGGACCCTGGGTTTTGGCGCCCCTAAAGAATGGCGCCCGTATGCATTGCACACTTTGCACATATGGTAGCGGGGGCCCTGATGGTTGCAGAAAAATAGTTTCCTAACAATGATTTAGATGCATTAGCCTTAAGCACCAATAAGATAAGCAGTTTTTATGATTAAACACATTTATACTTTATTTCTACATGTCCCTTTTGTAAAAGTTATATTCTTTGCATCACTAGGAGTTGGTATTAAAATTGTTATAAATAGAAAATAATTTTTATGACTCCTGACGATACAATATTACATTATTGGAACATACTACAGTAAGAAATATAACAACTTCCTGCCTTGTCTTGTTCTAGAAGTTTGCTGACTAGCTCTTGACTGTGATCACATTTTTCAATTTACTTCCAAACTATGTTGAATAAAATGTATATAATACTGTCAATCTTGACATTTGAAGGTACATAAATTCACAGCACGCTGAAAATGCGTTTAATTGTTTAAAAATAACACCTGAAAGTTCCTCATCATTCCAGTGCCTGAAAAAAAAATTCATTCGAGATCAAAGGTCAAGAATCTCGAAAAAAAATTGGTTTTTCGCGATTTTCAGCACAACATCATAAAATTGTGAACATAAGATTCTCTATGAAAATGTACCAATACTTTTTTCTTAGAGCCACCGTTTCTGAGATATAACAAGTAAAATAATTTTAAAATCTGTAAACGACATAATATGAACGTTTTCACGCTACCTTTTTTTAACGTGGTTACCCCAGTAGGACATACTACTACTACTACTACTACTAAGTTTGCAGGCGAACCTTGTCCTGGACAAACTCAAGCCAAGGTTCCGGCACTGAGGCCACCGGCGGGCCCATTGTGCCATTCCTGCTACCTAGACATCCATAAAGCCGAGCCCTTCTACAAAGGCCACAACCTTTTTCAGCCTGCTTGTGTCTCCAGGAGCCAAAACAGGGACTCCGAAGATTCGTCTGCGTAGTACAGCCCAGAGTGGACACTCTAGGAGAACATGGACTGACGTTTCGTCAGTCATGCCGCAACCCCTGCATAGGGAACTTTCCTCTACTCCTAAGTTCTGGAGGTGTTTCATCATACAGCAGTGCCCGGTTAGGAGTCCTGCTATCTTCCTTAGCCTACTCCTTGGTAGTTCAGTAGCTGCTCTAGCGTGTCCATCAGTCCATCCCTTCAGTAAAAGTTTGGATTGCCTAGGACCCTGCAGAGCATTCCTATGAGCGAGGTGCTGATTCTTCAGCCATTTCTTCGACTCCTTGCGTATTCTTTGTTTTGTTAGGCCCAAGGTCGGGCCCGGGCCGCAGAAGGGAGCTGCCATAGACAAATAAAAAAGAGACGGATTGAAGCATAGGTGGTATACGGCATAACGTTTCTGCGCCACCACCCGCGCATCGAGTCGCTGCGGTCGCGAGAACTACAAGACTTTTTACATAAGGGAAATGGAATAAAATAGTTTAAAATATTATGAATTACATTACAATGCAATATTTATCCTTCAATGTCGATAAATATTATAAAATATCCTAGTATATCAACTTTTTAGTTATTAAAAATAAAAATATACAATATCAATCATACATTGGCTGGTGTGAATCTAGCTTCTGCTTGTCAAACAAGAAAGACAAGAGCATAGATAAGAGATATTATACGGAGACAAGAGAGTGTGTCAACAAAACAAAATGGTGAGTGGTATTATTTTACTCATAGATTTATTTAGGATTTTAGTTCTAATAAAGGAAATAACAGTAAGTGAACCTTCTAAATATCATCACCAGATATAACTCGTTATAAATGTATTGCAAAAAATTGAAATAGTAAATATTTTTGGCCACTTCGTAGTAAAAATAAAACATTTCTCAAACTTCCATCTGATAATCAAAGTAAACAGTGGTTCATAATTTTAGGATTTCTTTCTAAATCCAAGATTCAAATGTTTTGTAAAGATCATTTTGGTTGGTAATAATGCATTTACAGGTTCATTATGCAAAATACTTATTTATTAAGATTTGTTTTACCTTCGCAAGAGAACTAGTAAACAAAAATAATTCTTTTTTATTTGTAAGTTATGGTACTGCATTTTATTTATTTTGTTTCAGACCTGTTCCTGTCTGGAGAATCTACTTTCTAACTCGTTTTTATTGAAATTTTTGCAGTTTTAGTGAAAAACTTTGAAATAATGTGCAATTTGATGTGATATTGGCTTAACTTTCCTAAATATAATGTAAGTAGTAAACGTATGTTCATGTTTCATAAATTAATAATATAGATGTAGATTATGTCATGTTATTATGTGCAGTTTAATAAAAAAATTAAATTTGTGTTCATTTTTCATTTATCTAAATAATGTGTCTGAAAGTTGTTTATTAGTTATAATCATTTCATTATAAAAAATTAAATTATATTAAATATAATTCAATTTTTTATAATGAAATAATTATAATAATAAACATTTCTAGACAAATTGTAAAATTTACCTGCCCACTATCCAAACTAACCAATTTAAATATCCCGCCTTCAAAAATTAGTTCCACCACCTCTTCGGGGTGCGCTTCGATCAACGTGATGCCAACTGTTACTGCAGGGTTGACAACTCTCAATATATTATATTTCTCTATGGGAGCTGCCGCCCCCTCCGCAGCCAGTGCATTCGCCATCTCGTTGCCTTCAAAACCAAAGTGGGCTGGAATCCATTCTAGCCGCACCACATTGCGCCTTGCAAGATTAGCAAGTCGTTCTCGACATTCATTAGCGAGTCCTGAGTTGCTGGTGCACCCACTCAGGGCTTTAATTGCTGCCTGACTGTCGGAGTAGAATAGAATAGAATAGAATTTTATTGTGTATAAGAATTACATCTTTTCACAAGAAGTACGGCTATACAATAATATGATTGAATATGTGAATTATTCGTTAATCATGAAAGCCCGCAGTTTTAACATACTAAGGATACTATATACTAGTCTCTTTTGTCTATTTAAATCATACGAATCCAGAAGTAGCACCAAATCATTTAAATTCCTTAAATTTGAAAACAACTGCGTGTCCCGAACACCACTATATATTGGGCATTCAAGCAATATATGAGTAAGAGATTCAGCAACTTGTAGATTGCAGATTGTACAGATATCCACAGTTGACACAGAATACACAATACCACGTGAGGTTATCTCTAACGATTCTTCACTACACGTTCGCAATTGAGCAATTACCCGGCAAATATAAATTGGAGCTAAAGTATTTAGATAGAATGTCCCGGCATCATATGTGGATAAATGTTTATAAACAAAAGGATATGAAGATTGGGCCATCCTTTCAACATCAGCATTAAAGAGAGATTGTGTATAAGTGTCTACAATGCTGTTCAATAATGATGTAGAATTATTATGTAAAAAAGATAGCCATACACTCTCACCACCGGCAAGATTAAAATACTCTTTAAGTTGTAATAACAAGTTGTATTTGATATTACTTCCGCCCAAATTCATCAACCGCAAAAAACATTGTTTGGACAGACGAGAATCGTCCATATATCTCAACTGATTCACCCAAATTAATGCAGACTTGAAAATTAAACAGCTGAGTTTGTTCGAACCTGTTTCCAATCTAACAATGTAATTGGGTGTTGACCTTGGTAGATTAAACAGTCGTTTAAAAAAATATGTCTGTACATGTTCTAATAAGTCTGCATACCTTAAGCCCCATACCGCTAATCCATAAGAAAGTGAGGACAATATAATTGATTCATAAAGCTTTATTCTTGCAGACCAGGAATTAACTTTAGATTCGCACATAATATTCATTACAACACCTATTGCTTGTTTTGCTTTAATAATAGTTCGTTTCGTCATTTCCAAGTACAAAGAAGATGACGAAAATGTTACACCTAAATAATTGAAAGCTTTAACTATTTCAATTGGTTCGTTATTGAGAGAAAAGTTATAACGATAATTACTACTGTACCCTCCTTTACTAAAAATCATTATTTTTGTTATTTCTAAATTTACCGCAATCTTATTCTCCAACGAAAATTTTTCCAGAGTACTCAATTTCCTTGAAATATCCATTGGAGAATCACCTAGCAGAACTAAATCATCCGCATATAACAAAAGAAACACATTCCGATGACCATTCACATCTACACCCCTATGCCCCGCTTTCTTAAAATATTCTTCAATATCGGCCATAAATAAGCTGAATAATAAGGGACTTAGCGTCTCACACTGAAGTACTCCTTCTGAAATGTCAAAACTTTTACTAAATGAATTATTAACTTTAACAAAAATTTTAGCATTGTCATATAGATTTTTTATTATTCTTATAATTTTAGAGCTAACACCCAAGTTATATAGTTTCAGCCACAAAAGATCGTGATTTATACTGTCAAAAGCACGTCTGAAGTCTACAAAAACGGCAAAAATCTTACGTTTTGGTAATCTCAAATGAATCTGTAGAATTGAATTCAATATAAATATATTATCCATACAACTCCTATTTTTCCTAAAACCGTATTGAGTCTGGTAAGACCGAGTACTCTTCACACCAACTTGATAAACGATTTAGCAGAATTGGTGTAAATACTTTTGCCATACAATTTACTAAGGCAATACCACGATAGTTATTAGGGTCCTCAAGAGAACATTTTTTGTGAAGCATTATTAATATTATGTCGTACCAGGCTGAAGGGAACTTCTCCAAATTAAAAATTTTGTTATACAAATTGCAAATATATAGTAGCCAATTTTGTGGGATATTCTTTAAATGCTCATATACAATTTGATCTTTGCCTGATGACTTGCCGTTTTTGTAGACTACCAAAGCATTACACAATTCCTCAAAAGAAATTTCAGAATCCAAATATTGATATCTGGCATCGTAAAACTCCAAAGTAGTAGGTATCTTTTCTTTATAGATACTGTCATAAAAGACCTCCCACTGCGAAATATTGATAGGACAGTTTATGTGTATGTTGTTGATTTTTTGTTTCAGATAATGTGAACAAAATATATTTCTGATAGTCTGCTTTTTTATGTACAAGTAGTTTTTTATAGTTTCTCCTAAGGTCCAGATAGTCAGTACGATATGGCTCTAAGAAATTATTTTTTTTTACAAACTTTCAACTTATTTTTTAAATCTGTTTTAGCATTCCGACAAGTTGAATCAAACCAAGGTCTATTTTTATTATGATTATATTCCAAAGGCACTATTGAAACACTACCAATGTTTTTAGCAGTATTTAAAATCGTATTACATATATTTTCATAAGAACTATCAATGTCGGTGATAAGACTAATATTAGGGGATAGCTGCATTAATAACCGATAATCAACTATTTTTTCGTTTTCCCATCTGAGGATCTCATGTTTTAAGACGGATCCTTTTATATGTGAGCATTTTTCAACTTCAACATTTAATTCTATACTTATTGGAAAATGATCAGACATGTATTGATCTTCTAGTACCTTAAAAGATTTTACTAGATCAAGACTGTCAGAACTACAGAAAAACAGATCAATGACACTTTGACCTTGTGAACCAAAAAAGGTAAATTGAGCTGGTCTATCTGTTTCTATGTGTCCATTAATAAGTGACAAATTATTAGATAACATAAATTGTAGCAGCTCATCACCTCTAACGTTGTGCTTTTTATCGTTACTAGACATGGCTGGTGAACATATGGTACCTGGTAAAAGTTCCAGCGGAATAACACTCAGTTCGCCAATTCTGGCATTGAAATCACCCACAATAACAATGAAAATATCTTTATATTCTCTTACTATACCATCAATTGATAATTGAAATAACTCTAATAACTCTTCAAATTCCAGCGACTGGTTAAAATAATTTATGCATACAATAAAACTAAAGCTACCATTCCTAAGTAAACAAATCAGCCACCAGGGAGATGCCTAAAGCACCTTCACATTAATACATTTTCTATAAAACATGGCAATGCCACCACTCGCACGTCCTCGAGACTTCTCCCTGATCGCTGGAGAAAATGCAACATAAAATGTATCTGCTATAACAGCAGGCACCTCAATATTACTGGTGACCCATGTTTCACAAATGCAAAGTAGGTCAAAAGATACATGTACTGCGTCTGGCAATATATTATTAATATGTTGTATGCCATTTGCATTCCAAAAGATTATAGAAAGGCTAGACGCATTAGGCCGCTCATAAAGAGACACTTCACTACACAGGGGCTGGTTTCTAGATATTTCTGAATTCTCGTCTTTCAACGATCCCGGTTTTTTGGACTGCTGCATATACGTGATTCAACTAGTTTCTCCTCATTGTGATCCCACAACCACAACCTTCCGTTTACTTCCATTTTTTGGTACAACACCTTGACATTTGATCCAGTTCTTCTCTCTGCCTTTGCCAAATCCCTAATAACTTTCTGAATGTGCTTTTCTTTTATAGTAAGTTCTGGCTCAATGTAGATGCTTTTTCCTTTTAAATTCTTTTTTTCTCCAAGTATTCTCATTTTTTCAGTCCAGTCGAACATTTTAACTACACATCTGTTATGGCCAATTTTGTATGCTTTTTTGACTCTTGTTTGTATTTTCAGTTCCTCATCTAACATTCTTTCAACGGATTGCTTGATTTGCTCAGCATTATAGCCATTAGTATCAATGCCAGTGATTACTAGACCATTCCTTATTTTGTTTTTTTCCATACTTTCAATTCTTCTTTCGGCTTTTTCAACTCTTGTAACTAGATCCTCCCTTTCTTTTGCCCAGTTTTCACCAAGGGGTTTTCACTTCTTGCTTCATCTTTCTCATTTCTTGTTTGTTTTCTAAAATTTCAGTTTTCATAGCTTTTATATCATTTTTAATTTCCCTAATATCCTCCAAAATTTCTTTTTTAATGTCAATTATATCCTCTTTTATCTCCTTTTGCATTTTCAAAAGCATATTTTTAAGTTCTTCCATCGTTAACATATCGTTATTTTCAAATTCAAGATTTTGTTTATTTGATGATCTTGCAGTAATTTTACTTCTACAGTCCACTTGTGATTCAAAAGAATCGTCGTGTTCAGGTTTACCTCTTTTTGTGGTCATTTACGTACTTATCTTGTGTCCTAGGTTTGGCTTAGATATAAAAATTTGATGTAATATTCAAAACCAAATCCAGATCTGTATATTACAAACACATAAATGATATTGTCAAGTCTTATCTATGTGAAACCAGTTTCTTTGTATGCGACACAAATAATTTTCTAATACAGTTTACTTATTTCGAAAGATTGTTAAAATTACTTACAATTCTGGATCTTTATTTTCTACTCATATATATATGAAAGAACCTTTCTAACAGCCCTAACGATTTTTGTGAATTTTTTCCAACTAAAAACAGCACAAATTTATCATTTAAACTAGACAAGATTTGCAAACAACCTCACTTCATTAAACGCAGAACCATACTCGACTGTCGGAGTATATGGTTATGCGTCGATCCACATAACCTCTGTCTAGGTTTATCTGCGCACATTCTAAGATAGCATATATCTCGGCCTGATATGCAGATACACCATTACCCAATGGTACACGAACTTGTGTTCTTGGGTTCCTAGAGTAAATTCCAGCCCCTGCTCTATCACCGGAGCATGAGCCATCTGTGTACCAGACAGTCCCATTAGGCTGTGTATTCCTCTCTTTTTCCCAGGATTCTCTATTCCGGATCATGGCCCTGTACGGAGTTGCGAAGTAGTACTTTCGCAGGCATTCGTCAGGTGCTCGAGCCAGAACTGGAATATCTTCCAGAAGCCGGAGCTTCTTGACGTGCCTGCACTCTTCCCCTCTTCGCACGTATCCCAGCTGTTTTAAGCGCAGAAAAGCCCTCCCCGCCTCAGCCTCGATCACATGGTGAAGAGGCCGAAGACCAAGGATCACTTCCATCGCAGCAGTTGGTGTAGTTCTCATGCAGCCAGTTGCCCCCAAACTGACCACCCTTTGGAGGCGTGTCAGTTGCGATCTAGCCGTCACCAAGGTTACCCTCGGCCACCAGACCAGAGCCGCATATGTGAGCATAGGCAGCATGATCACTCTATAGAACCATATGATCGTTTTGGGGGTCAGCCCCCACTTCGGACCAATGGCTCTCCTACAGGCCCAATACGTGTTTGTCACCTTGCTTAGGCGACTGTCAAGATGAGCCTTCCATGTCAGTGATTTATCAAGGATCACTCCCAGATACTTCACCTGCTCAACCACAGGCAGTGGTACTCCATCAAGATTTAGACCCTCAGGTCTTATACCTCTTTTTTTTTGTGAAAGCAACTATCTCAGCCTTGGCAGGATTTACTGCAAGTCCGTGTTCGTTACACCACCCATGTACCCTATTCAGAGCCCTTTGTAGAGGTCCCTGAGAACGGTAATATGCCTTCCAACAACAAGGACAACGATATCATCGGCATACCCAATCGTTAGAAAGCCCTCGCCGTTTAAAAGAGTTATTAGCTCGTCAATGACTAAGTTCCACAATGTGGACGAGAGACCACCCCCTTGCGGACATCCTCTAGCGACGATCACTTTTGCCACATGGTCTTTCCATGTGGCCTCTACTGTACGATTGCACAACATGGCCCCAAGCCAGTGAGTGATCATTGGCTCTATTCCATGATTTGTCGCAGCCCTACAAATAGATTCTACTGGGGTACTGTCAAACGCCCCCTGTATATCCAAAAAAGCTCCCAGGGCGATCATGCCATTTTCCAGCGCCTTCTCCACCTGGGTTACCAGTTGGTGTAAGGCACTTTCAGTTGACTTGCCACACCTGAACGCATGTTGATTGTTGTGCAAGGGATACCTTAGCCCAACTTTATGTACCGATCAGCCACCCTCTCCAATGTTTTCAACACAAAGGATGTTAGGCTAATGGGTCTAAAGGATTTAGCCACCGTATATGTGGTACGACCCGGTTTGGGTATGAAGACGACTCTCACCTGCCTCCACTGTTCTGGGACATACCTGCAAGCCAGACAGGCCCGAAAGATATGAACCAAGATTGTGCCAATTGCATCCCAGCCCTGTTGAAGCAGAGCTGGGAAGATTTGGTCTTTTCCTGGAGACTTGTACGGTCTGAATGACCGTATCGCCCAAGTACACCGCTCGTATGTGACTATTTCTTTTGCTAAAAGATAGTCCTCTTTACATGGTCGCTGTATGTTCACATATTCCATGTCAGGACACTCCCGCTCGATTCCCTCACAACCGGGGAAAAGTGTCTTTAGTAGATGCCGCAAGGTATCCACCGGAGTTTCGGTGAAAACACCCGGTTCGACTTCCATGCTGCCTATAGCGCTGTCCGGTGATTTCGTTAAGATCCGGCGCAGCCTTGACATTTGAGGTACCGATACGATATCCTCGCAGAAGGCCCGCCAGGCATCTCTCCGAGCCAACCTAACAGCACTCTTGTACTCATTCCGTTTCCGGCGGTATTGCTCCCAATCCAGATCCGACTTCGTCTTCCTAGCCCTATTAAATAGGCGTCGGGTATGTTCCCGTAGCGAGTCTAGAGACCTGTTCCACCATTTGTGGCCCTTACTTTCCTTCCTCGTTTTTTCGGCGCAATTTTCTTCATAAGACAAGACAATAATCGAGCCCAGCTCCGCTATGGCCCAATCGATCTCATCATTATTGCTCAAGTTCCTAGGGAAACCACCAAGTCTCCTTTCGAGATCCAGTTTATACCGTTCCCAGTTGGTGGTCTTGGGGTCCCTATACTTGATTGATTATTCCTCAACAGCAACCCTGTAACTGAAACAAATGTAACTGTGATCCGACAATGACGGATCATCATTAACATGCCAGTCCCTTACCATACTTACAACGGTACTTGACGCAAGCGTCACATCCAGGACTTCAGCCCTAATCCTATTTCGGAATGTTGGTTTCGTCCCTCGGTTGAGTAGTTGCAGGTCAGTGGTACCTAGATAGTCAAGCAAGGCCCCTCCCCTGCTATTGACGCCTGTGCTGCCCCACATAGTGTGGTGCGCATTGGCATCACAGCCAATAAGAAGAGGCAGATTCCTGACCATGCAGTATTCCACCGCCTTGCGGAACTCCTCAGTAGGTGGTAGTTCTGGTGAGTCATAAGGCAGGTAAGCAGAGCATACCACTAAGCTATGCCTAGTACCATTCCTGCCCATGACGTCCACTCTCACCGCTACTATGTCCCTGAAACAAAGTTCGTTTATTAGTATTGCACTTACACTGGAGTGCGTAGGAATGCAAACTCTTGGATTAGGTTCACCCACTGCATAGAATAAGCTACGCCCGGGTGTGCCTAAGCCTCGCACATGACCTTCATACACCCATGGTTCTTGTATGAGGCATATGCCTGTCTGCAGCTTTGCCATCCTCTGCGCGAATACTCCTGCAGCGGCACGGCAATGCTGCAAGTTAATCTGGGTAAATTTCAAGGCCCCTTCAACAGACATCGAAAATCTATGAAGGTACCTCCTTACCCATTAATAATTCACTCCGGGGTAGTCTCCGTAGTTCCCGAGAAGAGAAGAATTTTAACCTTCCCGAGCCCATACCGGATTTTCCCCTTCGTAAGGTTGAGTGCCCCCACCGATCGAGGATCGAGCCCCAAAACAATGTTCTGCCTCAAAGAGGCAGCATCCCATCGGGAGGCCCGAATCACCCACCCTTCAGTCCTCAGGGTCGGATTACCAATCCGGATCCTTCTGAGGACCTCTTGGGGAGGAGACTCGATCGGCGCTGGCACCCATACCATTGCCTTCTTGAGCAAATAGACTTGCGGTGCCTTTTCGGTCTTTCGGGTGATGGGGCAGTTGTTCCCGGCATAGCCTGAGCCCTTACCGCTCCCATTATCTGAGCTTCTTCTTCGTGTTCGGGGGACCCGGTTTCAGGGCACCTCCCAGGAGTCTCCTTCGTTAGGGCCCTATATAGGTCGCCCATCTCCAGAGTCCCCTCAGAGGTCCCTTCCTCCTGAGCCCTCCCATCTTCTTCATCTTTTGGTAAATCCATAAAGGTCCCACGAGTAGCAAGGGAAATCTTGGTCCACCTCCGCAGAGCCCCGCATGCGGAGGTAAGGCTACCTACAATGGGGTTTCGCCCAGTTCCCCAAGGTGATGACCAGTAGATACTAGTTACACAACGATCTACGACTAACGAAAACTAAGACCAATACCACCAAAGAGTATCTAATAATTTGAATGATGTATTGCAACACATAACACTAAATGACAATGAATCTACTGTGAATATCAAAACTCCTTATTCCAAAAATATTGCATTGAAAACCTGTTGTACAGGAATTAACGAACCGTAATGTGAATATTCATCGCATTATCAAAAAGCTTCCTTGGAAGAAGCCCTCCAAAAATGTATTGATTATGATAACCACAAAAACCAACAGCAGTATATGAATTAAGGTCAACAAAACAAAAAACAATTTTCGTCTACAAACCTAATAATTTAGCTTCACCACCAAATTTAAGACCTGACTATTCACGTTATAATACCCAACGGCAATTCAACAGTCAGGGTCAGCCTAAACCGAATTTCAATTTATTCTGAAACGCTCCTTTAAATTATACAAATTTTTATAGAAATAATACAAACTTTCCTTGTAACAATACAAATGCGCCTAGAAATAATTTTTAACCAAACAATTCTCGAAAGAATGATGACCTAACCTAACTACACGAATCCCCAAATTAATTCTCACCATTCTACGATGAGTGGAATACAAACCATTAATTCTAAAAGTGAATCCATGAGTACTTCTACCAGAAGGACTCACCATTTTAATGTTGATACTACCACAGAGGAACAACCAAATTTTTTTATAAATAATTCTGAAAATGAAGAAGAGATTCTTGATTTTCATTTTCAGATAGGTCCAACAAACGAGCCACCTCCTCTATAAATTTAAATAATATTGAAAATTGCCCCCAATAGACATGATGACTGATTTTGAAAAACTGCTCCACGATGTTTTCACGTATATACTTTATCTACAATAAATGTTATTTCTGCAGGAAAAAATGTTTTTGAAGGAAAAATTCAACTTTTAAAAACACATTTTAAATTATGCGCCAAAACGCTAGAATAGTAATGGCGTCTGTCTATGACATCATCAATTCGTAACAGTGTAAACTGTCGATAGGTTATCTATGATCTGTGTCATGTAGTAAAATCGTCAAAGTCAAACTTCAAACACTTGACAGCTTGCAGGTTAAAAGTTTATTTTGATACATCAACATAATTTCAAAAACGGTTTTTTGTGGTAATAAAAAACAGATACTTACTGGTTTATAACGAGAAAATATCACATGAACCAAGCAAAGCCAACAGCAACAAAGGAAATACAAAACCATAGATAATATGAAGACGACAAAACAGATGTTCGGATTTGGTTCGGGTCAGATCATGGATATTTGCGAAAATATGACGTCACTCTCTTCTGATTGGTGTTTGAGATAAGATGGCGGATGGTTAAATTTTGTGCTTATATTTTTACTAAAATGTAATCACACATGAAAATGAAAAATAAGTGATTTATCTAGAATCTCCGTATCTTAAATAATTATATCAAATCAATATTTTGGTGATTCTTAGTGACTGTCATCATGCCTATTACCCTTTTGTTTTGCCAAAAACTGATGTATAGGACAAAATTGTTTGTTTGTAATGTATTTCTGGATGTTTGTTTGTAATGTATTTCTAGATTTTTTGTGCGTTGTAAGAATTGAAGCTGGATTTATAAACTTGGCGTTGGCGTTCGCGCTAGCGTCCCTAATTAAAAGTACAAAAACCCCTAAGACCATTTATATCTACCGTTAGCGTTGCCGTTCGCCGTTGGCTACCGTTCGACTTAAATGAACTGAAGTTTCGCCGTCGGCCGTTCGTAGCACCGTTCGTAGCAAGTCTGAAGAGCCAATCAAAACGATTTTTAGCTGTCACCTGGTGTACGTCATATGTGAAATGTCATTTATTGGCATTTGATTGTGTTTGTTTGAACAAGTAGTTTGTTAGTTTTATATGGATATGACACATTAAATTGAGGTTATGATAGTTTTTATAACGGCCAACGGCAAGTTTATAAATGGCCAATGTCGTTGCTACGAACTGCCGACGCCAAGTTTATAAATCCAGCTTAATTCTATGTACTTAAGCCAGGAAAAATGTCTTAAAAAAAGTTGTGCCCCTCAGTTTTGAAATTTGGGATGGTCGCTATATTTGCCACTATCCGTTTGGGGTCTTCACTATTTTTATTAATTCAGTGGCAAATATAGAAATCACTTACGTAAAAAAATCAACAAGACATGTATTAGCAAAAAAAAATTATTCATAACACAAGAACATAAAATACAATACATAATACAAACAATGTCAACAAAACGCATTTATTTCGAATATAATAATCCGTTTTACTTTCCATGAAAAGGTTTGTAGTATTCTATGCACAAAGGAAAACCACATTCATCACACAAAATATTCGATCTTTTGACATTTAACAATTGAAATGTCATTCGATTGCACAAAATCTGAGTCCCCCATTTTCAATTCTTTATTGGAAGCTAATTTATCTTTTGGATGAAATTTTCCATTGATACGAAATGTACCACAGACAAAAAAAAAACCAACGAAAGCAAATTTTCAAAGTACAGACATCTTCCTGTATTTCTGAGAGATTCTGATAAAGCAAGAACAGTTTTTTCTCCTAAAGTGCCTTCTTGAACTGAATCCGATTTTTCCTCATAGACAATAAAATTATATAAATATCCAGTTTCCGCGAAAGTAAGTGCCCAAATTTTGAAGCCTATTTTTGTAGGTTTTAAGGGTATATATTGTTTTAGTCTTGTTCTGCCTTTGAAACCTAGCATGCTTTCATCTATGGATAATAATAATGATAATAATTTATTCACAAAATATAAGAAATTACAAATTTGTTATGGTTAGTCAATAAACAACCCAAAGGTCTCCGATAGGTGTACATACACCTGTTTCGGCAAGATACATATAAATAAAAACAACAGTACTTAATTTAATAATGTTACACATATTATTACAACCCTGATAACATTATGATTAGAATCAGAGTCGAAATTTAAAAGATAATTATTCAAAAGAGGCATAGATAAAATAAAAATAAGAATAATACATTGAAATTTTAAAATGAAACTATAAAATTTCAAAACTTTGGTTATTGTGACCAAACATTTTTTCTTTATTTTTAATAATCGTATGTATCGTGGTTGTCCGTGGTATGTATAATTACACCATCAATGCAACATGACAGGAATATCTCGCCTGTTCCAAAAGAAATTCGATACTGTCAGGAATAAAATTATAGATTTTCGGAGCAAGGAATGGAAAAGATCTTTGACCAAAAGATTTCATCATTCTCGGAACAATATAGTGGTGTTTGTTCCCTTTTTTCATAATTATGTAAAAGTAGGTTACTTTTATCATTTATGGCGTGGTATTTTATAGAGGCACAAAGAAAATATAACAGTCTGTTTCAAGTCAAAAATGTTGCTTTCCCTATATAATTGATCTGAAGGATACGTATGAGGTTTAGACATAATGATCTAATGGATGAATTTGAGTTTTTAGAGCACTTCCCCATGCTAATATACCGTATAGCGTAGGTGACTCTCGACTAGTCCGAAGTATAATATTCGAAGGTATTTAGCGGGTATACACTTTTTCAGGTATTTAAATTTATAGAGGATGAATTGTAGTTTTTTTTATCACGTATCTAATGTGAAAATCCCATTTTAAATTTGTATCTATGGTAATACCTAGATATTTGATATTCATCACAGGTTTTATTCTGAAATTTTTTCCGTTTTGTGATATTTCCAGAGGTTTGAATAGATCGCTAGTTAGGTTGAAGTTGGAGAGTGTTAGGTAAAAAGATTTTTTTAAATTTATGGTAAGTATTTTATTATCAAACCAGGCCTTTATTAATTTTAAATCAGTTTCTGCTTTTATTTTCAATTGATACCAGTTATCTGCTTCATAAATACTTCCTAGAAGATATTAAACAAAAAGTAGATGGAATAGACGAAAAACCAGGACAGTCTCAACAACCAGCTCAACAGCCATCCAATTCAGCACCTCCAAAAAACTACAGCCTGCGGAAAGGGGTGAGGACCTAAACCCTTGTTCGCAACTTTTCACTATTATGCATCTCAATGTTCACTCCATGCGTAACAAACTTGACGATTTAAATATTTTCATCAATGACTGTAACACAAAGAGTTATATTGATATAATTTGTTTCACGGAACATTGGATGCAGGAGGAAGAAATAAATTTTTATGGTTTAGATGATTATTACTTAGCTAATAGTTATTGTAGGAAAGTTGACTTCCACGGGGGTGCGGCAATATTTGTCGGGAACAACTTAAAATTCGATCCTGTGAAAAAATTATACACAATACCAATAGATAAAAACATTGAATTTACTGTCATATGTAACTACAAATCTAAATTATTTATTGTATGTGCTTATAGACCACCCTCAGGAAATTTACAAATATTTTTTAATGTGTTGTACGAGTTGTTGAGTGAATTGCATACGAAACATAAAAATTACTATTGTATAATATGCGGAGATTTTAATATAGACTTAGATTGTGAAAATAAGAATGTATTGGAATTCGAAAACATACTGACTATGTTCAATTTACAACCAACAATTTTAGAACCTACTCGAGTAACTGCGACAACTGCCACACGAATTGATAATATTTTTTTTAACTTGAACGCTAACTGTTTATTTGAGGCTTTTACAATAGAGATGGGACTGTCCGATCACAAAGCTCAATTCTTAGTTATGAATATGGAAAGGCCCATTACTCATAATCAATACCAATAACGAAGATCGTTTTGTGAGTCTAATAATTTACAATTCACACAATATTTACAAAATTCTACTCTAAACGAAATTTATAGAAAGACTGACCAACATGAAGCATTTACTTTCTTAGAAGAAACAATTAGTTTCTGTTTTGAAAAATCATTTCCTGTAAAATGTAAAAAAATTAATAATAAAAAACAATATAAAGGATGGTTAACTCCAGGAATAAAAGAGTCTTTAAAAAATAAAAGATTCTTATTGCAAATCAAAAAATTTACAAGAAATGATGCTATATTGCGATATGTTAAAAAATATTGTCAGGTATTAACTACAACGATAAAAATAGCAAAAAACATCTACTTTCAAAATTTGATAATGTCATCGAACAACAAGTCGAAGACAACTTGGGAACTAGTTTCACATTTTGAAAAAAAAGACCATAGTAATATAGAAAATTTATGTCTAAAAATAGACGATATTTTTATAACGAACCCTAACGAAATTGCTGAAAAATTTAACCTTCACTTTCAACAAATTTACAACAAAACAATTCCCCTGGGCCAAAGCAAAAATAGTTACTATAACTACCTGCAGCAAATGAAAATAAATAATGCGAGCTCCCTTTTTTAAATTCTTTGACAGAAAGTGATATTTCAGAAAGCATTTTGGCTCAGAAACCAAAAAAATCTTCAGGACTAGATAATATCCCAATTACATTAATAAAAGAAAATGTTGATATTTTAAAAGGACCTTTAACCTATTTGTTCAACCTGTCGCTCGTCAATGGAATTTTTCCTAATGCTTTTAAGAAAACAGTAGTCATACCTTTACACAAAAAGGGTGATAAGTTTGATCCGGGCAATTATCGTGGTGTTTCCTTATTATCATCTATTTCAAAATTGTTAGAATGGTGTGTAAACAAGCAATTAATTTCTTATTTAAATAAATACAAAATACTCAATGTCAATTTGGCTTTAGAGAGGATCTTAGTACCACTGATGCAACATTTGCTCTAATTGAGAAGTTACATGGAATCCTAGAACTTAAACAATATCCGTTAGGTATATTTTGTGACTTGTCAAAAGCCTTTGACTGCGTTGACCATAAATTGTTATTAGAAAAGTTGTATTATTATGGTATTCGAGGTGCACCACATAATTGGTTCGAGTCCTACTTATCGAACCGTAAAATGTGCGTACGAATTAATCATACCGTCAATAACAGGTGCGATCAATACTACTCGAGTTGCGTCGATGTTCAATGCGGAGTTCCTCCAGGGTCTATTTTGGGACCAACATTATTTCTTATATATATCAATGATTTGGTTGTAAATTTTCCCAATGCTTATTTTTCTCTTTTTGCCGATGATACCAGTATAATTGTCAGCAGAATAAACAAAGATTCTCTATTACTTTCTTCTACTAACGTCATGCAAGGCGTATCGGATTGGTTTCTCGCTAACAGACTAGCATTGAACATCGGCAAAACTCAAAATATATCCTTTAACCTATATCGAGACTCTGACGAAGTTGCTATAAATATAGGTCAACAAACTATCACCTCTTCTCTCAACATAAAATTCTTAGGCATACACATCGATAACAAGATTGACTGGAACTTTCATATAAATCAACTGAATAAATCTCTTAGCAAATATGTATTTGCATTGCGAGCAATAAAACAACATACTAACATATTTGTAGCAAAAACGGTCTATTTTGCTCAATTTCATAGTATAATGCAATATGGTATTGAATTTTGGGGGACTGCTGTATCCGCAGGCTCCGTATTCATGACTCAAAAAAGAGCAATTAGAGCGCTTTTCAACTTAAAATTTAGAACTTCTTGTAAACCATTCTTTAAAGAAAATAGAATAATGACCATGACAAATACTTATATTTACAAAACTTCTTTATTAATTCACAAGCAACAAAATGAACTTCTTACCCCAAATGACAGACATAAATATCCCACTAACAAGACATAATACCTCCAAACTATAAATATAGTCGCACTCGAAATGGCCCTTTATATTCAGGTATTAAAGTATATAACCATTTACCTTCAGATTTGAAAAATCTTACAAACAAAAAATTTAAAAGAAAAATTAAACAACTACTCTATCAGTATGTTTTTTATAATATCTCAGAATTTTTTCTGACAAATTTCAACTAAAACTTTTTTTTTCTCTTTTTTTTTTTGTTGTTTCCAACGCTTAGGCTAAAATCACTGTGTATTTTATTGAATTTTTACATGCTCTGTACTTTATATTGTGATTTTGTGGAATAAATATATCTATCTATCTATCTATCTAATAATAGCAGTATCATCATCGAACCAATGATATGTCCTGTACTGCGCAAAAAAATAGACCATTAATATAAAGATTAAACAAGACAGGACCCAAAATTGTTCCCTGTGGTACTCCATAAGATATATTTCTTTGACCACTCGTTTGTCCGGCAATCTTTACTACCTGCTTTTTCTCTGAGAGATAGCTTGTGAATACCTGTAGACTATTGCTTCGCATGCCAATATTTGGTTTGTTTGCCAAGGTTTGTAATAGGTTATAATGACTAACAGTGTCAAACGCTTTTGTCAGATGAAAAAATACACATAAGCAAACCTTGTTATCATTTAATGCTTCATAGGCTGTAACGTGTTTTCCTGTTATACGTGGTCTTCTACCACACTAACACTTCACTATGGACACCCTTGACTGAAAATCTTTCGACGGAATGCTAACCTAACCGAAAATTACATTATTACACGTAAACACGAGAGCGATATAAGCTGAGAGCGGAGATCTATCAGTATTAGCCTCCCGAATCAATCTCTTCTGTCCTTTTATATTTTCATTAGTAAAATTTTATTTTGGAACTACAAAAAGTTTGTCATATACTAGACGTCTTTCGGAATTGATTACATTAAATTAAATGATATATATATATACCAAATGTCCTTTTGATTGAAAAGTTTTTAACTTCGGCAATAACTAAATTTTATGATTGAATATAAATTTGCGTACCTCCGGACTAATACAAAAAATACTAAAACTATAATATAACGGTAATAAAAATAGAAATGAGAAATAAGTAACAAAAAGGGAATCGTAAAGTAAGTAACGAGGGGCGTCGCCGGGTTCCTCCACCTACCTGCGGTTATCGTAATCCGGCAACCGAGTTCCTTCAAGGTACCGAAGGGAAAGGGATTATAGGAAGATAATAACAGTCATTTTCTATTTCTAATATATATTACAAAAATCAAAAAATTAATGGGTATGTAAGTACAAACTTGGTATAAAAAAATAATACACAAAATTATACTAAATGAATATGTTTGTACTTGGTAACGGGTGAATACGAACAACAAATGTTTTTTAGAAATTTATATCTCGTTATTTTCTTAGATACGTATAGGTCTATTTCACTCTGAATGCGGTCTTGTTTTAATTTTATCTCATAACGTATTTTTTTAGGATAATTGTGAGCTGTTTTAATTTTTATGTGTGTTTCAATTTGGAAATTAGTGAGGATTTCTAAAAATTTGAAAATATTGGGATGCGATTCATAAAAATGAGAATTAAACCGTGAATGAAGAGATTCACAACAGGTTCGTTCCAACCTCGCGAAGAACCGTTCTAGAACGGCATTGCGCAAGTGCATAATTGTTGTGCTGTTCCAAGCTAACCGTGACCGTAATATTACGGTTCTATTTGCGTTCCAACCATTTGGTGATCGTTCTAGAGCCGCAACGGAACGGTAACTTCGATACTCGATCGAAAGAAGGAACTGTGAGGACTGACATGCGCTGTTAGTATTTTCTCAGCTGTTTTGTTGTTTTATAGTTTTATACATTGACGTGTTTGTTGGCAACTCGACTATTGTGATCAGAAATTTTGTTATTAACCATAATATTGAAGAGGTAAAACGTTATAAAAAAGGTAATAACCTCCCTTTAAAATTAATATGTGATTGAATTAATTATTTGTGTCTCAGGAAATACCATGGATGACGAAGGAGATAGCGATTTTTTATCGGAAGAATCCAGTGATGATGAGGTGGAGTTTCTTTTACACCAACCAAGAACTAAAAATGAGAATTACTTGGATAAGGTACACATTTTATAGTTCTCATTTATTAAAAACCTGTTTAAAAGAAGTCTTTAAAAAGGGTTCCTTATTCATTTTAGAAGAAGTGGTGGTGCAATATTCAGAAGTGTTGTGTGTTGTGAGCATTTCAGAGTATCAAGAGCAACTGCCATTAGTATAAGCGAAAGATACGAAGGTAGTTCACACTATCATAACCAACCTGGAAGTTCTGAAAATTTATGTGCATTTTCACAGGTAAGTTTGTTTAGATTGTCAAATTGATTTAGATGTTCACAGCCTATTTAAAAACCAATCAGTTGTTTTTTACTTGAATATACAGATATGTATATTCAAGTAAAACAACATATATTGATAATTTCAAACTGTTACAATACCATGGTACAGTGGTGTAAAACTGTAAGTACCTATAACAATTTTTTTAGGTTTTGATTTACCTATGGTACATTGGTCACCAAACAGCAAGTTTTAGGGATGTTAGTGATCGTTTTAATGTTACAATAAGTTCCATTCATAGAATTATTTTCCGCCCTACCTACTTTTTGAGTAACTTATCCCCGCATATAATAAAATGGCCAACTGATGATGAAAAAAGGATAATAGAGGAACACTTAATAATAATAATAATAATAAAGGTCTTTTATTTTTTTCCTCATCATAACATTTACAATAAGATAGTTAAAGTAAAAAAAAGTAAGTAAGAGCGAGAGAAAAAAAAACGCATCGAAGATCAGGTGACTACCACACCAAATTGATATGGCAGTCTCTGTTTTTCATCTTAGGCGTTGAGTTATTCAAAGAATAATTAAAGATATTATAACATAGTTCTAACAAAATTCGATACAAATAAAAATGATAATAATATGTAACACAATTCAAACGATAATAACAATACTGATGATATTAATAATAATAAACTGTAACAACAAAAAAAACAAAAGAAAAGAAAAGCTACATCATATCATAGAAATACACAAAATAAATACTACATACCAATGTTCATACGTTGGTCGCGAAACAAAACCGATCTCAGAGCAATTTTGAATGATTTAATCGATTTTTTTTGTTTGACAAGTTCAGGCAGTTCGTTGTAAATTTTTGCAATTTGATATGTAAAAGAAGTTTTGTACTGTTCAGTTCGATGACGAGGGACAGTTAATCTATAGTTGAAACGGGTATTGCGGTTATGAATATTCGAAAGGGAGGAAGCTTTGTTCAATAAATATGGCTTTCTAAATGTTATAGGGGCCATAGATAGAACACACATAAAAATAGATAAACCTGAAAATAATCTTGATTCTTATATTAATCGAAAAGGATATTACTCTATTCAGGTAGGTCAAGTAAAACTTATTTTACAAATTTAATTTATTACATAACTGATTTATTCTGATTGTTTTAGATGCAAACGGTTTGTGACCACAAAAATAAAATATTGGATGTGTTCATTGGCTATCCAGGATCAGTGCACGATAGCAGAGTTTATAGAAATTCCCCCCTAAAAAATACTTTGCAACAAAAGTGTGGAAGATATTTTATTTTGGGTGACAGTGGTTATCCACTAGAAAATTGTTTACTCACTCCATATAAGGATAGGGGTAATTTAAGTAGGAGGCAACAAAACTACAATATTAAATTAGCCAAGAATAGATATGTAATTGAGCACTGTTTTGGCCTATTAAAACAAAAGTTTCGTCAATTATATCATATAAAATTGAGAAAAATTAGAACAATTGTTCACTTTATTAGAGCGGCATGTGTCCTTCATAACGTAGCTCTTGAGGATAATTTTGATGTTGACATTGCGGAACAAATGCCTAATGAAGAACCTGGGCCTAATCAGAATGAAGTACAAGAATTTAATTATTCTGATGATGAAGCTCAGGAGGAAGCTACTGCTGTTCGGAATAAGATTATAAATTGATAAATGAATATAATAAACACTGAGTTGTATTATTTTGTATATTCAGATAAAAAAATAGACAAGCATACATACAATCATTTCAAGAAAATTTGTGTTAATTAAATCAAAATGAACACTGGGTAATTTTTGAAAAAACATTCCTGTCAGTCTCAATTTACAAAATATGCCTTTATCACCTACATCAAAATGAAAATTTAGTAACATAAAATAAATATTCTTTACAGTCTTAATATTCAAAATATATTATAGGTACATCAAAAAAAGAAAACTAAGTAACATAAAATAAATATTCTTCACAGTCTTGATACCTATTCAAAATATATTATAGGTACATCAAAAAAAGAAAACTAAGTAACGTAAAACAAATATTCATCACAGTCTAAATATTCAAAATATATTATAGGTACATCAAAAAAAGAAAACTAAGTAACGGAAAACAAATATTCATCACAGTCTTAATATTCAAAAGTCCTATTAGGAGCAGTATAAGTCTGCTAATATTTTGAAAACAAACATAAATCACCATTTTTAATCAAATTGTGATTATTCATCAAATTCATGGTGACAATTATTGCAAAAAATTTTTTTATTTCAAATTTCATTTCTTTTTTAAATTAAAATATTTCTTTTCTCAATCAAATTGTTCCTCCTTTTTATTTCTGCCAACTTTTCTTTGTCAATTTCCAATTTGGCATTATGATATTCCTGTTTATCCAGTCGGAATTTCTCAAATGTAGTTAGCTTTTTCTCAAAGATTGAGATTTAGTTCTCTTTGGTGCTTTGTTTTCTATCACTTCTTAATCTCTACTTGCATCTTTCATTCCAAATGTACTATTAGAAACTGAGATAACTGTCTCAGAACCTAATAGTGTTTGAGACGAACTAGGGACTGGGGCTATCGTCTCCGTTCCTTACAGTACTTCTGGGTGAATATTTTTTTTATTCTCAAAGATCAATTCCATTTCCTGCTGATACTCGAAGAATTTTCGTCCTCTTCCTAAAACAACAATAAGTGAAAAATATAACTTTATAAGGCAACATAAACAAATATATGAAAACAAATTATTATATTATAAACATTGAAAAAGAGAAACTCACCAGTCTTATTTTGGTTATCAACTAATTTTTTATAATTTCGCTCCAATACTTTCCACCTATTTAAACAATTATTACAATTTTCAAAAGTTCCGTCCATAAATATTGTGTTCAAAGAACACATAAAAAATAAATTTGTATAACAAGTAAAAATTATAATTTGATGAGTCTGACCTAAAGAAAGTAAAAAATCTTCTCCCTTATTTGTTTTTGGATGTAAATCTGAAATCAATAAAAATCAAAAAATATGCGTTAGATACTTACAAATAAGTTAAACTCAAAATGTGTTTGCATTACCTTGAACAACTTTAAAAACTTCTCATTGACTTGTTGGCGAAGGCGGAAGAATTTTTCGTCGGGCAGTGGCAAAAGTGGCAAAATAAAATATGATACGACGGGAAAAAACTAGAATCAATGTAAAAAAAAAACTCGTTACACACCCCCTTTTCTTTGGTAAAAAAAATTAATGAACGATAGTCCAACTTTCGGTCATTACATTTTTTTTGACCCATTCAAATAATATAAAAAATTATCGAACCCTAAAAAAACAATAACGGAGATCCAGCGGTCTCAGCGTCTGGAACGTCGGTGTCGAAAGGAGCGGTCTGGGAGATGAGGTCCTTTTCCTCGGAACGATTGGTGTCGGTATGTCCTGGAACAGCGTCTGGCTACTTCCTGAGCGGTCCGGGGTCGTTCGAGGTCTAGGTAGCACTGGACGGCGGCGTCTTGCTTTTGACGTGGCGGACTAGAACTGGCGACCAGATGGACCTGGACAGCCATCGATCGGTTACGAGGAGTTGGCTGTTCGCACGTGCATTCTCGAGACATCTGTCCAACTCGTCCACAGTGGGAGCAGAAAAGGATATACGGACGGCTGCAGCTTTTTCGGCGGTGACCGGAAGTTCCACACCTCCAGCAGAGGTCATCAGTTAGGGTGATGAAAGTTTCTGCTCTCATCCTCTTGGGCGGCATGTCGGTTCCAGCTGACGGTGGTGGAGGATACGTTCGGCGATACAACAGCTCTTCCGCTGTGTAAATCATGCTGGGATGTGTCCGGAATTCCAGACCTTCCTTCTGTCACTGGTGTGGTCGATACTCGGGATGTCGACTCGGCGAGATCTCTCCAGCTGGAGAATATCCGGATCATTCAATATGAGTACGTCGGGCTGGGTATCGGTATTCATATATTAAAATAGAAAGGCAGCTGCTATTATTATAGAACCTCCTATTTCAGAACAATATAAAACGAAACAAAATTTTAAATCAGGTAATCTTACTTTTAGATATCAAAAGGAGTTTTTTCGGCTAACGGCGGCGGTGTTTTATTTACGAGGACGGTGAAATCATCACCGTGGTTCTCCGTCCTTTCCGGTCATACAGCCGGGCACGGAACCACTTATCGGGTTTCATCCCCTTCGGCCGGAGGTATTCGGCCTTTTCTGCCCAGATCCTTGGGATTCTTCTCGAGGAAGTCCAGGAGTTCCCAGCCGTGAGATTTGTTATTTTGAATTTTTTTCGGAAAGGCTGAGGGAGGTGGTGGCTCTAATATTTCCCCGGGCAACTGGGCTGACGTACGGGGAGGGTCGTCCTGTAGGGGCGTAAAGGAGCTGCACACCACAGTGTCATATTGTGACACCTTCTCGCTGATCTCTACCGGCAGCTCATTACCCTCTAAATCTTATTGCACTCTTGTTGTGCGCTCGAAGAGAGTGCACACTAGTAACTTCTCCGTGTACACTCTTGGAGCAGGTGGGGTAAGCGACCTTGGCGGAGTATGTCCTGGATCATACCGGGAGATTTCAAAGTCCTCATCAAAAGCCTGCTCGAAAACCTCGCTACTTGCATATTCGTAATTTTGCCACCATTCCTTCCCTCCAAACAAGTTAGTGATCGGCGTTGGGCTTCCAGGAGGGAAAACTTCCTCCATCAAGTCGATCACACGGGGTATAGCAGGATTAGTGGCGGCGGTAGATCAAGGTCATCCATTCTACAAACAAAACATTTTATTCATTGGCAGGTTTTAAATCTCTTACATGTATACGATTATACCGATTTCCTTTTCCGTCACGTAAGTCATAGACAACGGGTGAAATGACACGTACGACTTCGTACGGCCCGGAATACTTCGAAGCCAGTTTTGCGGCGACATGATCCACAGCAGATGATAGCGTGTTTCCTTTCCATAACTTTGTCGCCTATGGTACATTTACAGTCACGATAGCGTAGGTAGATTATAGTTACGACTTTGACTGGTAAAGGCCCTAGACAGGTTTAGACGAACTAAATAGAAACACTCTTGCAGTTTCTCTACTCGCAAGAGATGTTTCGGATCTTCTTCGGTAGGGTCGTCTACTCCGGCGTCTCCTTCCAGACTTTCCTCGGTATTTCTTTCAGAAGGTTTTCGGTGTCTCGGGTTCTCTCCCAAAATTTAGGAAGGCTGGCGTGAATCCAGTTGAGTCGTGCCTTGAGTTATTCATTGCAAACTTCAAGTCTGGCAATCTTACATCCCAGTCTTGGTGATCCGCTTCGCAGTATTGCGCAATCATTGTCTTCAGGGTGCGGTTGGCTCGTTCTACTGAATTTGCTTGCGGTGTATACGGTGGCGTGAAACGGTGTCAGATTCCCAATCCACTCAGCATGTCCTTGAAAAGTTTACTGTCATACTGAGTTCCATTGTCTGTCAGTACAGTACGGTGGCATCCAAACATTGTCAAAACTTCCTCATGAAAGGCGGTACTTATGCTACTAGTAGTAGCATTCCTCAACGGTTTACACTGTACCCATTTAGTGAATCGGTTTCGAAACATGATTATATAACAGTGCCCTTTTTTACTTCGGGGTAAAGGTCCGATTATATTGGAGCTAAAGGTTTGGTTGCGAAGGTTTATACTTTTGACATTGTAGACATCTCCTCACGTATTTGGTGATGTCCCTGAACATTCCTGGCAGTACAGTTTCGCAATTCGGGTGATGGTCTTAGCAACCCCTAGGTGTCCGGCGTCTGGAGCATCATGGTTTCCTTGCAGGACTCGGGTTCGGTCGGGCTTGGCTATGTACAGTTTCCAGAAATGACGGTATAGACCATGGACGTATAAATGAAGATGGACCTAGCATGCTAGAATTTATTTGAAGCCAATATAAAAGTAAACATCGCTGTTGTCACATTTCGTTTTAAATTTTTGTTATATCAGGCCAAGTTTTAGTTTAAATAGTTTGATTCAAACAACTTAATTTTATCAAAATCCAAAAAGACTTTCAATTTTGAGACTTTTTATCTGTTTTAAATGTAAAAATGTACAGAATTTAGCTACTACTATAATTTTAAAGTGATGTACACGATGTCCCTAGCCTGTAATATGGCGAAACAAATGTAAACTAAGCAACACTGTTTGTTTCCCTCTGGTGTTTGTGAGAAGATGACTGCCTTTGTTTATTAAATTTTCGGTGCGTGGTTTGTTATATTTAACCCAGTTAATTTATTATAAAAGCTTGGATATTGTGATAGTCACTCAACTAACATGACAGTAATGGTGTGACAATGTTTAGTTTGTTGAAAACTTGATTATTTGAATTCTAACCTCTCATTTCTTAGGTGAGTATCAGTGGCGTTCATAAAAGTAACTGTACAACACCGGTTCAGCCTATTGGTGGAGGCGCTAACATGGGAATCTCCATAAGAAAATCATCAAAAGGTCTGAAAAGGTCGGAAATTTACTCAAAAAGTGTAATACGCATGCGCTCGTACGGGGTTGATAAAAAGTAACATAAGGGCTACAGGGTGGATGAAAAGTAACATAAGGGCCTTATACAGGGTGAGGCTCGAAAATACGAGGTGGATGAAAAGTAACATGCTCGAAAGGCCTTAACGTCTAGTGCATTTGAAAAATAATAGAAAAATTCTACCTCCGTTCATCCCCCACGCAGCATCCCTTTTACTGAAAGTTAACCAATCAAACGATGTATCGTTCGAAAGGCCTTAACGTCTAGTACATTTGAAAAATAATAGAAAAATTCTACCCCCGCTCATCCCCCCCCCCTCATCCCTCTTACTAAAAGTTAACCAATCAAACGACGTCTCGTTGGAAAGGCCTTAACGTCTAGTGTATTTGAAAAATAATAGAAAAATTCTACCCCCGTTCATCCCACACGCAGCACCCCTTTTACTAAAAGTTAACCAATCATTGACGTCTCGTTGGAAAGGTCTTTTCTATTATATACAGAGCGGATGAAAAGTAACATGCATGCAAGGCATAAACATATATTACATACAGGGTGGATCAAAAGTAACATGTATGCTAGGCCTAAACGTATATTATGTACAGGGTGAATCAAAAGTAACATACCTTAACCTTAACGACTTTTATATACAGGGTGGATAAAAAGTAACATGCATGCAGGGCCTAAACATCTATTATATACAAGGCGGATCAAAAGTAACATGAGGGCCTTATACAGGGTGGAGTACTGCTCGAAAGGCCTAAACGTCTATTATGTACAGGTTGAATCAAAAGTTACCATAACGCCTTAACGAATTTTATATACAATGAGGATACAAAGTAACATGCATGCAAGGCATAAACGTCTATTATATACAGGGTGGGTGAAAAGTAACATAAGGGCCTTATTATAGGGCGGATCAAAAGTAACATGGGGGTCTTATACAAGGTGGATCAAAAGTATCTTAGGCTTAACGAGTGGTGTGGGGAGAGTGAAGTGGAAATGTCAAAACGAGTCCAGGGAAGTCGACCAATGAAGAGTTTTGCATATATACAAGGGGTATTGGAAAGGCGCCCTCTATGAGACATTATGAATACCAAGTGAGGTTATGAATGGCCCAGTATCCAAAACATTATTTTAACAGGCCAAGGGAAGTTACAAAATTGAAGCAGAGAGCGACCTCTATGAGACATACCAAGCGAGATTATGAATGGCTCAGTATTTGAAACATTCTTAGAGCATAACATAGACGTGATACGTCAAACGTCAAGAGAAATTCTATTATTGTGATGGGAAATATTCAATTTCAATAAAAACCAATTACCTACTCTAAATTTTTATTAAATCTACAGTATTGATAATGTCAGATTAAGGCTGTAAAATTTACATAAGTTTTTTTTTACACACTCAAAAGACGCATATATAATCGAAAGCAAATATCGATAAATCGTAGTTTAGAGGAATCTTAGATTTTTAACAATTTTTCGTAAATCCACTTCACAAGAGTTCGTTATTGAATAGTGTCCCCAGGGTAGGGTGTTATCTGTTCCAGGAACCAAGTAACGTTTATCATCCTCAGGGCTGAGGGCGACCTTATATTGGACTGTGGAGTACACCTGATGTTTTTCAGAACGAATCAGATTTTGAACTACAGTTTTCTGTTGCCAGCTATTGAGACATTCTTCATAATCTTCATACGTTATACTAGTTTTCACAACAGATGACTTTACTCCTTTAGCTTTCTTTGTCACCCCCACGTTCTTAAGTTCAGACTCTATTTCATCCTCATCATACCCTTCATCAATCAACTTCTTCCGTTTCTTAGCGACATCATCATCAGTTGTCAACACCTTAGTTGTGTAGAGTTTCGAACGAAGGCCCACGTACTCAGTCATTGGAACACCATTATTTTCATCCTTCATCATTCCCAAGACTTTCTTATTCACCAGAGGAATGTCATATATATTTCCGGGAGCATAGTCGCTTGTATCAAAGCGTCGATGACAGTCACGCTTCATAACTTCATAAGGGTCTTGATGGAGCTCATAAATCAGAGAGTCAGTGTCGGTATACATGACTGAGCAGCAGGGGAAAGCATCAATCATGTATCCATAGTGGAAATCATAAATTGTAGTTTTAGCAAGATCCAGAATTGTCTGCCCCACATATATTGGCTTGTTTAACCAGATCTTAAGCTTCTGCAATTCTACTGCTACTAGATCGGGCTTTTCACTGAAAATAGTGCTGTTTTTGAACTCGGGCTTGGCGATGTAAGCCTCCGCACCATACCTCCCCTTCCACTCCGTTAAAAGCCTCACATCAACTCTCTTCCGAACGTTTTCCATTGTTTTACCTGAAACAAAGGGACACACACATTAATATTTCGGAGGATTTATCTTTAATATTGGAACTTACCAAACACTGCATTGTTCATTAATTTGAATAGGTTTTTTTCAAACTCATTCGTGGCCTTTGTTCTGCTCAGTATTCAAATCTATGTAAGACTTCAACCACGGTGCCTGTTTGAATTTGAGAACTCGATGAATTTTCTTCAATACCAATCCATGCGCAAGTGCATGCTTCAGCGTTCGGTAATGGATAACATACTTGGTTTTATTGTGGAGGGTAGCCATTAACTTGGTTAACTCTTTTGCATCCTGGGGAGGCTCCATAGTCTTGGGATTTATATGTAGCGGGAGGAACGGGATATCTTGATGTTTATCATGCAGATGCTGAGGATATTCAATATCAACCTCAAGGATGTATCCGACATCGGCATCATCGGGTACTGTGGTAACGTCAATGCTGCTATCGCACCATTCAAAACCGTCGTAGGGAAGGTACTGAGACATTGCCCAACCATACTAAAAAAAACCCTAGTAAATCACTTATTTTTAGTGGAAAAGGATTAACATACCTGATTATTAATATCAAAATAGATCATAAATGTCCTTGGCTTAGAGGGATCATAGTTGTTAACATACTGGTTGTTAGCTTTAGCTCTCCTTTTACTACAAACTTGACTAAGACCACCGCGAATGCCGCGTTCAACGAAGATAAACATATCCAAGTCTGTTAGAAGCTCCAATTTTACGCTAGTATATTTCAACATGGCATCCCAAGTAAACCCCGGAAGTGTGTAATAGTGAGCAGGATCTAAGCCGTACGTCTTATGACAACTCTCTCTAAATTTCTCATAGACGTCAGCAAGCAGAAGAATGTCGGTCTTCATATACAGATCCACGTATTCTCCCAAGCTCTGACAATTGAAGGTAGTCCATACTTGTTGTGCACGCCGGTAGAGATGACGGGGACAAGACTTATTATTCAATTTATTATAAAAAGCATCTTGTGAGGGTAAAGATGTTTCGTTGAATCGCTCGAAGGATGAAATATAATCATAAGGCATCACACCCTTTTTTGTTAGCATATTAAAGCGATCTTCAGATAGCTCAGCGAACTGGGATTTCAAATTTGGAAATTCTGATAGATATGACGCTAATTTATCTAGACTAGATGCCATAAATCGAAAGCTATCAATGAAGCGAAACTGTATGGGGTAATCATCAATGTGTTTAGTGAATGATATATATTTCTCCTTGGTGATTTGTAGCAAGTTGATGGACCCCTTCATCCGCGTAGCAATATCCGTTATGATGAAGTGTGCATCATAACCACTAAGATTGTGAAAGACAACGGGGATAGTATGAGCATCTTTATAGTTAATATTACATGATTCATGAGCAGCACCACGATAGTTGTTGTCAGGAATCAAGTGGTTGTGATCTCGAACCTTCTTATCTTCATCGGTAAATGCCTGTTTACAAATGTGACAGTGTGTAGCTCTTCGGTGCTCAACTTCCTGCAAACACGTCATATCTATATCGTACGGGCACCAAAACACTGTAGCCACATCCTCAGCAAGACTACCCATCTCATCTGCAAACCACGTCATACAGTCCTGCCCTCGGTAGGATCGATAAAAAGAGATAGAGTCATCATAGCTGCATTTCAGATAATACCCAACGGCAGCTGGAACATGATGTTGAGGTTTCTTCGGATCTTCAACGGGCTTCAAGACGCTTTCCAAGTCAGCATACACTATGAATGGTGCTTTTTCCTGATTCTTGAAATTTTTAAATTCTAAAATGTTCTTACCCGGCTCAGGCATCTTAATGGCAGTCTCATTCATTATTACGCAATCCTCGACATGCTTATCCAATTTTTCCTGTGACCTGAAATAGCGGAGGCATCGGTCACAGAAGTATTTTGCATGACCCTCTTTACTAAGTTGTTTGGAGAGTAGACGAGAAAGGTTTTTGATCCAGACGTAATGGTATCTAGCAGGGGCTTCGGTATCATCATATCTATCTTGGATTAGAAGAAGGTTAACATGACGATCCTTTTTATCTTTCGTGAGGTATGTGGGAAGCGTTTCAAAGCTCTTCTTATTCTTCTGGAGGATGTATACATTAATGGAGACAGCATTCTGTTTTTCAAAATTTGGGATTTGTCTAACAGTCATCGGAAACTGAATTCCCTTCAACTTCAAAACGGTGGAGTAATGGGGGTATGATGCCATCAAATCGGAATTTTTGTTTCCGCAGAAATATAGTGCAGACGTTACAGCCCATGCAAAGCATGCATCATCATCATTTTTGACGTTGATGCATGCTTTCTTCTTCTTAATTTGTGCGGGTAGTTCAATGTAGGATGAACCAAGTTGAGGAGTATATTTGTTAATGTTGACACCAAGATTCACCACTTTCTTTAGCGCCCAGCCCGAGTCTCGTTCCTGAAACTCCTCAAGTTCCCTCAATATTGGTGCAGTAACCTTGGAGTCGAACCAGTCGTTTACATCGGTCGCTCTATAGATTGCAGAGTTCGAGGTGGTGAAGTACTTATAATCATTCTGAACCGAGTCTCCCTTCACTATTTCAAATTCACCACAAAACGCCACATTCACCTTGACTGCTACATCTTTCAAGACGTTTCGAATGCGCCGTGTAAATATCGACCTAGCATCAATCAAAAAAGACTCAGGATCTTTATGCTTCAGGTTCGATATTACGCCCGAAGTGATGCGGGACTTGAATACAGAGTCTGAATCTTCCCAACGAACTCGCTCACTCAATCGCGCAGTACGTGGTGAGAGCCCCGCCCCCTTCTTCTGCGCCGCTTTAAATTGAGCCCTGAGACTTTTAATGTTTCTTAAGCATGCCTCCAAATGCTGTTTCTCCCCCATCGATTTAGCACATCTCATTGAATTCAATATCCTCTTTATCCCCTTCTGACATTCAATAAGCCCTTCTCGGATCTTTACATTATCGTGCTTAACTTCTATCATTCCCAACAACGTTGCAATGTAGCGAACCAAATCCGTGAAAAGACTCATACTAAAAAATGAGAAAAACTAGTAATTGATAGTACAACATAACCTCAAACTTACTTTCAAATTGATAAAAAACTTTTCGAATAAATAGGAACAGAGGACACAATTGAATGCTTCAAAGTTCTGAAACAGAATAAAAAATTAATTATTTATAGCTATAAGATATAATTTTAGTCGGACGGAAAACTGGATGATTGATCAATGTCTTCGAATAACCTCAACTATCATGTTGGGGAAAATTGGTGATAACTAGTGATTGATAGTACATCATTGATTACTTAATACATCATACTATACATAATACTTGATTACTTATTACATCATCCGTGGTAGCATTTCTGGTTTGTGTAAGCTTGGCTGCTATCTCCAAGCGAGAAAAGTTATACACCCTATGTTGTGTTGTTGAAACCCCACACCGCCCGAGAAGAAGTTTTGATTAGAAAATTGAATAATAATTAATAGTTTAGTCTACATAAGTTCTAGTTTGAGTGACACCATTTGAAGTTAAAAATTGGAGATATTCGATTGCCTAGAGCAAGACGAGAATACCTCCCCTGAGTATTCTGAGCAAATTATTCGTTGTGATATTACCCAATAAAGGATAAAGAAGAAGAAGGAGATAGTACATCATAACCTCAAACTTACTTTTAAATTAATTAAAAACTTTTCAAACAAATAGGAAGAACTGTCGGATGTTTCTTAAAGTTCCTAAAAGGAATGAAAAAAATAATTATTGAAAGGTATAAAAAACATAAAACATAACCTCAAATATGTTGGAGAAAAATGGTTATAATTAATAATTTTAAAATTAATAGAAATCCAAATAGGAGCTGAGGATAATTCTGAACGCTTCAAAGTTCTGAAACGGAATGGGAAAAAAATAATTAATTAGTGAAAAGTACTCTTTTAGATGGATAAAAAATTGAACAGCTAATTATTTTTTTAAATATATAACCTTGAATATTATGCTTGAAAATGAAAGTGATTGATAACTTACTTGAAAGTTGATAAAAATCTAAATCAATAGGAGCTGAGGACAATTCTGAATGCTTCTCAATGTCCTGGAACAGGATGAAAAAAATTTGTTAGGTATAAAACATACATTTAGACGGACAGAAAACTAAACGGCTGATTATTTTTTTTTTGAATACATAACCTCAAATATCATGTTTGAGAAAAAATGGAGATAATTGATAAGTTACTTTTAAATTATTATGAACAGGAACGCTTCAAAGTTCTGAAATAATTATTATTAAGCACAAAAATGGAGATAATTGATAACTTACTTTTAAATTATTAAAAATTATTATGAACAGGAACGCTTCAAAGTTCTGAAGTAGTTATTATTAAGCATAACGCTTTTTAGTCAGACGGAGTAATTGATTACTTTTAATGATTAGACTTAAATATTGGATATCATGTTATTGAAGTTTCAAAAATTAAGCTTTCAATCAATTTTCAAAAATATTGGAGGTTAATATAAAACTAGTGTGAAAAATGAGTGTAAAAACCATTTATAGGAGCTCAAGACAATTTTGAATGCTTTTCAAAGTTCTACAATAGAATGAAAAAAATAATTATTCATAGATATAAAATATACTTTTAGACGGAAAACAAAACTGTTGATTATTTTTTGAATACATAACCTCAAATATCATGTTTGAAAAAATGGAGATAATTGAAAACTAACTTAAAAAATAATAAAAATCTAAATTAATAGGGGCTGACGATAATTCTGAATGTTTCAAAGTTCTGAAACAGAATGCAAGGAAATGATTTATTAAAGTATTTTATGAAAGATCCAAAATATTTCAAATATTCTATATTTATTTATTGGGAAAATGTAGGGAACAACACAGCTATCCTATACAAATATTTAGAAAATAAATGAATACAGAAAAAAAAATAAGCATCTAATTGTAAAATAACCAATATTTTTAATAATTCAAAGATACCTAGATACCATAATGATAGTAACATTTTCTTAGTTAGCATAGTTATAGGTATACCTTATATATTTTTTTTACTTTTAAACATAAGAATAATAAAAATCACACCACACCAGAATAATTAGCTTTTTAGATTATGGTCCCAACCTAACACTATAAAAATTGATAACTAGATGATGAATAATTTTCAAAAGTTTAAAAAATTATACATATAAATTCATGTATTGTAACAGTTTAATTGATATTGAAGAGGTTTTAAAACGATCTTATGCAGTATCTATCTATCCTAAGCAGACAAAATGAATTTTTAGAATACTATTAATATCTGAAATATTTCTTAATCAGAATCTAATTAAGTGAAAAATTAAAATATATAAGGAACTAACATGGAACCAGATAACAATTTATTTTCTAAAATCGAATAATATTTACCTTTTACAGAGAAGATATTTCCAAAAACGTAACCTGCTTTATTTAAAGAAGTTATCAAATTAATCAAAACTTTACCATAAAAACATCATCGTTTTACTAACACTGTTTTTTCTCCAATTATTTTTCCACTCTATAAAAATCTTAAAAATATAAATTATTGAAAAAACATTTAGAGAAAAAAGCGAGTGATTATAATGAGAGAATTTAGTGGTATAAGTTGTGAATATAACTCAGTGATTTTAAAAAATGAATAGCACCCGCTATATTAAAATAGTATGAATTGAAGGAGAATTTGAATAATTTATCGGTATAAACTGAAAATATAAAAATTGTTTTTGAAATAATATCGATTGAATAATTCATTTAATTTTTTCAGTATTAACAAGAAAATGGGAGAACATCGAGGAAGAAATAACTGACAATATATTAAAAACTTACTTTTATATTTATATCACTTTTTTTCACTGCACTTGCTGCTACGAATTGTTGATGTCACTTACTGGTGTTGAAAGAAAATAATTTTTTCAGCTTGTGTCGCGTTAGTTTTATACATCAGTACTGAAATTCAGTAGAAGTGGAAAATATAAGCAGAATAACATTGTTATAAGATGCGATAAAAATTACGTCAATTTTGCAGCATTGAAACGATATCGAATTTCCTGCTTTTTCTTATTAAAATTATTTTTATGGAAATTTTGAAGGTTAATGTTAAGATTCTCACCTACAATACACACACAAAGATAAGATTATTCAATATCGGTACTGTCAGTTATCACCGGTAACCACACACAGGCAAAACTCCAAAAAGATGTTTTTGTTTTCCACTTTTGTTTACTCATTGTTGATAAAAGTTAACTAAACGAAACATTCAAACATATACAGGATGTATCAAAAACACCAAGTAGTTGAAACATTCTTTTAACTTCATTTATATTCGGTGATAAACGTTAACTTAACGAAACATTATTTTCAAACATATACAGGATGTATCAAAATAAGGCAAAGACACTAAGTTGAAACATTCTTTTAACATATACAGCATGCATATATAGTGTCTGATTGGGTATCTGGTTGTAACATACTTCGAAATAGAATAATTTTGCGTCGTTTGGTTGGTGAAGGCTTAAAAGCGTTAACATGTCTGGACAGTTCATCATTCATCATTTATCACTTGATGTGAGTAGACATGGATCCCATGCGCGATTACGTCAAACTCAAACTCATTAAATGTTGTATCGAGTAGGAGTTTATTCGAGCAGGCTATTGCGGTGTGTGTTTGGCGGGAAGTTTAATTTTCCATGAAGTGGCTGCAAAATATGGAATAGCAACCAAACTATGTTTGGGTACAAAGGTCTATTCGAATGGCATGAAAATTACACCACATTTCTGGATAGAGTACAATGATATAATCTATGACCCCACCCTAGCTGTTATACAACACCACATACCCCATAATCTGGAAGTTGTTTATGGAAAAGTTGAATTTGGGTGCAAGACTCTCGAAGTATAGTCATGGTTGGTATTTATGAAAAATTTATGGTGAACGAGTCTACGATTGAATACTTCGCTAACGCTCCGAAACATCTATTGAAAGTGCGCGACAATATTTATGAAACTGTAGCTAAAATATTTACGTAATATAATAATATCTTATGGCCTGGGTGATTTTTACCGGTGATAGAAGACCATATACCCTAACACTCACAAGGATAGTGGACACGTGACGTTTGACTGCTGTACCTACATCGCTGTGGGTAATACCTAGTATATGTCTAATTGAGTTAAAGTGAATACTTTATAGCTGAGTACACATGACTCGAAAGTCAAGAAAACATATTCGTATTCTGTGTAAATATAATTTATTAAATAGCAGAGCGCTTTCGGCTATTAAGCCATCTTCAGTGCTTACCTGTAAGTAAGTAAAAAGAATTTTTGGAAAATATAAAAGAAGTGGATAAAAAAATTATTACTTACTCGTCAGGTAATACAAGAAACTTGGACAACACATTGACGTCATGAATTAAAATTACATTGAAATTAAAATTGAAATAATCCCCTGTTTAGGGTTTGTTGAATCTCAATTTTGAACATTATTGGAAATTTTCTTGAAATTATTTTAAAAAATGAACTCCGAACACGTGTTCATCTAACGGATGTTGAAGTGACACTAACTCAATTTCAAAAATTAAAATATGACAAATGACATTGAACATAGAACTCAATTAATCCAACAAACGTTCAAAAGGAAACTGTAGAAATCCTTTACAAATATCCCAAAACAGACATGCAAACTTCTTAAATGACCTTAAAGAAAATTTGATATTCAAGTCTAATGGGAACCTATCAAATTATAAAATAAAATAATGAAAAAGATTGAGGGTCTAATGAGAACCCATTACTGAATCTAATTCAAAATAAAAATTCACATATATGTCAAGGGACATCCAAAAGTGAACAAATCAATTTAAACAATAAAAACACAATTAAATATACATTGTAGTCTAGTTGTAACCAATAACAAATAACAAATCTAATTAAGGAAAATTAATTTGATTGAAGTCTAATGAGAACTCAATACTCAAATCTAATTCCAAAAACAAATAAGATTAAGGGTCTAATGAGAACCCCTTTCCAAATCTAACTCAAACTAGATAATTAATTAAAAGTTAAAGGAAACTCCAAATACAATAACCGTTCAAGCAATGAAGTACATAGAACTAAATCAATCTAACAAAAGTTTAAAAATGACCTTGTAGAAAACCTATTCAAATGTCCCAAAACAGACATGTGAACTTCTTAATGAAATTAAAGAAAATTTGATATTAAGGTCTAATGGGAACCTATCAAATTATAAAATAAAATACTGAAAAAGATTGAAGGTCTAATGAGAACCCATTACTGAATCTAATTCAAAATAAAAATTCACATATATGTCAAGGGACATCAAGGATATGTCATGAATATCAAATTTTCTTTAAGGTCATTTAAGAAGTTTGCATGTCTGTTTTGGGATATTTGTAAACATTGACTATCAAAACTTTCAGAGAAATTTATGAACTTCCTCTTTTTGATATTATAACGTTCAGGATCCACTAGCTCTGGAAGAACAAAGGATAAATAAAATTCGCACAAAGGCTTGAGCATTATGGATTTCCAAAGTTGAACATCAATTTTTATTCTTATTAAAAAGCTTCCTGCCAAAGTCCAAATAAACAAATCGCACCATTTCCTTTCTGTTATGTTCAATAAACCCTGAATTTCAAAAAAAATAATTATGATTTTCTTCCAGTTTTTTATTACTATTTATACATTTCATTTATCTTCATATCGGATACCAAAAGGACATTTAATTTCAACAATACCGTCATCTCCTATCAAACCATCCGGAGAACATGCCAAGTAGGGAATTGTCAATAGTAATACCCCTAGGGTCTTGATAATACCGATATAATTTTGTCATAGAGAATGCTGGAAGCGTGTTGCTTGATAATAGCCCAAGGCCGCAGGCCGAGGGCTATTATCCTTGAGCAACTCGCTTGAAGGATTCTCTATGACAAAATTTTGAGTATTTATCAAGGCCCGAGGAGTATTCGATAAGATAATTTTTTACTTTATAGATATCAAAAAATTGATTGTCAATCTGACGTTTAATAATTTTAAATACACAATTTATTAGTTTTAATCAAACAAATATTATTCATTTTTATTTAAAACTACAGTTTTGAAAAGTACAATTGGTAAATGTTAAATTGGAAGAAGAGTTTGCTGAAGTTGACGGATTGTATTTTTTGGTATATTATTAGATATAATATCATTAATTGCATCGTTAGATGCAATACCAAATCTTCGCAACATTTTTAAACCAGTTGTCAGTTTGACGTTTAACTAATTTTTAATAAAAAAAAACACCAAACTGAAAACACGACATGTAGGGTATTATCGCTGTAATCCAGAGGTGATTGGATGAAATTTGACACATGATTTAAAATTGAGTAATTTGATTAGTTACTATATTTAGTAAAAAATTATCTTGTGAATTATCAGGCCCACATATGTTACCGTATTACCAGTTTTTATCTGGTAATCTGAAAGAGCTTCTCGTTCATACTTATTTCCGTGTACTATTGCTTTCATTTGTGGAATTTTTTTATTTAAAAGTGATTTAATGATTTAATCGGACGATAGAAGGTCATTTTTAACCTTCTATCGTCCGATTTTGATTTGATTATTGATCCAAAATTTGAGGATATAAGTCTAAGTTTTCTTTGGTGAAGCCAACAATCTGATTTTTGTTTTAAAATTCTTAAGTTGTTACGATCATAATTAGCTATTGTATACAAAAAATGTTGACATTTTTCTTTAACATTCGTCGGTTCGGCCTTTTTCGAAAGTATTGATGGAAAATCGATGTCAATTTGTTTTGACTGTTCTGCTAATTTTTTAGTGTTGTTTTTCTTATTAATATCGTTTAATGTATGTTTTGAATCAGTTCCCAAAAAGTTCTGGTCTTTCTGAATGTGCCTTTTCTGCCATTGCTCAGTATGAAAATATTCGTCATACATTGTCGTTGTCTGTACGTTCGTTACGTGTTTCTTTAGTTTCATCTTTGAGGTACAGGCTTGTCTCGGTATATCGGATATAATTTCCTTATGAAGGGAGATTACCTTCTTACGCAAAACTCTTACAACTCGACTACATTTCTGATTATAACAAATACCATTAAACAGTTGATTTTTTACTTGGGATAACCAGTTTTCTACATTCGCATTACTAAATCTACCAGAGTATTTATTTTTAGATAAAATTCCAGTCCATAAGGGCAAGAAAGGAAGATATTTTTTCAAAATTAATTTCTAAAATTCCATATTGTAGAAGCAATTATTGACTTCGTCTATACTATTGTCTATATAAGAAATAGTTGTTTCGAATTTATTTAGAAATAATTTATAAAAGGGACTATTTGAATACAGAACATTGGAGCAGTCTGAAGTTCTGAGAGATCTGAATCTAATTTAGCAGTTTCCGCTTCTGGAGAATTCTCACCAACACATAAATCTAGCAAATGTTTCATTGCCAATTTCATTGTTTCAGTCTGAGTTTTTGAACAAAAAATATTTATCAAATTCTCGAACCACAATATAACTTGTTCTAAATGATTAAAGTTAAAACATGGTGCCAATATTTCCTTTATTTGCTTTTGTGCACCTTCATTAACCCAAATTTTTTTTATATCATTACAAATAATTTTGAAAAAGTAAGCGCAACATAAATGAATTGGTGTGATATAATTTTGCTCCCATTGTGGCTCTTGACAAACTGAAAGTGCCCATGTTAAATATGTTTTTATATCCATTCTATTAAAGAAATGAAGTGTGCCATTTATTGAGGGAAATCTAAAATCGGTTACAACTGCTGAATATATTGGCCACTTTTTGGAATACTGTAGAGAGAAGGACTTAAATTTAGCGAGAAAAACACCGATTGATACCATATCATGATTGAAGTTGATCATTCCCAGAACCGGTACTATACGATTGTTTACGTTAATTACACCTGCGTAATAGAAAACACGTTTTTGAGTATCCAGTGGTTTTCTGATAATACTACCAGTTGCATAAAATAAAGGATGGGTTTTGGATTACATGATTCAATAATTTGCAGTTGTTTAGTACTACACATATATACGTGAAGTGGCTGACCTACAACTTTCAAGTACGCAGGATTTTCCCTCTGCATCAAAATCAAATCTATGTCATCTTTATGACGATCATTCCTACCTAATTTTTTTGATCGAATTTTTCGAAATACCGGCTCTGATTTTATATTTTGTAAGTTACCACTTTCTAATAATAATGGTATTGATTCTCTAACTGTTTTGTCGCGAAATAAGGAGGGTTTGACATTTTTCATTTCCTGCATGAATATTTTGCGCTGAGTGCCTTCCACGTATCTACTGAATCGACCTAAATCATTATAATTTTTACTAGAGCTAAGTACTCTTACACGGTGATCTTTATCGTGACTAATCGAATTTATATAAAATATAAATTTTTTGCAGTTGTGGGCACAATACGCATAAACTGTAAAATAATCGTATTTTCTATTATATCGATTTCCTTTAAAATTCAAGATACAAATATTATTCACAAACTGTTTAAATTTTTGCTCTAACAAGTAAGTGTAGCCCGAAGATAATGTTTTTCCTGCACATATAGAAGATAATTCATAGTGACTGATAATAAAATGTCCTTCAGAAAAATTACACCGACTGTAAGATGGCTTAATCCATTTCTTTGTTTTTAAATTAACCGTATTTAATGGAAGTAAACTCTTGTGTTTACGGAATCGTGAAGTTGTAACATACTTTGAGGTATATCTTCATTACTTGTTGAAATATCAGAAGACCGATTGAGTGTGATAGTTTTTTTATTTTCAATTTTGGATTCATAATAACTGTAAGGAAGTATACTAGTGTGAGGCAAAATTGCATTATGTTTCATGGTTAGTGGTGTAGATGTTATAATATCATTTTGGAAATTGTTATAAGTTGATATATTTGACTTAGGATCATTGTTTATCGAAAAATCGGACTGTATTTTATCTACAACATTATGGTCTGATTTGATTAAGTTTTGTTTATTATGACAATCTGTTGATATGTGAAAGTTATTATTTGGACTAATAGCTTGTGATTCACCAATTTACTTTCTTGAATAATTATATTCTGAATTATATTGATTTTAGGTTGGAGATAATCAATGAAACCACCAGTATTTCCTCTTATCGTTTTAACAATTTTATAACAACTATTCTCATCGTTTTTATCGAAAATATAAGAAGCAGCTTGTTTTATCTCATTCGTACCCGCCGTAAGATTTTTAATTTCGTGATATCCCATTCTAGAATGGTTGGTTCTGAAATATTCTGCCAACTTCTTCACATTCATATGAGAAGGACGCCCTCGTCTCTCCATTTTAAAATACGTATTTTGTTTATACACAGAATGATAGATATACAAAATTATATAAACTAAAAATTCTAAAAATGTTTGATCTGACTCACCCTACCGTTGACCAACCTACTGTTTCTCGACCTGATTAAGGAAAACTTCACTAACTTAATGAACACTCTATATTAATATCGTTAATCAAAAAATATAGCGAAGTCGAACTTGTGCGCACAATCACTGGCACAAATATATTGAGAGCAGGGGGTGGAAACTTACTCGTGCAAAAAGCTATACACAATATTCAGAGACATCAAGTTGTTCCTCTAAGATGGCGCTGTTATCGTGAATAACCAAAATATTTTGTTGATAGAACATGGAGTTTATTGTGGGAAGGACAGAGACAACCTTCTGGGAAGAGCTGTTTATCTGTCGGCATCTGCGTTGCGTTGTTTTTGTTTGTGAATGTGAACACGTGTTTGTTTGTATTAGTTCATTGTTAATTCATTTTGTTCTTGTGTTGTATTTTTGACTATAATTATAAACTGGGATTTATTCGTTGTTGTGCTTGTACTAACGGAGAAGCCCAAAGGTTAGTTATATCAAAAGTTTCACTACACAAAATGGCATTTGCCAAATATTAAAAAAAACAATACAAAAGAAACTGATCTCGGTTACGAAAATTTTCATCATTTATATATAATTGATAAAATAAAACGTGTTCTTTTCAATATCTTGTTTTATTTATAAACCATAAGGTAGTTGAAATTCTTTTAAGCCAGAAGAAACAATTTTAAATTATTGGCATTCCAACACTTTTGAAGTATTTTATACTTTTGAAGTGCAACAAGGAACAAAAACCTGAAATTGTTACTTTATGTTTGAGAGGTTTCAAAACAGGATATTGAAAAAAATGAAATGGGTGGAAGGCTTAAATTCACCGCCTTAAAATTTATGGATTTCTGCTCAATTTACTCTCTTGATAAATCATGACAACTACAGATGGCAGCACATTTGCTGTAGCCAAAATATCAGAGAGGGCAGTCTTTTGGTTGTAGGTGGTCTGTGATTGAGAGTTCACCAATACACAAATAAGGCGTTAAAAATCCCTTAATCATGGGAATAATTATTGAAATGTAAGCATCAGGATACTCCTAAGTGCCCTTTATCAGTATGAAAACACTTCAGAAATCTAGCATCATGTGAAAGCTTATCTGCCTATTTTAATAGTCGTATTTTCCATTGGTGTACCTCACTTTTTAATATATAAAAAACTGAAATATTAGAAAACTACTAATTTAATTAGAGAGGTGAAAATTTCAAATCGGTTAAACAGAAATCGTGACACAGGTACAAAATGAAAGTTTTATATTTAGTAGATACACAGTTTTTTTCATTTTCCTTCATTTTCCATAAAACGAAATATTGCAAATAATAAATCGGTGGATATATTTATGTATATCCTTCTTATAAGGTACATCACAATTCACAAAGCATATATCTGTGGAAAACTGAACAAAGTTGTGATTTATTTTATTAACAAATTGGAAGGGGTTGTGGAGGGTTAAAACTTACCCGACAAAATCGAGTGATGTATGGGTCTTATGAAGTATATAACAAAGCACATATCTGTAGAAAATGAATTTCATTCATGAGTTTTTTACAAAGTTATGATTTATTTCATTATATGATTGAGAGGGGCTGTGGAGGGTGAATACCTGCCCGACAAAATCAGGTGGTCAATAGGTCTTTGGAAGTACATTACAAAGCACATGTTTGCAGAAAATGAATTTCATTTATATGTTTTTTTACGAAGTTATGATTTATTTTATTAAAAAATTGAAAGGGGTTGTGGAGGGTTAAAACTTACCCGACAAAATCGGGTGATATATAGGTCTTATGGAGTACATTACAAAACAAATATCTGTGAAAAATAAATGTCATTTGTGCGTTTTCCATGATGTTATGATTTATCTTATTGAAAAATTGAAAGGGGTTGTGGAGGGTTGAAACTTACACGACAAAATCGAGTGATATATGGGTCTTATGAAGTATATTACAAAGCACCTATCTGTAGAAAATGAATTTCATTAATGTATTTTTCACGAAGTTATGATTTATTTTATTAAAAAATTGAAGGAGTTTGTGGAGGGTTGAAACTTACCCGACAAAATCGAGTGATATATGGGTCTTATTACAAAGCCATATCTGAAGAAAATGAATTTCATTAATGTATTTTTTACGAAGTTATGATTTATTTTATTAAAAAATTGAAGGAGTTTGTGGAGGGTTGAAACTTACCCGACAAAATCGAGTGATATATGGGTCTTATGAAGTATATTACAAAGCACATATCTGTAGAAAAAAAGTTCATTAATGTATTTTTCACGAAGTTATGATTTATTTTATTAAAAAATTGAAAGGGGTTATGGAGGGTTGAAACTTACCCGACAAAATCGAGTGATATATGGGTCTTATGAAGTATATTACAAAGCACATATCTGTGGGAAAAAAAATCATCAATGTATTTTTTACGAAGTTATGATTTATTTTATTAAAAAATTGAAAGGGGTTGTGGAGGGTTGAAACTTACCCGACAAAATCGGGTGATATATGGGTCTTATGAGGTATATTACAAAGCACATTTCCGTGGAAAAAAAATTCATTAATGTATTTTTTACGAAGTTATGATTTATTTTATTGAAAAATTGAATTCATTAATGTATTTTTTACGAAGTTATGATTTATTTTATTGAAAAATTGAAGGAGTTTGTGGAGGGTTGAAACTTACCCGACAAAATCGAGTGATATATGGGTCTTATGAAGTATATTACAAAGCACATATCTGTAGAAAAAAAGTTCATTAATGTATTTTTCACGAAGTTATGATTTATTTTATTAAAAAATTGAAAGGGGTTGTGGAGGGTTGAAACTTACCCGACAAAATCGAGTGATATATGGGTCTTATGAAGTATATTACAAAGCACATATCTGTGGGAAAAAAAATCATCAATGTATTTTTTACGAAGTTATGATTTATTTTATTAAAAAATTGAAAGGGGTTGTGGAGGGTTGAAACTTACCCGACAAAATCGGGTGATATATGGGTCTTATGAAGTATATATTACAAAGCACATTTCCGTGGAAAAAAAATTCATTAATGTATTTTTTACGAAGTTATGATTTATTTTATTGAAAAATTGAAGGAGTTTGTGGAGGGTTGAAACTTACCCGACAAAATCGAGTGATATATGGGTCTTATGAAGTATATTACAAAGCACATTTCCGTGGAAAAAAAATTCATTAATGTATTTTTTACGAAGTTATGATTTATTTTATTGAAAAATTGAAGGAGTTTGTGGAGGGTTGAAACTTACCCGACAAAATCGAGTGATATATGGGTCTTATGAAGTATATTACAAAGCACATATCTGTAGAAAAAAAGTTCATTAATGTATTTTTCACGAAGTTATGATTTATTTTATTAAAAAATTGAAAGGGGTTGAAACTTACCCGACAAAATCGGGTGATATATGGGTCTTATGAAGTATATTACAAAGCACATTTCCGTGGAAAAAAAATTCATTAATGTATTTTTTACGAAGTTATGATTTATTTTATTGAAAAATTGAAGGAGTTTGTGGAGGGTTGAAACTTACCTGACAAAATCGAGTGATATATGGGTCTTATGAAGTATATTACAAAGCACATATCTGTAGAAAAAAAGTTCATTAATGTATTTTTCACGAAGTTATGATTTATTTTATTAAAAAATTGAAAGGGGTTGTGGAGGGTTGAAACTTACCCGACAAAATCGAGTGATATATGGGTCTCATGAAGTATATTACAAAGCACATATATTTGGGAAAAAAAATCATCAATGTATTTTTCGCGAAGTTAAGATTTATTTTATTAAAAAATTGAAAGGGGTGGTGGAAGGTTGAAACTTAACCGACAAAATCGTGTGATATATGGGTCTTATGAAGTAGATTACAAAGCACATATCTGTAGAAAAAAAGTTCATTAATGTATTTTTCACGAAGTTATGATTTATTTTATTAAAAAATTGAAAGAGGTTGTGGAGGATTGGAACTCACCCGACAAAATCGAGTGATATATGGGTCTTATGAAGTATATTACAAAGCACATATCTGTAGAAAAAAAATTCATCAATGTATTTTTTACGAAGTTATGATTCATTTTATTAAAAAATTGAAGGGGGTTGTGGAGGGTTGAAACATACCCGACAAAATCGGGTGATGTATGTGTCTCATGAAGTACATTACAAAGCACATGCTTGAAAAAAATAAATTTCACCTTTATGTTTTTTTACGAAGTTACGATTTATTTTATTATTTTAATCGGCTATAAAGAATATTACAAATCACATATCTTCAGAAAATCAATGTAAATTATGTCTTTTTAGTTATGATTCATTTTATTAAATAATTGTAAGGGGTTGTTTCATTTGACTTAATCGGGTGGAGTATAGTTTTTTTTTCAAAGTAACGGAGGATTGATTATCATAATGATAAAAATAATTATAATGATTAATTTGGCACTACAAATGTATCCACGTCCAGCTATAAATGCCAAGTATCATCTCTGTATGAATCCACAGCCACCTACGAGTATTGTTAAAGTACCACTGGCGATTTGACGCACGCCTTGCAGTTCTGGCGATCTCGTGGCTGCTTTCACGCTGATAATATTATAGCATGGATCAATGTCATTTGTGAGGTTATCGGGTAGGTTACCACGTCTTCCCAACAATAATTCAAATGGCGTATAACCATGATAAGAGTTGGGAGTCGTATTATAGCAATAAGCAAATAATTTGCACCATTCATCCCAATCATCCTTAGTTTCATTTATAAAATGTCCAACATACTCGTTAAGCGTTCTATGTAATTTTTCACAACCTCCTATAGATTGATGATGTTATGCTGTTGAATAATTATGACTAATATTTAGCATTGTAGTTAAAGCATTGAATATTTCATTTTTTTTATTTTGTCCCTAAATCTGTCCTAATCTGTTTCATCAAACCGTAATTTGGTATGAAATTTCCAAAAATTCCACGAGCTATCGTGTTTGGTTCTTTGTTTTTAACTGGAATTATTACTGCATATTTCGTTAATTCACATAACATTGTGATGCAATAACGGTTACCATTTTCACTCTGTGGAAAAGGACCGACCGTATCTATGTACGTTATATCCCATGGTTTTGCTGCTGTATCCGTTAATACAAATTCTTCTCTGTGATTATTCTTTGCTTCATTGATTTGACACTTGTGACATTGCTTAATATATTTTCTTACCTCTTTTTCCATGTTATTCCATTTTAAATTCGCTCTTAATTTTTTCAATAGCCTGTTATTTCCTACATGACCTCCAAATAAAGGATCAATATGGTAAGTTTCTAAAATCTGTTGTTTTTCTCTCTTCTTCCACCATCTTTGGTAAATCGCAAATACATATTTGTACGTTTTTTAACGTATTGTTTCCATTTTCCATAAACTCTTTTATAGTGCACTGCGTGAAAATAATATCATTCATATGAATTTTCATCCTTTTTATTCCATTTTTCACCGCTAGCTTATCAAGCTGAACTAACGTTTGACCTAAATCAAAGTTAACTATATCGGTATTTGATAAGGCTTGGCTAAATCTTATTCTGTTTTTGATCCTTAGCGAAACACGGTTATTTTCAAATTTCAGAATTGGTAATTTATGCGCCTCTAAATTATTCAGTACTTTGTGTACTGCTGGCTTGCGAATATCTTTCTTTATTTCTGTGGAAACTATTTTATATTCTCCTGTAGGCTGAGCTTTATTCTGACGAGTTTTTGACCTCGTTATTGCTAAAACGTGAGCATTGTCAATGTACAAATCTTTTAATTCCTTTATGGGTATCCTTGAAATAATGTCGTAGGTATATGCAGACAGTATTCTCCGTAGTAATCAAAAATAAAAACCCTGGCCTTTCAAGTTAGTCTTGTTTTCACAAATAACACAGCATTACTCTCATGCTCTGCTGCGTATACTTGTAGTAGGCTAACCGCATCTACAAAAGACTGTATTTTGCTTGTACCGCCATTAAATTCATTTGGTAATATTTTACCAGCTAAATTGAAAAAATCATTCATACTTAATGCCATTTTATCTTTGCTCATTGATTCTAATACTTCTTTATTGATTAAATTGTTACGCGTAATTAATTGAGACGAAACTTTATACCGACAATCTAACACTTGAAATGCTTTCTCTACCTTATCTCTGATTTTGTCAAAATATAAAATACATGTACTCTGCTGATTTCCATCTAACTTATGCCAATTCTTATTTATCAAACTAGAGAAACTATTAAATGAATCACACAACTTATTTATTATATCTATATGACTTCCTGAACTTTTAGGAACTTCTTTTTTAAACATTCGCTTACTATTCTTACGTACATCTTCTGAAATTAAATTCAATCTAATCTCAAATTGATCCCACGTTACTGCATTTCCATCACTCGAGGACATTTAAAATCAATTGATTCATTATCAATAAGAGGAAATTTAAATAAAATATCAAATAGTAACACAAAACAGAATATACCTTTAAAGTTTACAAACAATAATTTCTCACCAATCCTAAATAGTCAGCGTGCTTTGCTGTAGATCTCTTCTTATCTACATCTTCATCTGTCTTCTGTACGTTTTGTATACGGACCATACGAATAGTAGTACCAAAAAAACCACAATGATGTAGATAAGGGTCTTCACCTCCAGATCTGCTTTCATTTCCTCTTCTTGGACTATAAAATTACTGTTGACCACACCATTTTCTTGAACTGCTTGCTTTGACTCTGTACCACCCATGTTTCACAGAATTCCGATTGTTTGCAGGATCGCCACGTAATATATGTCACTGGTTGGCATGGTAGCCAGATAATGTGGTGGTAATTGGCCTCTCAACTGATGGTGTTTCTGGTCACTCGAAGGGTCATCTTATAGTAATAAAACAACTACTTGTAGGACTGGGATATTTATTACTTAAACTCACTACGAAACATGATCCTAATACTTACTAATTACTAATGATTTAATACTAATACTTATGATGTTACTAACATAGTTAATCTAATAAAAATCTAATCATGATCTGATAATGAACTGATCGGATAATAATAACAGTAATGATAATAATGATAATAATACTTTCGTTTGTATATTTTATATCTACGATTCAAGTTCACCGTAAGTAAATATGAATAATACTATTTATGTTTATTTTACGCTTTGAACTTGAATCACATACGTGAGACCTTCCTTCATGTAATGTTTTATGATTCAATGAAATTAATTCAAGGGAATTTAATTTTGTTATTTAAATATTATTTTATTGACTAAAAGGCATCACATCATGAAATATTTACGGTTTTCCATCAACTTATACCCTAAGTGTGCTATATCGTTTGAAAGATTATTAATTGTGCTAACAAATTGTGCAAAGATTTATAGGGTGATTAATTTAAAAATTTTGAGATATGGCTTGATTTGCGTTTTGTTTCACCCTGTATTAAAGAAGCCACAGATGAAAAAAAGTAATCAATACTGAGCACAACATATGTGAATGACAATTGAATACAAAGACCGATTCTTGAACAAAATATAGTATGTTCTATTTAAAAAAATGTTTGTACTGCTACGTGGTTTTGGAACACCCTGTAGAATCGAAAGTATTTTCAAAATGTTCCCTCAGTAACTGTATCAGCTCACACAAAACCTCAAAATTTTATCTCGTACCACAATGATGTAATCCTCCGATGTGTATATATATAAAGGAGAATATTTATGTGGGGATGTGGAAAGAAAATACCAGAGAGTACTCTTTTCAAAATTTATTCCAAGCTTTCGAATATTATATATTCATTCTCAAAGAATTATCTAAATGAGGATGTTGGTGTAATAGTAAAAATTGATATAAAATTCATAAATGAAACTCAAAAAACAATATCTATGATATTCTGAGTTGGCAAATATTTCTTATAATTTATATATATAAATACATTTCATAAGCATTAAAAGAGCAAAGTAATTTGCACGATGAAATATCAAAGTCTCGGTTCTTCACAACCACTGCTAAAATAACAGGTAGGAAATAATAAAACCAGTGAATATGTTAAACTAGCTCGGCCTGGCCAGGCGAAACGTATTGTTCGATGAGTCGACGAGCACTGTCCGTCAGTGTTGCCAACCCGAATTTTAGAAAATTTGTAGATTATGTGCCAAATGTTGGTAGGATGTGAAATGCAAAATTGGTAAATCTACCACCTTAGTTTAGAAGATTTTTCAAGATAAAATGCAAGAACTACAGATGTTTAATTTTGAAACATATTTTTTTAAAATTTTCAAATGTTCTGCGCTAGGCTGCCCGTTGTTTGCTATGAATCTTTTAGAACGCAGTCCCTATAGAATCTCCGTGCAAATTCTATTTCTTTGGAACGTTTCCATATTATTAATTGCAGAAAACAATCTCTCAATGTTGGCGCTGCTATGTGGAGGTGCGAGTAATTTTCTCACGAATTCGCATAGCAGGGGAAACATTGGAGACTGGTCTACTTTTTTAATGGATGAAACATGCCGTTAATTTTTTTAGACTTAGTCCTAAAAATAAAAATATACCTATTTAAAAAAAATATTCAAGAGTGAACAACATTAATAATTAATCATGTTTAACTTGCCTGGAATGAGAACTCACAAATAAGCAACAGTCGTGATTGCATGTTTTTCAATGAAATGTTTAGGATTTATAAATTTAAGACATTTCAATCTTTGCTTTTCATTAAAATAAAAACGCTGGTTTATTTGTTTTACACTCTACATCTAAAAGAGAATGCATTTTTCTTCAAACTGTACTATTTCATTCATTCTAGTCACAAACTCTTGTTTCAATAATAGGGAAACAACATTGCCAGGTATATTTCTTCAATTGGTAAATGGTTTTGTTCATTTTCATATTCTAAATTTAAAATTTTGCTCTCTAAACCCAGATTAAAATTTTTGCTTCTGTATTTTTCACCTCCAGTCAGCTGTAGTGTCCGTCCGTGCTTCTGGCACCCATATTTATACTCGTCTCGCTCGTTGACTTCAACAAGCCTTTAACATGTGACTTTGTTTTTCGTAAGCTTTTCAGATGCAACACAACAAATCTCTGTGGGAATATAAACGGTCGAACGGTCTGATTTTATGTCAGATATTCTCGTAACAAACGGGTAATGCAGCAGCATGGAACCCTAGTTGAGGGATCTTACAAATATGCAAAGCTGGGCACCGTTAATCAAATATTTAACTTCGTTAATCGTTAATCCGCTACAAAAAAAGTTAGCTCCGTTAAACGTTGAAGCGTTACATTTCGGAAGAATTAACGCAAGTTAACGTTAATCGTTAATCCGTTAATATGTGTGAAATTACATTTTTATATCGTTGCGTTAGTGAACTTAAAAAACTTATTGGTTTAGGTTCTGGAAGTTAACAGGTTATGAATAAAACAAAATACATGTATAATTCAAATGTGTAATTTAATCGTCGGACATAAGGTGCATATTCCCCTTTATGAACATTAACGTGTTGAAGTTCTCGTCTGAAAGCGAGGCTCGTTTTGGTGTCAAAATGTCTTTACCCGTGGAAAACAAACGTTCAACTGCAGCGCTTGAGGGTATAGCAGTATTGTATTTTATAAATAGATTTATGAATATCTGTTCCCCGAGGAATGCAGCATCGTTGAACGAGTCTTTTGATTTCATGTCCAGCCACATTTTAACGAGACTTTGCGCTTTATTCTTTAAAGAGTTGGAGCTCTTTGGTTTTTCTGTAGACTGAGAATTGAAAAAGTCTTCCTCCTCGTCATCATCGTTGTTACTCGCATTGCTCCCTCCGCCACTTAAACTATCTCTGTCGTTCGAATTTTCCGCTGCTTCTTGCCGTAAGGCATCTTCTACCTTTTTTTCCATGCACTTTCTTACTGCATCCACTCTACTGCTGTCATACGTTTCCAGCCATATCAACCGGAACTTTTGGCTGTTCATCATTCAGGAGTGGTCCAAATCTTTTCTCTATGCCATTTAATAAGGCATTGGCTAAAGCTGTGCAATTTACTAGGCCCTTAGATTTAATATTTTTTAATTTATAGACAGTTGCTGCAATCGTCGGTAGTAGTGATCCGAGATATGCTTGAGCTTCTCCTTGGATACGATCGAGGGCATTCGCGACATGTGCCATAACCTGTAAATAAGTATTTAATATAAGTATTGTGTATTGATATGATGTGGAAAGAAAATAAATTTACTAAAACGTTATTTTAAACCATGTATATTATATATAAATTTACCTTTGCGTACTCCTTCATTACAGTCACATTTGAGTCATAACCCTGTGAAGAGAAGGCCTTTTTGTTTCCAATATAGCGTTGAGAACGACAATAGCATCATACAGAGAGCTCCACCTCGTCGAATTTGGAAGGACAAGTCGTCTGCTTAATTCAGCGTGAATGATATCTGCTGCTACCGTGCTACGTGATTGCTGATTCCAGAGAGTACGTGGCTTGGCTAAGGCACTTCTGTAGGGAGCCCCAGCCGTAGCACCGGCATTTGCATCATCGCCATTTTTGCCCTTACTTTGGAGAAAAATATCTCACACATACACAAATATTCTTGATAGTACCTATATTTGTAGACTCATCAATTAAAACACTAAGCCGTCTCTCTCTCTTAGTTTTCCTATAACTTCATTGAAAAACCATTGTCCCAAAACATTTCTTAACATGCCAGTACACTTGGTTCGCGCCATTTGCATTTTATTAGCAATTTGAGAATCTGGAAAGATGTTTCTCATGAGGGAAACTTACTGATCCTCAAAGTTTCATTGGCAAGTTGTGTTAGGCAATAAAAGCAGCTACTTTTATTTCCGCTCGAGCTACATCATTATCATTATCAGGAACAGTAAGATCTGCTTGAAATTGTGAATATAATTCTATGCATTTTGCAATTTGCGAATAATAAATGCATAAATTCATCGAAACTAAAATCAACAAAAACGACGCAGGAAATACATTTAAATACAAGTTCAGGCTAAATTTAATAATTTCTGTTAACGCGAACCAGTCTTCTAGACGTTGGAAGAACAATTCTTGACAAATACCTGTTTCTTACGATATCTCAAGATAGGAAAAAGATATCGCCTCGCGGTTTGAGGTGTTTTATTACAAATGTAGTTTACTTTTCAATGACCCACTTCAATTTGCATGTTCCCATTTAAAATTATCACGAGAAAATTATTTGAAAAATATAAAACAGCGCCCTTTAGCATTCATGTTATCAATCAGATTGCTTCATATTTACAAATTTCCGGTTGATCAACAAAAGCTCAAGTTTATTAGAATCGGTCAAGCAGAACCGAAATTACATCAAAAGTATGCAGAAATTGTCGAGGAATCTGATTATAGTGTTTAATATGCTCGTTAATGGGGTAAATTTCAAAAAAATTCTTATTTTAAAATTTCAACTGTCAAATATCCTCTCTAGCGGTGGACCTACAAATCTGAAAATAATTTTCAGGCTTTTCTCGAGGACACTTGTGTCATGAAAATTTTTTCCGAGTCTGTGGTATAATCCACTACTTAGATATGGCCGACGGTCGTTCTTAGTTGGCCACCCGGTACAAAGATTTCTTGTAAATAAACTTGAAAACATTGCAAGAATGCATGGAAATAGAGTTATTGCGAGATGAGAGTGAACCATTCGGTCTACCTGATAGACGTATCATTCAACTTTCTCGTCTAAATAAAGACCTAGTTTCCTATTTATTTACTCAACTAGTCCCTCATATGGATCAAAAGAAACACAAGAATCCCTCGACAGACACGAATTTTGACCGCCTTACGCTTTTTTGCAATTGGCAATTATCAAAGAGGTAGGTAGATATATTGAACTATTAAAGTCGTGTGTGAGGTTTGTTGATATAATAATTGTGTACTTGAACGAGTCATTTAAATCGCTCTGTGTTTTTCTCAAGTAAAATCAAGTTATTACTTACCGAAAAATACTTTAGTGTGGATAAAAGTGTATAAGAGCTAATTAATAATCAATCCAGTGAAATGTAGTGATTAAATTCGCCTATTTCTGTTACAAATCTAATATATTGTCATTCATAATATTATCTAAACCACATCTACACCAAGTTTTTGTCAACTTGTGCCAATTAGAATCATTCACTACGACAGGACCGCACTCAGCGATGATTCTTTTCATAGAGCATTTACGATAACCCTTTGTGTACCGACGGTACCGCAAGAATAATTCTCTGAAATATTCAGTTTATTTTCTGATTTTAACAACAAAAACAATTAACTAATGACTCAAAAGACATGGTTTTCAAAAAATATATTGTAATAGGTTTTACGATTGTGGTACCTACAAGTACCCTTGGGGTTTGCAAATCTATTCCATGATACAATGCGAAACAATTTTTCTTTTTATTTACACACAAAGCTACACCACAAGCGGAACATACAGAATGTGGTTTTGATTGGATTCCTACAGCACTGCACATTTCGCATCTTGACCGTTTTTCTTGAAACTTTGGCCAATGATTACCTGAATTGCCAAGACTAATAATAGCAGGTGTATATGTATATATGTATATCGTCTTCTTTTATTTTGTGGACATCCTGTTGATTTTCGAGACATCTTATTACAGCAAACAAATCCTAACGATATCTCTCTACGGAAGGCCAGCACGGTTTTTGTTTCATCCAACGAATACTGTTTGGCTAAGATTAGGCATTTACAAACGTTATTTCTATTAATCCAAAAAATAGTCGATACCACCACTTCTTAGACCTGCGATCAATTGTATATGTGGAGCGTAATTGATCGTGGAGCCATAAGATTATTATAATCTTTAATTGCTTCTGGAGCTTTGACAGTCTTCTTTTCCCCATCTTTTCCTTTTCTTGAAACTGTAGTCGCTCCGCTTCCATGAAAATTAGATGCAAGAGAAACTTTTCTATTATCCTTCACGATTATTCCTAATAGTGCCACAAGCCAAAACGTTTTGTTGTTTTAGCTCTTCTAAAAGTTGAATTGACGTGAAGAAGTTGTCAAAGTGAACTATTTTATTCTTATGCCATTCTTCTTCGGTTAAAAACAGAACAACACGCTCACCGAGACCATATTTTTTATACTGGGGTCTAACGATTTTCTGTTTTCCCTGATAAATATCAAATTTTTTTATGTATCCATGTTTATCAGAAACGCACCAAATTTTGAAACCTCGTTTTATTGGTTTAAGAGGATTATATTGTTTCATGGAGATTCTTCCTTTGAAGTTTACAATGGACTCATCCACACTTAGTTCCCTAGAACCGTGATACTTGGAGGGAAACTGCTGATTTAGTATCTGAAAAAGTGGACGTAGTTTGTAAAGCTTATCCTTATTACCATTTGTCAAGAGACTATTATCGTTGACGTGCAAGAACTCAAGAATTTGCTGAAATCCATTTCTTGACATAGCTTAAGATACGACTGGCACATTCAGATCTTTCCTTGTTGACCAATATGATGTTACATTCGGCACAGTGTGGTAGCGCATAATAAAGTTAATGCCAATAAAACGTAGCGATTCTTCCTTTGTTATATCTAATTTTTTTCCTTTTTGGCGTATAAATTTGACTGGAGAACAATATGTTTGATAGCTGGGCCAAGAAGTTCCATAAATATATACATGCATGTAATGTTTCCTTCTAGAAACGCATTATCCTTTACACCTTCGGGAAGATTGTATTCGGGTTTATTCGCTTGGTTTTCTTGCGTACTCCATATTCTTTCAATCTGATCGTCCCCATTATTTTCCTAATGTTCTTCACCCAAAACTCTATTCTATATTTTCCTCACTCTCTATATTTTCATTTTCTGGTTCGGAATCGCTGTTATGGTCCATATTCTTTCGAGAAATTTCATTGCCAACCACTCAGTTTCCTTTTTCAACACGAGGTAGTTGATGCTGAATCCATTCATCTGATACTTCCTCATCATCAGATTCAATATATGTGTCCTGTTCGTTGTCCAGGTCCATCATAAACTCATCCATTTTCAATAATTTCCAGTAATTCTTTCTCTGGCAAGGTTTTCTTATACTTACAGCGCTTCTTCCCATCCTACGACAGTGAACAAAAATTATAACCCCATAAATCCCAACGGTACTCCTGAGTACCGCTTACTAAAATTATAAAAAAAGTAAATTGGCGTAGCGTGCCTTGTAGGGGCCCCGTATGAAAAATATGTTTGGGGGCTCTTATATGAGGGTAAAGATTTTTCACAGAAGAAAAAAAATTTTGTGAAAAGAAATATTTATTTATCATAACATAATTCAACCATTTTACAAATGAAAATCAAATTTTAAATATTCACTCTCCTTGCCTTTTTTTCGGCAAACTGATTTATTAAATCATTTATGGCTGATATTGATTTTAGTTTTTCTAAAGTTCCTGCCTCTATGGACAATAGTGAGAGGTCTGACAGCCGTTCTTGTCCCATCGAAGTTCCTAAGTAATTTTTTATCAGTTTTAATTTTGAAAAACTTCTTTCAGCTGTTGCGGTTGTAACTGGAAGGGTCAAGAATAAAAAGCATGCTGTGATTACCTCGGGAAAACTGGATGCAAGATTATTGAATTTTACTATCAATAATTCAATGAGTTCTTTAATGGAATACATTTTTTTAATTTCAGATTTTAAGCGTGTTTTTAGAGCCTTTAATTGGTCACAAAGATTAAGTGAGATGTCTTTACTGTATTTAGCAGACAGTTTTCCGGAAGCGTTTAATATCTCTTCGTTTGAAGAAGATAGGAGTTTCTCCGGTTGTAATATTTCGAACATACGACTCAGGTCGCAAAGGTTCTGAAATATTTCTTTAGTTTGAGAAATTAATATATCTTAACAGTAATAGTATACGTTGACTCTGAAATTGGATTCCGGGTCGGAAATTCTCTCATCTTGTGATAACTCATCAAAAAAACGCTTCGTTATCTTACGCCTACTGTTTTTAAAAACAGTTGTTATCCCCCACTCTTTTGCTAAGTCTTTGGATTCATTTAGCAAACTAATAAATGAATTCTAATTTCTTAATTGGCACAGTCTATTCAAAAGATTACTTAATAAAATACTAGATTACTGTAAGTCATTATTTTCATGCTGTAGAGCTTTAGAAACAGGATTAATAATTTCAAATAGTGAAGAAAAAAATGTTACCAGCACTAAGAAATCATAAGTCTCTAATATATTAATTATACTTTTACATTCTTGACGTTAATCTTTTTTATTTGAAATTAAATTTAGTTGGTACTAAGTTTTCATGATTAGTAAAAAATTTGTCTTTACCGCTAATAAAGCGTCGTTCCTAGAATACCATCTGGTAGGACATACCTTTTTAGGGGTAATCAAATATTTTTCAGATTAATCGTCACTTAGCATAGCCCAGCGTTTTATACTATTGCCAAAAAAAGTATATATTTTTTCTAAATTATCGAAAAAAGTCGATACTTCACGAACATGTCTCGCAGCATTGTTTAAAACTAAGTTTAAAGCGTGCGCAGCACAATGAACATAATCGGGATTTGGAGCATGCTCTTTTATAAGGGGTTTGTAATCCTCCATGCACACCCGACATAACATTCGGTCCATCGTAACCAGTAGGCATAACCGCACTTCAGCGAGACAGCCGGAGCCCCGCCCACCCTCCCCCCTCCTGACAAGGCCCCCTCCCCATGCCCCGCCCCTTCCCCCTCCACGCCCCGCCCCCTACCCCGCCCCTTGACATATGACAGTAACCTAACTGACCATAGAACTAGTAACCTAACCTAACTCAAGTGACAGGTAACATATTGACAGGTGACAAGTGACATATGACAGGTGACATATTGACAGGTGACAGGTGACATATGACAGGTGACATATTGACAGGTTGACATATGACAGTAACCTAACTGACCATAGAACTAGTAACCTAACCTAACTCAAGTGACAGGTAACATATTGACAGGTGACAATTGACAGGTGACAATTGACAGGTGACAATTGACAGGTGACAAATTGACAGGTGACATATTGACAGGTGACATATGACAAGTGACCAACTGTAACAAATGACGACCAACTGCTATTACAGAATGGATCAAAAGTAACCGAAAGGCCTTATACAGAGTAGATCAAAAGTAACCGAAAGGCATTATACAGGGCAGATAAAAAAGTAAGAGTGATATACGGGATCGCACATAATTCAAAAGTAACATGCTCGTAAGGTCTTAACGATTATTATATACAGGGTGAAAAAAGTAACATGCTCGAAAGACCATAACGACTATTACAGAATGAAAAAAAGTAACATGCTCGAAAGGTCTCAACGACTATTAAATACAGGACGGATAAAAAGTAACATGCGCGAAAGACCTTATACGGGATGGAAAAAAAAAGTAACATGCTCGAGTGGTAGCCATGGTACTTAATTCAACTTGATTCACTTGAGAACTTGCTTTGGATGCATTGTTTTGGGATTTATAGTTGAAATATAGAATTTCATTAAGTCGAATTCAAGGTCCAGCGGTAAGTGGAGATGATAATTAGATAATAAAATCGAAGTCTTGACAGTACCGGATGTTATTACGTCTAAGAACATGAGATAACCTTTTTGGTCTCTTAATAAAACAAATATAGACTTTTAAGAATTTTTATTAAACCTCAACTGTATAATATGTTAGGTTAAGCTGAAATAATTTTTTAATTATTTACAGAGTTTACTTAAAACATCATTGATAAAAAGAAATTATTTTTGTTAATAAAATTTTAATTTAAATCATTGATAACTTTGACTTTATAAAAGTATACAAATTCTCTAAGAGCGTTGTTCAACATATCGTTGGGTGTTATGGAACAAAATGCATATAAAATTTGTAAAGGACTCAAATTTTCAGAGGCGACATTTTTACAGAAATCCAAAACATTATAATAATATTGACAAAAATTCAAATTTTCCAAGTTTGAAATACGTTCTATAATCAAATTGTTCAATTTCAAAGTTTGGGATACTTCTTCTTCATTCATGTAATATTCGACGCCATGTTTCTTGATAAACATAACCTTACAATCATCGTAATTCAATGGGGTAATGGTACAGTACTCTCCACATGGAATCGGATCAGGTTTGAACTCGTCTACGGTCATTTGTTGCATCATTATTGAAATAAATTCCTGCCATTCGTAAGTGCTGAAAGATATTTTGCTGACCTTGAGCTGATGAGATAAAATAACGGCAGGCGTGAATGATCTTGCTGGACTAATTCCACATTTAACTTCATAACCGGAAATTGAATATTGTGTTGAAAGCAGGTACACATTTTCAGACTTTGCAGCAAACTCATAGTTTTCCAAAATTCTATCCAGCTCTGCAGTATAGTTATTATCACTACCACTACTACTACTATCGTAACCACTACTGACACCATGATAACTCATGTTGCTAACTGAGTTTGAGATCTGAAACAACTCCAATTTATAGCGTATGTGGCCTTTTACGTCATAAAACATCAACTCCATTAATCCAACTGTTATGTTTTTTGTCTAGTCCGAGCCATTTCACATACATTTTGTTACCCTTTCTTCTGAGAACTTTTTCCACCAAGTAAATGTGTGGATTCGATGTTTTCTGTAGTTCTTCGTCATAGAAGCAGCCGCTGATTGGTGTACCTTGCATATCTTCAAGTAAATACGTAGCAGGATTGGTAATTTTAACTTTGGCGATTTTGAATAGTTCTGTAGTCCAATTGGGTGTATATCCTTTTTCAAAGACATGTTTTGCCTTGGATATGCGCACAATGTCGCCAACTTTAAATTTTCGCGGGCCTGCTATCTTCAAATGACTATAGGTGTTATTCAAAATAGATTTTTCGTTGGATTTGTTAACTTGAGAAGGTCTATATTTTGTTGCGGAATGTTTTGTATCATTATAGTTTTGAGTAATTTCAGGCAGAATATCAATCCATTTGTAGGTGCCATTTAAACTGAAATACTTGTAGAGTTTCGATTTCAAAGTTCTTATAACACGCTCTGCCATAGAAGCTTTCATTGTACTAAATACGCTGTAATGATTTATATCATGTTTTTTCATTAAATTTTGAAATTTGCTGTTGTAAAATTCCTTTCCCTGATCAGATTGCAGATTTTTCGGTGTTCGTCCTGTATGAGCGAGAATGTCCGAGAATGCCCGAGTAATCTCCTCTCCGGTCTTCGTCTTTAGTGGGCGTGTCCACACAAACTTAGAAAAACAATCAATGACGACCAGTATCATTTTATGATTCCTATTTTGTGATGCAAAATTCCTCATCTCCGCAAGATCCATTTGCCAAAGATCGTCAAGGCCCTTAATAATAGTGCGTCTGCGAGGGAATTTTTTCCGAATAGGTTTGTGAAGCTCGTTTACGAGTTGAATCTTTTCCTTGGTGTGCATATTATGATGTATTACTGGCTAGCTTCAGCTCCAGACTGTGAATGCGGTTATGGATATTTATATCCAATGTCTTAATATTGTTCACTATGTCTGAGATGTTACTTTTCAAATCAGACACGGCTCTGATATTTTCTGCAGATTCTTTTTTCAGTTCACGTATACTTGCATTCGCACTAAATTCTTTTCTAATGAAGACTTTTGCAGTGGCAATAGAATCGTCAACGTATTTCTTCGTAGCCATATCCCTAGCTGCTACAGGGGGATTTCGCGAAATAAATGTATCAATTTCGGTAGTTTTATTTTGTAAGGCAGTAATATTCGCCTGTAATATGGGAATTTCAATCTTATGAAGCTCGTTTCTGATTTCGTTCAATCCTACTTCTAAATCCTTTATATCGTGTGTTTGTGGTGAGTTGATAGTACGCAAGTCGTCAACATATTTTTTTGTTGCAGCGTCACTATTTGCTGTCGGTTCTTTAACATTACAAATTTTCACATTTCCAATATCAATATTACCGTCCGGTGTATGAGGGAACGTAATTTTCGTTGGTATACGCGCATATGGCGTTTGATGTCTATGTCCGAATTTATCGACTGGCATAATTGAAATGAACAAGTTTCAACTTGTATTATTCTATTATATCAACTTCCTTGAGTTCATTGATAATTGCTACTATTTCGTTGTCGTGTGACGTATTACCTGCCTCTTTCGAAGCAATTAGTAGCTTTAGACGTTCAACCAACTCGTTGGGATCATCCCAATAAATGTATTCCATAGGGTCTTCGTTGTATACCAAACGGGAATCGAGAACGTTTCCGCCACTTTTCGGAGAAGGTATTTTTGATAGACGTTCCATTAGTAGCTGTTGTGTTCGAGTGGAGGGTCGACGGTTCGATGATTCTGATTTTGTTCTAAACAAAGGTTTGATAATATTGTGATATTTGTCGGTGCGTGAACCCTTAAGACGGTTGAGAGTATCTAGGTGAACCTTAGTATACTCTAAAAGGGTTTTATATGCCTCCAAATCCTGCTGGGTGTAACCTTCTGGATCGTGGTAGAATAAAAGCTGGTATAAGCCAGGTGTACCAATCACGGATCCAGCTTCTTTATTTCGTTCTTGTAGTATGTTGATATTGCCGTTTCTTCCATCAAATCCAATTCTACGCGTACCCAAACTCCAACCGAGCTCGTCATTATAGATAGGACCGTAGTTTTTATCGATTTTTCCATTATCTTGGAAATAGTCTTCGATATACGATTGACTAATTTCAGGATATTGATCTAAATACTCTTGGATGGATTCATGTGTCACATCAGGACGCATTATTTCTGGAGATTCGGGCATTGGAATATTCCCCGCTTCATCGGTTTCGGCCACCGGTTCCGTTTCGAGGAAAGGTGTAAACACATCATCATCATCGGGTTCTTCTTTCTTTATTTCCTCCTTCGGTTGTAAATTTGTAATCGATTTTTGTAATGTCTTTGAGGATTGCACAATTTCTTCTAGTGGTTTGGATATCGGCTTGAATAGTTTATTAATAGACTCATCTTGCTCTGATTTACCCAATTTCAATGCCAAGTATTTTTTTCGAATTGATCTTGCAAGTTCAGACACTTTTTTCTTGCGCAATGCAGTAGCAACCTTATCGTCAGACATATTGGTATGGACTGAAGGCGCAGCTTACAATTTTATATATTTATCGAATCCTTTGCGATACCTTCCATCATTGAGGGCGAAATCTTTCATAATTACCAATGTACCATAGCGATCACACCAACACTTTGAACACATATTTTTAAATACGTCGAATGTCATATCAGGAGATACGTGTTCGTCAAATATATGTTTCAAGTTCACCTCATCCTGCTTGAATAATACAATCACATTACAGTTGTCGCGAATAAGCTGTTTCGGTATTTTTGAGTATGTTTGACAAAGATATGCAGCATCAATATCTTTATGTCTACACATGGAGTAGTATTCACGAATTTTCTGCTGACCGTCACATGCAACGTCATCGAATAAAAAGACAGAATTTGGTCGAGCTTTCTCTGGACTAATTATTTCCTCGTTGTCTTTAAATGGGAAATAGCCAACGCCCTTGACTTGTGCTATAACTTCTTGCAGCAATTGGTACTTTGGTTGGAATAACGATTTTGAATAGACATAAACATTTTTGAATTTCGCGCCATTTGGATTGAATAGGAGCGCTAGCACGACATTCGTCTTACCACACCCACTGGGGCCACATATAATGGCACGGAAAGAATTTGGTAACAATTTACCATGTTTGCCGATCGATGGCGTTGAGGTGAAATCCAGATTTTCAATGGGAATCGTCTGATCTTGTTGAATTTTCTTCATCGTGTGTGCTGTTTTTCGTAGGACTACTCTTTAAATATAGGTGTCACCACTTACGCGTATCAGTCTTAATGTTAGTGTTTGAAGGAGAAGGTCTCTTAAATTCTCTCATCAATAAACTACCTATTGTACTTCACTTACCTAGCTATCAGTACTGTGGACGTAAGTACTACCCCCTCCACCCCTTTATGAATTGATTGTTTTTTTTTTAGCCGGTACAAAATTGGAAAAACGTCTTGATCGTGGAGATCCGGGCATCAACCCCTTGGACGCAGCTTGTAAACAACACGATATTTCTTACTGGAAGAATAAGTCTCTCGAGGAACGACACAAAGCCGATCAGATACTTGAAGATAAAGCTTGGGCACGCGTCAAATCAAAAGACGCTTCACTGGGAGAGAAAACTGCTGCATTACTTGTAACAGGCGGAATGAAGGTGAAAAGAAAGCTGGGAATGGGTTGTCGTCGCAAACGTCGTTCCTTACATCGTGATGTCATTCTAAAAGTGGAAAAGTCTCTGAAAAAAGGGGCATCTTTGAAAGACACCGCAACGTTTGCCTTACGAGCAGCCAAAGCACTTATTAAAGAATTTGGTGGGAAAAAAGAAGTCGAGGTTCCTCGAGTGATACCTATAGCAAAATCCGGAGGTTTCCTACCACTTATCCCTTTGTTTGCCGGCCTTTCGGCACTGGGAGCACTGTCAGGTGGTGCTGCAGGAATTGCAAAAACTGTTATTGACGCAAAGCATGCGCAAAAGAAATTGGAAGAAGATGTACGTCATAATAAGGCTATGGAACGTGTAGGATCTGGTCTGTATCTGAAAAAGTATCCAAAAGGCGGCTTCGGATTGTATTTGAAAAAAAACCAATAAAGCTACCCAATCACGCACTAACCGACTTTGACATAACACATTACGCAAAATTACTTAAAATACCGCATTTTCGAGGAGTTTTCATGCGAGACACTCTCCCCAAAGCCGGCCCCCGAAAACGAGAATGCGCAGTGGTTAATTTGGACATTTCTGAGAATAGCGGAAGTCATTGGGTAGCTTACCGAAAGATAAACAACAATGTAGAGTATTTCGATTCATTTGGTAACTTGAAGCCTCCTAAGGAAGTTGTTGAATATCTGGGAAAGAGTTCGAGAATTTTTTACAACAATACCCAATATCAAAGCTACGATCAAATCAATTGCGGTCATTTGTGTTTGAAATTTTTACAACAATGACGGAACTACTACTACAACACATCTACCATGGAAAAGCATTGAGTAGTTTTACTGCCGAAGAACTAGAACACTTTCCCATTGAACATCTAATAGAGTGTGTAAGACCCTGGGAATTGTTGGATATGTGGCATAAACTTCCCAGTGAATATCGAGCAAATTTTGAACTACAAATACGACTACCTTGTTTCATTCATTACAATCGACCTGATTGGACGACGCATTGTGACGGCCCTCCGAGTTCGCAAGCTACTTGTTTCCTTTGTAAACAAACCTTAAAAATAAAAAATGATATTTAAATTCAAACATGTCTTGTATTTCATTAGTCATCATGTCGCAGTTGCTGAGAGTTAACAGCACCAATCACGTGTTTACCTTTCAACCTCCTACGCCTATTTTGCTCGATCCGAAGAATAAATACGAATTAGCTCTACGATCTTTTCATTCTTATCACAGTATACCAAACATTGAAAATTGTAAGTTTTACTACTACGATACCAAGGGCAAGCTTCAAAGTTTTGATTTTCCCACAGGATGTTATGAAATTGCTGATCTTGAAGCGTTTATCAGTGATAAGTTGGGTGCGGGCAATTTAACTAGGCCAGAGGATATATTTTCACTAAAACCCAATCACAATACGTTGAAATGTGAAATTTCCAGTAAATATAAAATTTCCTTCAAGGAGACCAATAGTCTTGGAAGAATATTGGGATTTTCACCGAAAATTCTCGACGCTAACAAATTGCACTCTTCAGATCTCCCCGTCAAAATTATTAAAGTATCTAGCATACGCTTCGATTGTAACATTACCACTGGAGCCTTCGATGCAAACAGACCTGCTCATACCATTTACGAATTCGTCGTACAAGTAGATCCAGGATATTCCATTGACGAAATTCCACATAATTTGCTCTACTTACCCGTTATACCACAAAGTGAAATAACCAACATCACTGTCATAGCCTTAGACCAGGACGGTCAGCCTGTAAACTTTCGTGGAGAACTAAGTACGTTGGTGTTGGAGCTTAGAGCGCGATGGGGTTAATAATCAATCATAAAAGACAATCTGAAGCACTTTCAACTTCATTAGCTAAGCAGTCGCCAAAGCTGAAACAGCTCACGTTCGCAAACAAATTGGTCCTGCAATCGCTGGGTTTTAAATTGAAAAATGACAACCATGTATGGAAAACGTCTACGCCAAAACTACATGCCTCCAATGTTTGATATCTATCGTAAGCCGATGTTTGATGAGTCAATTCGGAAGGCCGAATATAGAACCTATGCTCCTTTCATAAAATCATTCAATTGCAGTGACATTGTGGAGTTTAGCATTAATCAGGTTGATTCGTTCTTTGCAATGAGCGAAACTTTGTTGTGCATTAAAGGTTCGCTTGAAGTACACGGAGCTGGTGACGTCAAATTAGCAAATAATGTTGGAGCCTTTTTATTTGATTCATGTACGTACAGTGAAAGTGCCAGGGAAATGGAAACAGTTCGGGATCCTGGAATAGTAAGCGCCGTACGTGCCATGACCTGCTATAACCAAGAAGATTCCAATCATATGGCTATAGCCGGTTGGAATTACCCAAATAATCCTATTCTGAATGATAGCGACAAGTCCTTCAACCTTCAAATACCTCTCAAACATATTTTCAACATTTTCAACGATTATTCCATGATTACATGTGGGCGTCAAACAATACGACTAGTTCGGGCACGAAATGATAATGATTGCTTATATATTACTGAAAAGAATGTCTCTGGAACGCCTACAACAGCTAAAATTAACATTACAAGCGTTGAGCTGAAAGTTAAACATATTTTTCCTAATGACGACATAAAATTAAATCTCATGAAATCCATTCAAAAAGATCAACCTATAGTTATTCCATTCAGGAAGTGGGAGTTACACGAATTACCTTCCATCACTAAAGGAGCAAGACGTGAAGTTTGGGCTGTCAAGACATCCACTTCAGTTGAAAGACCTCGTTTTGTTATTGTTTTCTTCCAAACCGACAAACGTAACTCGAGTACAGCTGACCCGACTTTATTTGACAATGCTGACGTACAAAGTATAAGACTGTCACTCAATGGTGATTATTGGCCTAATGAAAGAATGCAATTGGATTTCGCTAAAACTGACTACAATGAAGCCTATTTTAACTACACTGAATTCTATCCCAACTACGCAAACTCCACACAGAAGCGCCCCCTGCTGGATTATTCTTCTTTCAAGAAACGAGCATTGTTTGTTATCGATTGTTCGAAACAGGAAGAAAGCATGAAGGCGTCCACAGTCGATGTGAAACTTGACATTGAAGCAAACATAGGCTTTCCCGAAAATACCAAAGTCTATTGCATCATAATTCACGATTGCGTGATGGAATACTTCCCCCTCTCTGAAATTGTTAAAAGCTTGAACTAGATGTTGTGAGTTAGTGTTCGAGCAGACCATGAGAGTAGCATTTGTAGATATTCAAGGTTTTGTCGTAGACGGCCTTTTCGTTGCCAAAGAACTCAGCATAGGAATTGGCTTCAAAAGTTCGCATTACATATTTTTACCACCGCAACCGTTTTCCACATTAAGCAACGAAGACAAAAAGACTACATCTTACTTGGAAAGAAACAAAAAGGACAACAAAAAGCCTTGCTCAAGATCCCAACCCTGCCACGCCACTGGAGTATGTTCGTGTACCGAAAGAAATGTACAACGCCTCCGCCACTGGTTTTCAAATACTGTATTACCATTATAAATAAAGTTTTTTTTTTAAAAACATGGGTTTTATTGAAACACTCTGTATATTCATCAACTTTTATATTACTTGAAGATTGTGGAATTGCGGTGTGATTACCTGTTATATCTTTTTGTGTTTAAATTTTACGACCAGTTTTTCAAATGAATATAAAGTCCTAATTAAAATTCAATTGATGATTAATGCAAAGGAACGGGTTTTCCATGTTATTAGAATAAAAGTATCAATTAAAATTTTTGTTAGTTAACGTAAGGATGTGGTGTATTTAAAAAATTAATACCTACTTACTTTTTCAAACTGGCTGTTAGATTGTATTTCCTATTTACAACTGGTATTGTAGATATAAAATAAGGTATCACACAAGTAATCGAGACAGATTCGTTGTGATGATAACAGCGGGAGCGCTGATATACCAGGTCGGTTAAAAGTAACTCTTTAGGTTTAAAAAATTATATATACCGTTATTAATGTGATTGGGAATTAGTTTTTTGAGAATAGCAGAAGAGTGAAGATTATGTTAATCATTATATTAGCTGCAGTACTATGTCCAGCACTATGCGTTGTCGACCAACAGTATGCTATGAAGTATTTACAACGGTTCGGGTACGCAAATGAAAATGATTTGACTAAACTTGAGGATTATTTGTTGAGTTTTCAAGAAAGATATAATATCCCAGCAACGGGAGAATTAGATGAAAATACAATTCAACTTCTGAATAGACCAAGATGTAATGTAAGTGAAGTAGCTTCCGACGATGATCATTCTTTTAGAGTTAAATCAAAATGGTCTAAATTTGATTTGAAATGGTATTTCCCTCAGGCAACTCCAGAATATCTTGAAGTAACCAAAAAGGCTTTTGAAGTGTGGAGTAACAGTTCAAAGTTTAAATTTGAATTAATACACAAAACACGGCATTATGATCCCGATATAACTATTACAGTTGTACAGGGAAAGCACTATTTTCGAGCAGATTGCCAAGGTAGAGGTGAATGCTCCAGTAAATTTGATGGTCCCGGAAAGGTGTTGGCACATGCTTATTTCCCAAAAGGCAACAGTTGTATAGAGATTCATATTGATGGTGATGAGAAGTGGGATTTAAGTTTGGATGGAACAAGTTCAGAAGATCAGACTAGTCTACTTATGGTATTAATTCATGAAATTGGACATATCCTAGGAATTGGTCACAGCGATATTGATACAGCAATAATGTATCCATGGTATCAATTCAACATTGCTCCTAAATTGGATGAGGATGATAAAAGGGCCCTTGAAGCTCTTTATGGACCAATCAATACATATGTAAATAATCCTTTCAAACCCACATCTCGTCCAGCACCACCACCACCGACTACAAAGACACTTGATCGTAGACATCAACCAAATGAACCGGATAAAAATTTATGCGACATAACACCGGAGTATATGTTCATTGCCATGGCTGGTGAATTTGAAAATTACCATTTATATATTATTAATGGAAATTCCCTATGGAAAATAGATTTGAACTCGAAACTTATTCCCTCGCAACCAGAAATACTCGATGATTATTTACCTGAAGAATTGGGTCACGTGATTCAAATTTTTCAAAGCTCTTCAGATAATTTAATAGCAGTCAATAGCCGTGAATATTATGTAGCAAATTTTCCCGCTCTAAAAATACTTGAGGAAAATAATTTAATTATACCTAAAAATTCCCAAATAAACACAATGTTCCAAAGCAATCATGGGAAAATATATGTATTTTATAATAATAGTAATTATATTGAATTTGGCAAGAACTTGAAAACTGTCCAGAATAGAGGACAAATAAAAGATATTTTCCCTGGACTACCCACAGATGTTACAGGAGCATTCCAGTACATTGACGGACACATGTACTTTTTCAAAAACACCACATACTACAAATATAATGAGTTTACCAAAAAACTTGTTGCAGCCGGACCCTTTAATTGGAACGTGTTCGATATTCCATGTCCAAATGGAGACCTTTTAAATCATCTTAAAATTTTATTAACAAAAATAATTTCTTTTTATCAATGATGTTTTAAGTAAACATAACAGCTGGATTAATGGAGTTGATGTTTTATGACGTAAAAGGCCACACACGCTATAAATTGGATCCGCTTCAGATCTCAAACTCAGTTAGCAATATGAGTTCTCAAGATGCCAGTAGCAGCGATGACGATATTGTCTACACTGCAGAGTTCGATAGAATTTTGGAAAACTATGAGTTTGCTGCAAAGTCTGAAAATGTGTACCTGCTTTCAACACAATATTCAATTTCCGGTTATGAAGTTAAATGTGGAATTAGTCCAGCAAGATCATTCACGCCTGCCGTTATTTTATCTCATCAGCTCAAGGTCAGCAAAATATCTTTCAGCACTTACGAATGGCAGGAATTTATTTCAATAATGATGCAACAAATGACCGTAGACGAGTTCAAACCTGATCCGATTCCATGTGGAGAGTACTGTACCATTACCCCATTGAATTACGATGATTGTAAGGTTATGTTTATCAAGAAACATGGCGTCGAATATTACATGAATGAAGAAGAAGTATCCCAAACTTTGAAATTGAACAATTTGATTATAGAACGTATTTCAAACTTGGAAAATTTGAATTTTTGTCAATATTATTATAATGTTTTGGATTTCTGTAAAAATGTCGCCTCTGAAAATTTGAGTCCTTTACAAATTTTATATGCATTTTGTTCCATAACACCCAACGATATGTTGAACAACGCTCTTAGAGAATTTGTATACTTTTATAAAGTCAAAGTTATCAATGATTTAAATTAAAATTTTATTAACAAAAATAATTTCTTTTTATCAATGATGTTTTAAGTAAACTCTGTAAATAATTAAAAAATTATTTCAGCTTAACCTAACATATTATACAGTTGAGGTTTAATAAAAATTCTTAAAAGTCTATATTTGTTTTATTAAGAGACCAAAAAGGTTATCTCATGTTCTTAGACGTAATAACATCCGGTACTGTCAAGACTTCGATTTTATTATCTAATTATCATCTCCACTTACCGCTGGACCTTGAATTCGACTTAATGAAATTCTATATTTCAACTATAAATCCCAAAACAATGCATCCAAAGCAAGTTCTCAAGTGAATCAAGTTGAATTAAGTACCATGGCTACCACTCGAGCATGTTACTTTTTTTTTTCCATCCCGTATAAGGTCTTTCGCGCATGTTACTTTTTATCCGTCCTGTATTTAATAGTCGTTGAGACCTTTCGAGCATGTTACTTTTTTTCATTCTGTAATAGTCGTTATGGTCTTTCGAGCATGTTACTTTTTTCACCCTGTATATAATAATCGTTAAGACCTTACGAGCATGTTACTTTTGAATTATGTGCGATCCCGTATATCACTCTTACTTTTTTATCTGCCCTGTATAATGCCTTTCGGTTACTTTTGATCTACTCTGTATAAGGCCTTTCGGTTACTTTTGATCCATTCTGTAATAGCAGTTGGTCGTCATTTGTTACAGTTGGTCACCTGTCAATATGTCACCTGTCAATTGTCACTTGTCAATATGTCACCTGTCACTTGAGTTACGTTAGGTTACTAGTTCTATGGTCAGTTAGGTTACTGTCATATGTCAACCTGTCAATATGTCACCTGTCATATGGCATATGTCACCTGTCAATATGTCACCTGTCAATTTGTCACCTGTCAATTGTCACCTGTCAATTGTCACCTGTCAATATGTTACCTGTCACTTGAGTTAGGTTAGGTTACTAGTTCTATGGTCAGTTAGGTTACTGTCATATGTCAACCTGTCAATATGTCACCTGTCACCTGTCAATATGTCACCTGTCATATGTCACTTGCCACTTGTCACCTGTCAATATGTTACCTGTCACTTGAGTTAGGTTAGGTTACTAGTTCTATGGTCAGTTAGGTTACTGTCATATGTCAAGGGGCGGGGTAGGGGGCGGGGCGTGGAGGGGGAAGGGGCGGGGCATGGAGGGGAGTGGGTGGGGCCTGGGGAGGGGGCCTTGTCAGGAGGGGGGAGGGTGGGCGGGGCTCCGGCTGTCTCGCTGAAGTGCGGTTATGCCTACTGTAACCCTGTCCTCTACAGTTAGTCAAATCAATTCCATATTCTTTAGTCAAATTTAAAATGTCAGTTCTCAGATCAGCAGCACTGCAATCGGTTACTGCTATTAATCCTAAAAAGGACTCACAGATTTTTATTTCTTTAGGCACATTATCATAATTTTCTGTAACCGAGATATATCGAAAAACTACAGATAGTTGGTCAATTTTTGACAAGTCTTGTGTTCTATCCAGAATTATTGTCAGAAATGGAGCTTTTTCAATTTCTGAGATAATTGTTAAAATGGTACATTTATGTACAGTTACAACATCTACCGCCGAATGCTTTTTATGTTAGGGCGGTAGTGCTAGGTACCTAGATTAGATATTGAGAAATGACAGATATAGTTTCAAGAGGGTCGTCTCCTAGAGAATATATGATGATCATCTCGAAGTTTTTGTAATGGAATGTTTCCAAAGTTTCAGTTGTGTTAATAAATAGTTTATTTGAGTATAAAAACCAAGTTTTATTAATATGGTAGCAGAGCGTGGTTTCGCTGGTTATTCTGGTTGATGGTTAGTGTGGTTATTATTATTAATATAAGAAGGACTAACTTAAAAGGTTGAAACATTTGTAACAAAGAAAAGCAATTAAAAAAATGGCGAAAACGGCGGATATAACTATACCGGTATTTGATGGTGAAGATTATGGAAATTGGAAACAAAGAATAGTAATGTATTTAAAGATGAAAAAATGTTATACAGTAATTACGAGAGCAAAAATTTCGTCGGACGATGGCAAATGGGATGAAGAAGATCTAAAAGCGATAAATTACATACATATATGGTGCAATTACAAACAGACAATTGGAATTTGTTAGTGATAAAACAAGTGCTTTTAAAATTATTAAAAAATTTGATGAACTCTATTCAAAAGAATCTACAGCACTTCAAATTGTATGTAGAAATAAACTAGAAAAATTGAAATTAAATAACTTTACTGATACCGGAACATTCTTTAATGTTTTTGAAAAAACTATAAACGAATTAAAAAGTGCAGGAGCTAAAATAACCGAGAAAGAAAAAATGAACTACATGCTAAGAACTTTACCAGATTCATTAAGTCACATTGGAGATTTGGTCGTTGTATTAAAGGTAGAAGAACAGACAGTTGAGTATATAAAAAATAAAATTCAGCTAATTGATATTAAAAAAAATAATGAGCATGGAAACACTAAATCAAATGCATTTTACACTGAGAGAACAACTTCAACAAATGGTATGGAGTATTTATGCTATAAATGTGGGAAACCAGGGCATTTTAAGAAAGATTGTCGACAAAAACGGATCAAGACGAGGTGGATATATTCAATCCAGCAGTAAAAGAGGCCAATATAACGAGCAACGTGGTGGTTATGGAAGTTACAATAATAGATCACGAGGTAGAATGGCACATCGAGGACAAAATAATACAAGAGGTAATAGAAGTTATCAGAGTGAACCCAGTATGAACAGCTTTTTAACAGAAATAAATTCAAATATGGTTGAAAATGTAGAAGAAAGAGATCGTAATGAAGAAACAGGTAATAATGGTAAGATAAAAATTGATTGGTTGTTAGATAGTGGTTGTACAGACCATGTAATAAATAACGATGAGTATTATTCTGAATGTATAATGTTAGATCAACCCATAAATGTTAAAATCTTAAAAGCCACAAAAGTTGGCAATGTGATTAGTATATTTTCTGTTAATAATAAAATAATTCCAATAAATATGCAAAATGTTTATTATGTAAAAGATATGGATAGGAATTTAATTAGTTATGCTAGGATAACAGATAAACATAAAATAATTTCTGAAGGTAATGATTCAAAAATGTTTAATAAAGAAAGAGAGTTGATTGCAATTGCATGGAAGGAGGATCGATTGTATAAAATGACGAGTATAATAAATAAAAATGAAATATGTGTAAATGTAATGAATGAAAGTAAAGAATGTATGTCAGTATAAGAAAAGTGGCACCGTACATTAGGGCATATAAATTTTAACTACTTAAAAACTTTATGTGAAAATCAGATGTTACCTGCAAATTTAGAGCCTGATTATATGAAAAGCAAAATTTGTATTGAGAATAAAATGCATAATTTAAGTTTTAGAAATAATAGAAGTAAAGCCAAAGGAATTTTAGAAATCATTCACATTGACTTAAATGGTCCTCATTCAACTATTGGATTAAATGGAGAAAAATATTTTATCACTTTTATTGATGATTTTAGCAAAATAGGTAGGGTGTAAACAATTAAATCAAAAGATCAAGTTTATAATTGTTTCATGGAATACGTGAATGAAGTTGAAAATTTAACAGGAAAGAAAATTAAGATTAGGTGTGATAATGGTAAGGAATATTTGAATTCTAACATTCATAAATTCTTAAGTGAAAAAGGAATAGTATTAAATCTATGTCCACCCTATGTGCATGAACTAAATGGAACTGCAGAAAGATATAATAGATCCATCATGGATATGTCACGATGTTTATTACCCAGTAAACACAAGATGTCTGTTCCGCAGGCGGTTAGAAGACGCATTGCCGAAATGCCGCGACTGGCCCGACATACGTGTGCCGGCTCGGCGTGCGGGTAGGGTATGTCCGCTCGGCCGTCTTATGGCCACTGGCCAGCAATACATACTGTTTAATCGGTATCGTAGAGAGTTTTCGCTGGTCAGCCGCTGGTGGACCGCCGACTCGGTCGTGACCAGGGTATGCGCACTCTGAAGAAGCGAGAGTAGTGCCACCTAGACTGCTGGATCAGTTCTAAACACACAAATGAAATATATATAATTGAAATCTGTAACGCTGATACTGCCGACAACGCCAACAACCACGATTGCGAGCGAGTTTCGTCATGTTTCGCTATAACCTAGTTCTTGGCACAAGTGGTCACAAGGTTCTTGTTTTACATTTACTATTTTATTTCGCATTATTAGTTGTAATTATATGTGTTTAGTGTTGATAGTTATTTAACCCTCCAACGCCCACAGTGACCATATGGTTGCAGCTAAATGCTCCACTTTACCCTACCTCTTATGCATGACCTTCACATATGAATTCGAAACGATGTGTGCTGTTTTGTGTCGCTTTGCTGTGAGATTTGACAGTGTCAAAAGCGCGATCGTGAGAGTAACGTGTTTCAGTTTAAGAAATTTGTTTCTTGAGACATCGTAGTGAATTTTCAGAAATATGGACTTTCGACTAGAGTAAGTGATTTTTTAGTTAAAAACCTATAATAATAATGTAATATTTTTTAGAATTTGTATCAAAAACATGGTATTTTATGTGTTTACACTATGAGCGATGTAAAATTATGTGCGTTTCATTGATATTTCGTACCATATATTGGCGCGTGACCATATGGTTACGCTGGGCGCTTTGACTGTCTCATATTTACAAAAGACTGTCTTTTGCAGGCGTGGTTTTACATTACAAGAAGCTGTGGATATGGCTTATGATGAGTCGGAAAAAGGGACATATGTCGATGCTATTTACATGGTTCCACCAGATCCTTCGGTTTTGACTGACGAGGATTCTGCGGATGAGGACGATGGAGGTGTAATAGATAATTTATCCCGTCGACAGTTGTCCTCCCAAGCAGAAATAATTCTTTCGAATAATGAACGAATTGATGAAATACGAGCCAAAGAAGCTTCATCAACACAAACGTTAGCTGTTGAAAAACAAGTGTCAACCATCCTTGCTAAAGAAAGAAACGAAAAGGGCCTAAAAATGTAGGAAAAAATTGGATTTCAGGAGATTTACAGTATATTGAGAAATACTTTCCTACTCCAAAATACGCGCAATTCGAAGAGTTTTTGCCAGCTGAAATGTTTGAACTTTTTATTGATGATGATGTAATTTCGTTATTTGTTGAAGAGTCAAACAAATATGCAAAATTTCTCAATTGTCCGGATCCAAACATAAGCAGTGATAAAATAAAGTGCACTTTGGGCATTCTCCTTCTCTCTGGCTATGTGAATTTACCTGGAAAACGATATTTTTGGGATTCTGGTACAGACACTCAAAACATTTTAGTAAGAGAAGATATGAGACGGAATCGATTTTTGCAAATACTGAGATTTTTGCACTGTGTAGACAACACTAAAATGGATCCTGCTGATAAACTATGGAAATTGCGTCCACTGATAACAAAACTTCAAGACAACTTTTCCAAGTACTCCGTTCCAACCAAACACATGAACTATGACGAGTCCATGGTAAAATACTATTGCCGTCATAGTTGTAAGCAGTTTATTAGAGGCAAGCCGATACGTTTCGGCTACAAAGTATGGTGTCTAAATGACGAGTTGAGCTATTTACATAATTTTGAAGTCTACCAGGGACAAGGTCCAAAATGTAATATATTATACAACTCGAAGTTCGGTTCATCAGCAGCACCATTTGTACAAATGGTTGATGCACTGCCGCAACCAAATTTACGATACGAGTTCTTTCTAGACAATTTGTTTATTGGTTTCGATTTGTTAACACATATGAAAAATTTGGGTTATGGAGTAACTGGCACTATCAGAGAAAATAGAATTCCTAGGGACTGTCCTTTACCTAAAAAAGAAAAGATGAAAAAGGCACAACGGGGAAGTTTTGAAAATCAACTGAATAAAGATGATGGAATAATACTTATCCGTTGGATTGATAACTCTATAGTGACAATGGCGTCAACATCTTACGGTGTTCAACCTACTTCGACTGTTTCACGATATTCTCAGGCTGAGAAGAAAAAAATCAGTATCAGCAGTCCGTATGCTATTCGTCAGTACAATAAGTTCATGGGTGGAACTGATCGTATGGATGAGAGCATTGCAAGAAGAAGGATTTCTATTAGGTCCAAAAAATGGTACTGGCCTCTTCTTACGTGGATGATTGATGCAGCTTGTCACAACGCTTGGGTATTATATAAAAGTAGTGGTAGACCTATCACCAATCTAGATTTTAGAAGAAGCATTGTAAGCAGTTACCTGATGAAATACAGATCAAAGCCCTGTACCTTAGGACGACCATCTTCTTCATCTTTCCTCAAATCAAAAAAAATTGAAGCTGATTTCAGATTTGATCGTATGGACCACTTGGTTTGTTCAGTGCCAAACAATAAAAGAAGACGATGTGCTATGGACAACTGCTCTTCAGTGGGTCGAACTCAGTGCAAAAAATGCGATGTAGGCCTATGTATTAATTGTTTTGAGGCATACCACAGAAAAAATTAATAAATGAATGTACTTTCCAAAAATAGTTCATTTTGATTATATATTAGCCCAGCGTGACCATATGGTTACAGTCTGTTTTGTCCAAGTATGATACATATATGTTAATTTATCCATATATCTATCATAACCAGTACCAATACAACTTAGTTAAGCAAAAATTATCAATAAATGAAAAAAAAATCGAAATCGGGCGTTGGAGGGTTAAATATAGTGTGGACTTATTTCTAAAGACGATGTCAAGACAATGTATAGTGAAGGATTGTAATGTGTGTGCACCCCGGTAAGCTTCATTTTTATAGAATAAAACCTGTTTCATTAAATGAAATCTAAGAAAATATTGAATAGTTATTCTTTCATACAGCTTTAAACTTCCCAGTCAGGAAAATCAACGAAAAGTTTGGCTGCAAAGAAGTGGAAACCCTTCTTTGGATTTAACAAGGCGAAAACATTGGAGAATATGCCCTCGTCATTTCAGCCAGGCCTGCTTTTTAAAAGTAGAAGAGGGCGAAGGCAAACGATTGAAAAAGTTTTCTTTGCATCCCTGTTTTTGCCTGGTATGTAATTTTTTGCATATCGAGGGCTAAAACGCAGGACCTCGTAACTAACACTTTTTTATAAAATAGGATTTTGATGCCTCAGACTTCAATTTTATAAGCACCATATATATGTGAAAGGGACTAATTTTATGAAAATTATCAACCTCTTAAAATTGAACAAAACAGTAACTCAAACACTAGAGGTTATACGCAAATCAAAATAGTTTTTGCGGGTTACGAGGTCCTGCGTTTTAGCCCTCGATATACATTTATTTAATGAGTGTTATTAAATATAATTATGCTTTTAGATTACAATCCAGAGGGGGATTGCGATTTTTTGTTCCCCAATATAGTGCCCACACAAAAAACAAGTACCGAGAAAATTAAAGGTATTAATTGTTATAAGTTTAGGATAATTTAATCCATATAAAGTTTTTGTCGGTTTTTGTAGATACCCCGAAAGAATCCATTTTCTATTCTCCAGTTGGGAAGGTGACAACACCAACCAAAACTTATAAGAGAGAATTGATTAATGGTAAGTTTTATGCAACTCGTTATGGCAGTCATACAATGTACCTAAGAAAAATTAACACATCATTTTTATGTTACAGCTATTCCATCCACAAGCCGGATGTCTGAAGAGGAGGTTTTAGAGAGTATAAAGCCATTATTAAATGATTGTATGTATCAAGTACCTAAAATATCTTCTGTATGTTCCATTTGTTATATTATTTTATTCCTTCAATTTTTATCAAAAACAAACTAAATAACATATTTTATAGTACTATATCACTAAATAATTGAATTATCTACAGATACTACAATAATGGATGTTCCATTTCCCAGAAGGGAAATGAAAAGAGCTTCTAGAAGGAAAGTTCAAGCGTTTTTCAAAGGTGAGTTGTTTCAAATGCCGGATGCCGAATTGTTTTCTAACTCAGCTAAGTTGTTTAGTTTAGCGTTTAATTGGTATCTAATTAACGGTTCAAAATTGAGAACAATTAGTGACCAAATGGAAATCAGATTTCTTACCTTATAACTCAAGTTGATTTACTAGAGGAAACAATTGTCAATAATTTACTTGCAATTTACACATTTTTTCAAATATATTGTGGAGTCATTTAGAAACAGTTAGTTTCATTCAAAACCATATGAAATACTATTTATTAAAATACTGCCTAAACATATTTCGAATACATTTTAACTAAAAAATCTGTATTAAACGCATACTGTATTTTGCCATGGTAAAGCCACTTCTGGTTTTACAAAGTATTGACATAATCTCTTAATTGAAGTGCTGCGGCTGTTGGTCGACCACATAATTGTGATGGATTATTAAGGTTTTGTGGTAATTGCAAAGAAGTATCTGATGATATTAAAACTCGTGTTTTCTAATAAAGTTGTGCAATACACATGCAGCTTTTACAATATTTTCAGCTTTGTCAACATTGCATGCTATTGGTGAATGAAATACTCTAAATTTTGAACAGAGAATGCCAAAAGCACACTCAACACTTTTTCTCGCTCTTGAAAGACGATAGTTTAAAATTCTTCTCTTATTATTTAAGGTTCGTTGTGGGTATGGCTTCATTAATTCTTGTCTTAATGCAAATGCTTCGTCCGCAACGAAAAACATTGGAAAAGGACCGCCACTATCGCAAGGGAGTGATCTGACCGGTGGAATATGTAACTTATTTTCATTGAGTAGGTCACCAATCCGTGAATTTGTCAACACTGCACCGTCGCTGTTTCTTCCATAATCGCCTACAGATATCATAGTAAACATAGAATCAGCATCAACAATTGCCATTGAAACAATTGAATTATAGGATTTATAATTGTAGTAAGCAGAGCCACATTTCGGTGGAGCTTGGATCCGTATATGTTTGCCGTCTATGCTACCTATACAGTTGGGATATTCCATAGTTCTTCATATCTCCTAGCAATTTCCAACCACATATTTTCTGATGGTAAAGGCATATATTATTTTCTGAGATATTTCCAAATAGCTTCACATGTTTCGTTTACTACTTATCCTATGTTAGTTTCTCCTCTCATAAAGTAAAAGGATAGCGTTCGAAATGAAGAACCGGTAGCAAGATATCTGTAACAGAAAAAAATATTATTATTTTTTTCCGTGCAGAAATTTTATCACTGTTTATAACTAAATTCTACTATATTTTTGTCTATCTAATAAATTTTTTTGTTTTGTTTCAGTTGACGAATGTGAAAAGAAAAGGAGAATGTTACGAATTAGCCTCTTAAGATATCTAAGAGAAAGCAAGAAACCAAGCGGCAGTTCTGGAAGAAAGAAGAAACCCTTCTATTTAGAAGACGCAATGAAGTATTTGATACCATATACGAAAAGTCGACATCAAACTGGAACGGCGGATTCTGATGAAGCTGAGGTATCTGATAGTGACTTTCAACTGGAGGAAAGTCAAACTGTTACTGAAAAAGAGAATAATGTAAATATTTCAAATATTTGACCGAAGAATATTGAACAAAGTCAAATTCAAAAAGTTAATGAAACATCAACTTCAGACTTACTGGAAAGTAATAGTGATCCCTCCGTGTCATCCGAGTTGTCAGAAGAAACTCCGCAGGGATCCTCTTCCAAAAAACGCAAAATACAAAAACATACTGAAATTTGGGAAAACTCAGCTGTACAATGTCTGACTGCCTTGAGTAACAAATATAATGCAAACACAAAAAAGAAAGAATCGTCTGACGAAGAAGATGCCGACTTACTTTTCCTGAGAAGCTTACTCTCCGACTTAAATAAACTAAATGATGCTCAGAAGAGACGATTCAAACAAAGAGTTTTTGCACTTTTTGATGACATTCTAAATGAAGACTCTGTACATAATACTGTACAACATGTCCCGCTTCCTTTTCCATCCCCATATTCTTCTTCAGTATCCGAGGCAATATCAGTGTCTTCCTATGACAGCAACTTGCAGTATTCAAATAATAATGATAAACAATATACGGATCTTGTTCGTGCTGTTGTTTATGAATGAAGTATTATTTTAAGTTTTGTACGAATACATGTTGAGAGAGTTATAAGACGTTTACGAGAGTTCTCTTTTTTAAGGCCCCATGCATGTGTTAATGGCAATTTTCTTAGAGTCTTAGATGAGGTCATTATAATAGCCTGTGCTCTTATAAATATTCAGGATGCTTTAATTAAATAAAATGTTTTGAACTAAGCTTACTTTGATATAATTTTTCATATGATAATAAAATAAACTGTTAATTTTATATGTGATAATAAAATAAACTTTGTCAATTTTATATGTATATTGTCATGATATATATTATTCAAGAAAAAAATATATAGAATTGATTTTTATCATTTAAAATTTTCAATTAATTACCTAAGTCCTAAATGGTTTGTTAAATGTTTGTTTGAGTTTGATGAAGTTGAAAATTAAAATTGTTACGATTGTTTTATATAGTTTATAAAAAAATTTAGTGTAAAGTACATTGAAGTTTTCAAGTATTTTATATTTGATAATTTATACTTAAAATGATAAATCATTTTAACACAGACACAGACAATTAAACAATAATTAATAAAATTTCATTTTGAATTATAATGGGGAAAATTTCAATGTTTTGTTTATGTTTAAAAAATATGATGTAAAAATTATTCATTTGCCAGAAGTGACAGAATTTTTGAAAAAAAGTTAATTTGAAAAAGAAAAAGTCAAAAAAAAGAAAGAAAGAACAGAAAAAATTATGAAGAAAAAGAAGAGATTTGTGTTAACAAATCAATAAAATTTGGTAGAAAAATAACAGTAAAAATTAAATATGTAGTTATAAATTATCAAAAAAGGTACATCTTATATAGATTGTAAACTGTTTCTTTTTGTATAAACTTGGTCCTTGAAAAAAAAAATTATATCAAAATAAATATAATAAGAAAATAAGTAAAAGTATTTTTATTCATAGTGGTGATTTAAATAATATTTTTTTTGAATTCACTACAATATGTGAATACTGATAATGATCATTTGTTTACTCCCAAAAACAAAAAGCAGACAGAAAGATGGAATAAGTAAATTTTTTATAAAGGATTAGAAAATATGCTTTCATTCACTCTACCACTACACTACTATACAATAAAGGATACATTTTTTTCCAAAATATAAAATTATTGTCCAACAAATCTTCCACAAAGTCTTCATCATAATTAATGCTTATTACTTCAATTTCACTAGTGTTTTCAAAATCCGGGTCTGCCACACAAAAGTAGCCTTTTTTCTTTTTGGCAAGGTACATCTGGAACTGTACCTAGGAATAAAATTTCTTTTGCACGACCCCATTTTCGGCGTAGTTCGTGTACGTGCTCCGACTGGTTGGGCATTTAATTTCTACCACGGCATCTCCACAAATACCGTCTGGTGACCCAGCAAATATACAATTGTCTCCTGAGATCAGGATTCCACTCCTGGATATTAGCTGGCCCATTTTCTTTTGCAAAGCACTCCTGACCTTATCATCTAGTTGACGCCCTCGCTGCATTGCATTCCACTATTACGCTAAAACAGTTCTTCTCAGAACTCCTGTGTTGAATTTCTGCGATTATGGATCCACTCCAAGTACCAGTTGTTCGCGTACTTAGGAATGTCAGAAAAACAATACATAGTAAATATGTATAAACAAATTTTGGATGATAAGCCGAATACCAAAATTGTTGATATTATATAAAAAATTTCTCAAACAGTTATCATAATAGCTTACAAATTAAGAGTAGTATTAAATGCTGATCATTTTTCTTACAGGAGTAGCAAAGTCAACAGTTTACCGAACACTGAAAGAATACAGTAGTAGTGGAACAATTACCAGCCCAAAAAATATTGGTGGAAGTCGACCCTCACTTCTTAAAAATTTTGATAAAGGGTATAAAAATTCAGTTCGAAGAATAGTTCATAGTTTTTTTTTAAAAAACGAGTTACCTACAGTTGATAAAATTTTACAAGCTTTGAAGGAACGCTCAGATTTGTTACAATTGTCCCGGTCATCTTTATATACTTTCTTAAAACAAATTAACTTCAAGTAAGTGAGTAACTTTGAAGAGTCAAATGTACTGTTTATTATCATATAATATATTTTCAGATATTTGAAGAGAAATTGGAAAAGTGTGTTGATAGAGCGTGACGATATATGTCGATGGAGGTTGAACTATTTAAGATCCATAAAACAATATAGAGAAGAAAAATTTGAGAAGGTGTGAACTCTTATGCCTAATTCGACAACATAAAGATAACCATAATTTGTATGTTGTTGATGAAATGGCAAAAGAATCTAGCAAAGTTGTATTACGGCTGCCACCATATCATTGTGAGTTAAATCCAATTGAATTGGTATGGGCACAAATAAAAAATGAGGTGGCAGCTAAAAACACAACTTTCAAGTTGGCAGATGTCAAAGACCTGTTATTAAGTGCAGTTGAAAATGTAACTCCTACAAATTGGCAGAAATGTATACATGTCATCAAGGAAGAGGAGAAAATGTCCACACTGGATGGAATGATGGATGACATGATAGAGCCTTTAATAATATCTGCCAACACTGGAAGCTCAGATGAAATAGAATTTTCGGATACAGATAATTACATTTTTTCACAGCACCAAGTACAAATAGAATTTCCTCATTTTTTATCATATGAAATACTTCAGCCAATCATGTCAATATTACAGTGATAACATGTGCTACTTTCACATGGCTATGGACACATATTGATTCATTTTATTTTGAAGTTTATAATATTTGATATTTTTCGAAATGTCACAATTTGGTTGTAAAACTGAGGAAAATATTAGTGAACTCACAAATTTCTTAAGCCAGTTACAAAAGAAAATCTTGAATTAAAAGTTTATGAATTAAGAAAAATTAAAATTATTTAATTAAAATAAAAAAATAAAGAATAGAAAAATATTAAATTATTTAATTAAAAAAAGTTTATGAATTATTGTAAAATATTTTGTGAAGCAAAAGTTGTAGAATATTTTCAATAAATAAATTATTAACAATATGTGTTGAATTTTAATTAACAATAATTTTACTGGAACCATTTCATTCATCAGATGGAAAATCTCATCAAAACTAAATTAATGATGGCCCTATATATAATAACATTAACAGGTCCAGGTCTCATTCAGTATGAGAATGATTTCATGTGGAGGTTGTGGAATTGTAAAAAATCCCATACACAAGTTTTTGATAATTTTCACCTTCAATTTTATGTACACCGATTTACTGGAATATAATAGAAGTTATATCTTTCAACATTTACATCTATTACCACAATTATAAAATAAATACTTTCAATTTAGTTTCAAAAAGAGACCTTCAATATAACTGAGAAATGAAAGATCTATTTTTAATCTCTTCAGAACAATAAATACGAAACAATCAAAATAATACAAAAGTTTCACAGGTTTGTTTACATCCTGTGTTTACATCTCATCTCAAATTTTTCAGTACATAAGGGCTACCTATGATTGGCTATTTTCCCCATCAAGTCAATCAAGGAATACGACTATTTCGGAACACACCCTTTAGTAACTAATCTGGTAACTTTTAGTGGTGTGAGTAAGGCTTTTCAAATCGCTCCTCCTGATTTTTAAATGAAGTATAGTACGTTTCAAAATTTTTGTTTTAATTTTAAATTGATCTTTATGTACTTTAACGAACCACTTATCCAAACGTTCAACATCACTTTGCCAAGAAGATGAGGGCTCAGTTAAGCCACCAAACGAAAGGCTTTGTACCCATGATGGCATTGCATAAGAATGAAGGTTTTTGGCCTCATTCTTATACGTGTAGGTACCAAGTTTTGGAAATTCCTTACTGTGTTTTCTAGCCAGATATCCAGCTATATATATATATCAAACCATCTTTTTCACAAATTTGTTTGGTGGACGTAACAGAAGAAGTTGTACTTGAAATTTCACTAATCGCTTCTTCATCGCTAGTATCTTTTGGTACAATTTTTTTCAAAGAATCAATACTAGCTTGTTTGAGGGCATTAGCAAGTATAAACTCTCCTTGTTCTGTCTCCTTCAGCAGCTGAGTATTGGGATTCTTCTGTACTATCCCTGGATTTTTTCCCAAGAGAATCATCCTTAATCGATATATAGCATTAAGTGGAGCAGGATGGTCATGCAAGCCGCCTCTTGATCTAATCTGAAAAGTTTTAAAATATTTTATTTGAATATACCAAGCTTTAATAAAAGATATACCTGGCAAAATAAGTTTTCAAGACAATCTTGATTCAGCCTATGGGTCAAGATATATAAGGCTTTATACCTTTCCTTCATATCTACAAATAATTGTTTCAGAGACGATGTTGAAATAACAGCTGCCTTTTGGAATATCTGCACACTGTTTTTAGAAATTGCTCGCATGTTTAAATTGGTTTTCATTAGATGGTCTAAAACCTCATTTTGCATTTCTATTTTTTTTCCATACGGTACTTTAGAGTTGACTGTCTCTGGAGGACAGTATGAATTTAAAATGTCAAACCATTTATTGATAAGCTCCCACATTTTGAGCCAACTCTTTATTTGGTCCAGGGCAATATCTCTTTGAAGCTGTAGCTGTTGTATAAGATAACAGCTGAGCTGCTAAAGATACATTTTGCCTTTGTGCTTTTTCACAAGTGATATGTAATCTTGTTAACTTGTGATACGAACTAATTTCCCTTCTACAATCATTTATGAGGGCTATGAGCGGCTCCTTGGTTATTTTAGTCCCATCCTCTAAATTAAACCCGTGGTCAAGGAACCAATTTCTTATTAATTTTGAAGAGTGGGGAACATCAGCAAAAATAAATATTTTATTTCCTGTCACTGCATGAGGAAAATATGTATTATGAACTGTTATATTCATTTCTTTCCACCTCCACAATCAGATACACATGCCACAACATCGTAGTTGATATTATTTAGTTCTTTAATAGTTTCTTCCAACAAAGACTTTATCATTTTGGTATCAAATCCGATAAATACTGGCTGTTTCCATGAGCTAAAGAGACCTCTTGTCATTATAACCTGCATGTATGAATGAGGACCTACGATTTTATCCAGCTTCTGGTCATATTCGATAAGTGATGATACTTTAATTTCATCATACGAAAGTACAGTCACCCTTTCGAAATTATTTTTATCTTTTCCAGATATGTTCATTATTTTTAAAACATCTTTTAATAGTCCATGTTGCAAATCAATGTTCGATGCATGCCCATCTTTGAAGTGTTGATATACCTGGCAATGGATATTTCAATGTTTCTTTAACATAAATATAGGCACGTTTGCTAAAATATCTCAATGTAAACGCCCTAGAAATTTCTTTCTTTCAAACATCCCGCCCTCTCTTCCCCCTTATAAAAAATCTTACATTTCGTCATTTAAATTTACCGCTTCGTGTTGTTGACTATCTTGTATTTTAGTTCCTTCAATTTCTCCAGCTCGCCTTCGATTGAAAAGCTGCAAATCAATCAAAAGAGTACCAGACAGTTCCTTCCAACAAAATATTGAAAACCCCTCCTTTAGTTTCTCAAAATTAACTACTAGTATTATCTTCTTATTCAAATGATCTCTCAACGGACTGATATTATCAATACTTGGGAGATTGATGATTTTATTCCACTTCATCTCCAGTTTTCGGTTACGGTTTTAAAAATGTACTATGTAAGGCTTTTTTTTAATACTTGAAGAAATTCGCGTCGTTTTTCAATTTTTCTAAATTCTGTTACTTAATCATTTCACTTATGAGGTATAGACAGTTTTTTTAAATAAGTGGCGATATTTGCTGCTGTTGTCGGTGATTTATACTGCCCAATGCCTTCATTAAGTCCTGCCATCTGATGTTACATCATCATAATTTTGAGGATCAAAAACATTTTCGAATTTTTGTGTTTGGAGATTTCTTTGTTTGAAATGGAGATATAAATTGGCAACTCATCGGAACCTACTTTGAATCATTTTGTGCAGATGTGGAGAGCGATATTTCTGCGTTAACCTATTTCCAAATAAAATGATGAGATATTCGTGGCGGACCAATGTACCGAGCTCATCAGCTTTTACTGGTGGTAAAATTTTATTTCTCATTGTAGAGTTTGCCTTTGAATTAACAAAAGCTTTTGAACGCCTTTCAACTAAAGCATTTTTTTCACATTTATACTTTGTTTCACAACATTTGCTATAGCATCTGGACTCTTTAGTGAATGGTGATTTGTTTTATGTCCTATCATTCTCAATTATTTCTCTCTGAAATGAACATGTTTTTTTCAATATTTTGTTGTAAAATGTGAGTTGAATTCTGAAACGCTTCTACATGACTCACCATCAATTTCTGGAGTTTTTTCTATCTGATTGCTACCACTATTTAGGATTCTTTTCCCTTGCACAAATGTAGAATTTTTTGTTTTGTTTATACTCTTCGAGCTTTCTCTACTGCTATGTTCCTTAAAATTGTAGTCTGGATCCCGTATTCCATCATCACTATCATTCGAAATATCTAGAGAAAATACAACCAATTACTGTCAACCTCACTAAACCTTCCATTTATTTTCAAACCATCAAATAATAGGTCTTGAAATTATTCCAATTTCAAAGTAAATTAACTTTTTTTCATTCTGAATTTTGAAAATACAAGAATTTAGAACATATCCTGTAGAATTTATTATCTGTTCCTTGAAGTAGATTTCAAAAAATGATATAACACTGCGATTGAAATTTGAATTGCAAATATAGAAACAATTACCTAGCAACTTTCATAGGCCATTTAATGGTACTGGTAACTTTTTATTATTTAATTCTTTTATATTTCATAAACTTCATTAGGCATAATGTTGAATCTATTTCATAGAACAAAGAAGAATCAATTAGGAGAAATGTATGACCACATTAGAGAGTTGCTTTGTAGATGTTTCTCAAATTACGAAATGCCGTAAGGTGGCTTTTTGAAAAAGTTTTATTTAAAAAAGATGTGTATGTGTATGTAAGACGTTCGATTAGTAAAACAATTGATTACAGACTGAAGGTAAAAATACAAAGTTGAATGAAGTAATAAAAATGCAGAGTAAACAGTGTAAAGTACAATTACACTATCCGTTTCAAAGTTCTATGATGACACGTTAACAATCTAGCAAGCTAAGGGCTATTGACACTATAGCACCTCCCCCCTTAGAAAGAAGCCTCCTGGGGAAGATTAATTCTCTCTTCTCTAGAGATGTCTTCTGTTTCTTGTCTAGAAGATTTATTCTTTTTGGTTTGAAGTCTTCTGATGATGAAGTAGCCAGTCATAGAGATGGCTAAGACGTACAAAAAAATGGTCCAAAAGCTTGGATTGAATAATAGTGCCATAATAAGTATTAAATTGTAACGTACACAAAAATTTTGAGGAGTTTAGGGGATCTCAACTGCCATAAATTTTTAATGGGGTGCAATAATTCCTAAATTTTTTTTCAAGATGATGCTCTTATCATAAGAAAGTCACTTATCAACTTTCATTATAATATGTCGAACAACTGTCGAAATATTTGAAAAAATCAATTTCCATTTGCTACCTTCGATGGGTTGTAACTTTTTTCGCATGCACATTTGTACTGGGGTAACTTGGGTTGGATCGAGTTATTTTTAACCCCAGAATATATGGTATGATTCATGACCTGCCTTTTTGTTACACCCTGTTACCGTACTTGTTAACCCTAGATTGCATAATATAATTAGCTTATTAATTATTTTTATTATTTGTAGTTACAACTTCCATTTCATTTATGCTTAGTCGTATTTTTATTAGTTAACTCATTTTTGTATTGTATAAATCAGTTTAGAACTGGAATTCAAATTGTTAAGTTTAGTAATATAGTTAGTTTTCAAAACCACTTTCTCAGTTAATTAATAGTTAAGTTATATATTGTAATATTCCGCTAATTCGAATATTTAAAATAAAAGAAAGGCTCTCTATCTTTTGGGGCGGTTCCTGATTGAATATTATAGAAATAGACAAATAATTGTTATAATGATTTTTTTTTATAAAAATCTTATTAAATAACTCAAAACTTTATTTTATAAACTAGTACAGAATATTATTTTGTTTTTATTCTCATATATAATAATTGAAACGAAACTAAACGAAGAAATGAAAAGAAACCATATAAAACTAATTAAAAAAAATTGAAAAGAAATGCATTGAAAAGTACAAAATAATTAAAATTTATATATATTTTTTCAATGCTATTTTCAATACTATACCTATCATAAATAAATTGTTTACACTAAACCTGAATACGGTACTGTCCAATTCGATTTAGAATCGATACTTATATATGAAACATCGAAATTCAAGATATTGACCAGGTCAATTTTAACCTCTAAATTTCTAAATTACGATGCACATGTTGACCATGTACAGTCGACAGAAGCAAACATGAGCCCTGGTGGGCGTGTTTATGTCGCTGTAGTTGTATTATTTCAACAAATTACTAATGTTCGTTCGTTAACATTAGCACCTGATTGGTTCGTTGCGATGAAATTATTTTAGTTCGCATATTTTCCGGGGCTCATGTTTGCTTTTGTCGACTGTATTATAACGTATTATTATTTGATAGTCAAATAATAGTATATGAAGGTAATTATGAATTTTCTTATCCTAAACACAAGTTATTATCGCTTATTTATCGCTTAATTATTATTGAACATACAACTTGTCCAATAGATAAACGTAATTGTTTGATTTTCTAGGTTATAACCACAAAAAAATTGAGAAAAGTCCACTGCAAATTCATATAGGTTTTAAATTTTGAAATCTTCAACAATAAAATACGGCTATAATTATGAAAATGTCAGAATTCTTGTCCTGGGCTGGTAATTGGCTATTCCTTATGGATTTTATGTAGGGTAATAAATTTGTCTTACCAGGGATAAGTTATAAATTATTCTGTGCAGGTAATGTTATTACCATGGTTTGTATGTACCGATTCCTTTCTTCTGTTTTAATATAATCTACTGAACTTTTAAATTTAGAAATTTTTCAAAATAATAATCTCTACTTTTTTATCTTTTAGTTTCTTCTGGTTACCAATCAACAATCTCCCGTTCTCTAATCGTTCCTTCCTTAGTTACCTGTCTCCAGGTAGTGCTTGATATATTTTTATTAGTTATTAGCGCTTGTCACTGTCACCTCTTTTGTTGAAATAACATTCACTTGCGTTAATGATATACAAACACTTTTCTATGCTAATTTAACAATCTTATTATTTAAATTGTTGTTTCTTTCCAATTTTATATTATTATTGATTATTTAATATTAATATTATTTCAATTATTGAGTTAATTATTCATTTAAATTATATATTAAATTATTTTAACTTATTTTGATATCATAACAATATATTATATGCATTTAAACATGTGCATACTAATATACCCATATAAAAAATTCAAAGTAAACTATAATTTACATAAATAAATTTTTTCAACACTTTACTAATGTTTTGACTATTAATTTGTTTTAAATTGTTAGGTAATATATTTGTTGGAATTTGCAGTATAATTCGTACAGCCACCCTGCGCAGTGGGTGACGCATCACTACCAACATCTGTATACATTATTTTATTAAAAAATGTAACATAGAGAATTGAAAAGTATAAGTAATTAAAGAAATCGTTCAAATTGATAACCATGTACATTGACACAATGTTCAAACCTTGTTAAAAGATTTCTGGTAAGTGATGCTGTAATCATTGCGGGTGTTACAGTCCGACATGCCTGTTTTTTTTTATTTAAATCATCTAAATCAATCGGGGGTGTGACATAAACTAGACCTTTTAAGTAACCCCAGAGAAAGAAATCTAAGGGAGAACGGGGTGGCCACAGAATCGCACCATTTCGACCAATCCATTTTTCAGGAAATGTGTTGTTAAGATATTCTCTAACTGGCCCAAAAAAGTGAGGGGAGCATTTCCTCACTTTTTTGCTGCCACCACATTGTTTGCCTTTCATGTAATCTTCAAGTAATTCTGGTAGAGTATTTTGAGGAATTTCTAAGTATCTTTGCCCCGTTAATGTTCCTTCATAAAAATAGGGACCAATCAACCGACCGTTGAATAAACCGCACCAAACATTGATTCTCCTTATTGTTTGAAAATTGGTTTCGCGCATCCACTTTGGATTCTCCTGCGACCAATAATGACAATTATGGCGATTAACGATACCATTGTTATGAAATCTACTTTCATCGCTCCATAATATTTTTTCTAGATAGATAGATAGATAGATAGATAGATCGTTTATTTCCTTTTAAAATCTTTACAATTTTATGGAAAGGGTGAGAACAATATATAAACCTGTTTAGGATGATAGAATAAAAAATTAGTCATTTATTTATAATAAAGGCCCTGAGTTTTATAACATTCCAAATATAGCTAGCAATTGCTTTAGCTGAATTTATTGTTATATTATTCAGTGAATCAGCTGCAACATTGATATCGGCTAGGTAATTTGAGGTGGATTGTTTCATACTACAGTATTCGTTTCTAACTCCTTCTAAAAAACAAGGGTCATCATTAATGTGTACTAACATTTCAGCAATAAAATTTATTCTCCTTTCCGGATTTGCAGGAACTAAACCTTGTGTTAAATGTTTTTTATAAGGATGGTATTTGTGATTTTTCAATACTCTTTGTATTGAACTTCGACTTATTTGCAATTCTTGTTCAAGAAATCGTATTGAGGTGTGCGGATTCACCTGAAGAGAAGCCAAAATATTTATCACATTGTCATCTGTCTGAGCGGTCTTTTGACGAGGAAGTTGATTTTTACCGCTTGGAAAAGAACCAGTTCTTAGCTTCCGTTCGTCATAGACAAAAGAACTATTGCTTGGAGTTATTCTATAAGGAAAACGATTTCTGTACAAACCTTGAGCATGAGTTTTGTTTTTTCCGCATTCTCCATAAATAGTGAGATTTTAAGCCATTTATTTGATCAACGTTATACGTTATCGGTTATTCTGCTCATGCCCTGTAGTAAAAAAATAACCGATCACCTCAATAAGCGATAACGTATTCCGTTATTAACGTCGAAATAAACGATTTATTTTGGCTTTTAAAATATACTATAAACATCTTTGAATAACTCAACTTTTCAACGCCGATTTTTAACTTCAATTTTGCCTGATGTATACCTGTCAAATTTAATTGTAATTTAATTATTCGAAGTTTGATGCTTTCTGTAATTTTTTTTGATTTATATATTCGTTTGACCTTTTGAACCTTTTTGCGAATTTTCCTATGGATATTATAAGAAAACGACAGCGGTTTACCGACAGTGACGATTTATGCTTGCTGCGGGAGGTACTGTCCCATAACCCGTTTGAAAATCCAGCTTTATGGGAAGTTATTCATGAAAATGTTTCAAGTGTTACGGGTAAAACAATTTGGCTGAATATCAAGCAAAAAAACTAATAGAATTAGAAGGAAAGAAAATTAACCTAGAAATTCAAAGTAGGAGTAATTTGGAGAAGGTTATAGAACGGCAAGATAAGCTTTTAAACTTGCTTATAAACAAGCTTACATAATGAGAATATAAACAAAAATAAATACTTAAATAAATTACTATGGCCTTCATTTAAATATATTTATATGCATAACAACTATAGTAGCTTCAGTACAAAATCAAATACCTAATTATTAAAATTAAGATACTGTTTTGAATTCGGAGGCATTATATTAAAAAACTGGGGGGGGGGTCTGATTACCATGCAAGCAAGTATGACAATTAGTTAATAAGACAGCAGTTTTATACATTTCTTGTATATCCTGGTGCATAATTTTTTTATTTTTCTGAAAGTCCAAGAAAGCAAACAACTGAAGGATTTTCTGAAAACTCCATTCTACTGCCTGCCTTACAACAGACATAAATGCATTGAAATTTCTTTGTGCTTCATTGACACCATGCCCAAGAAATGGGCACAACAATAGCTCTCTTATGCCATAGGCCTGGTCCCCGAAAAGAGCGAAAGCTGTTCAATTTGGGAATCTCACTTTTTGTTCTTACTGGTTGTACAATTTGGACTCTCTGAACATACCAGCATCATGCCTTCGCCCTGGAAAAGCCCCAATTGCACTAACAGTCAGCCCATCTGGAGTAACCACCGACTGATACTTCACACAGTGAAAATGTTTGTGGCCGGAATAATAATGTTCTTGCTCTTCTGAGGGACGACATATTGCTCTGGCAGTGCCGTCTATAAATCCCCAGCAGTTTTGTACTGCCACACCCTTTGCTGTTATAACCTAGAAAATATAATAAACCCACAATATCAATGAATAAAAATGGAGAAAACTGACTAATAATGTTGTAGACGATCTTGATGAAGCCAATTTAAATTATTCAAATTTTCCAAAAGATGCCTAAAATTATTATAAATGTGTTTGTTTATGAAATTGCTAATCTCTGAAAGAGCAGCTGTGGAACGGTGAAAAACAAACTCCAGGTCACATAAACGATTTGGATAAGCCAAGCGACGCAACAGAATGCACATTCCATCAATACCTGGAAAGAAAATAATTAATTAAACATGCTCAATTACACGTTATTTAGGTATAATATTCTCACCAGTTGAAATATGTCCTGATCGAGTTGTAAATTTGTTTGGTATTCCTAATACTTGAACTAATCTTAAAATATCTTTCTTCTTAAATCTATAGTTCAATTCTGCATCTCTCGCATCGATTTCATGGAAATTAAAAACAGTTCTTGGGGGTGCCAGAATAAGTGGGTTGAAAATTTCGTGAAGAATAGCGCCCCTTATTAAGTTGTGGTCTATTAGACCTTGATCATTTCGACGTCTAATTATATTTTCGATATTATCCATAATTAATGTCATAGATTAATGTATACAAATGAAAAAAATATGACGTTAGTCACACCAAACAAAATAACGTTCAACGTATAACGTCGTTCAAAGTTTATGGCTTCAAAAACTGAAATAATTAAAAATGACATCCGCTATTTCAGAAAGACTGCGCATGCCCAGTTTAACGTTTAGCGTTAGCGCATGCCAAAATGTGGCTTATGTGGCTTAAAATCTCTCTAATAAGTAGCATGTCAAATTCATCGTAAGTCAATATTAGCTGTATTCTTTTTACCAGCCGACTTTCTCACTTGTAAGAATAATTAAGACAAAGTCAGCTGAGATAAAGTGAGATAAATTGAGGCAAATTTATATCTAAAAAAAATGCATGACAGTAACAGATCACAATAATAACATAACTTCTAATGTTTATACCTCGGATTATACAACAAAAATTTAGTTTATAAAGTAATTTCGATCTAAATTGTAAAATTATGTTTGTGATGAAGATTCAGATCTTGAGTGCTGGCTATCAAGTAGTTTTTCTGTTGAACGAATAACCTGAAGAACTGCTTTCAAAACGTAGAAAAAAAGTCAAACTGGAAAATTTTATGAAAACTGTATTTGCATACAGTGAAAATGAATTTCGAAAACACTTTCGACTGAACAGGACAACAGCAGACATTTGTATAGGTGAGTAATGTGCCTTTAATATCTATCAGCCGTAATTTCCTATTGTGCCACATATGCAAACTAACTAAATAAATGATTGAATTTATTTTTTTTATCAATTTTTTTTCAGAACAGCAAGAAACGGCAAATATATTATCTAAAACAACATTTCGAAGAAAAAAAGTGTCAGCAAGAAAAGCGTTTTTGGATTTTGGTATCTTGCAAATCAAGAAACATATAGGCAATTGCGTGATCGTCTTAATGTTACGGAAAGTACTGCCTGGAGTGTTATCCGAAAAGTAATTGATTATTTAGTCACTATAATTGCAAGCACAATTAAATGGCCTAATGTAGGGGAAGCGACTATAATAAAGAAACAGTTTCAAGCAAGGCAAGGAATGAAGAGGATCATAGGAGCAATTGATGGATCACATATTCTAATCAATAGGACTGGAGCTGACCAATACGCATATTGCAACAGAAAAGGTACACACAGCATAATACTGCAAGGGATTACTGATATTAATGAAAGATTTATTGATATTTTTGTTGAAGAACCTGGTAGCTTACATGATTCACGGGTTTTGAGAAGATCTGCTTTGTACAGCAAAGCAATTGATGGAACTTGGGAATTTAATAATAGATTCTTGCTCGGTGATTCTGCATATTCAACCAATTTACTTTGGCTATTGAAACCATACAAAGACAATGGACATTTAAAGAATGATCAAAAAAGATTCAATTACAGACATTCTGCATCTAGAGTTATAATTGAAAATGCCTTTGCACTGCTCAAAGGTAGATTTCGTAGACTTTGACATTTTGATAATAGAGATACTAAATTTGTGGTGAAAGCAGTTATTGCTGCTTGCGTTTTGCATAATATATGCATGGATTAGGATGAAGGAATGATTAGATGAGGATGAAATTTAGTTTTAATAAATAATTCTCTGGCACATTTACATTTTTATCAAACTTTTTTAAATGTACATATTTAATACCATCAAATTAACAAATAAAAATTAAAATAAGAAAACAAAAACTTTTGTTAATTTACAACAAAATAAATAGAACGGTAGGTATCAAATAAGTTTCCTGTTAATGGGTTTTAAGAGAAAAAATGTTATTTAAAAAAATACATGTGGGTTGAAGTTCAATTGAAGTTATCAATTTTTTCCAGTGCTGCAATTTTTCTTTTATCTAGTTTCAATTTTTTGCCTAATAAATGTAACTTCTTCTCCTCTGCATCCTTTTTTTCTTTAGTCTTCTTTCTTAAATCTGCAATTTCTTCTCTTAATTTCATCAAATTAGTTTTCTTTTTGTTCATTGGGCGGTTCCTATTTTGTTTGGTATTATTTGATATCTCACTTTCTTCTGCACTTTGGAATATAATTTCATCTTTAGGGTTGTCTTCATTCATGATAGCTGCAGGCTGTTGTTCAAACTCTGTGTTGTTTTCAGGAAACTGTGACTGGGTTTGTTCATTTGGTTCACTAATTACATTGAGGGTATGTGGGAAACAAATATTTGGAGCTGTTCTCAGAATTTCATCTATACTATCAAAAAAAAGTCTTCCAGTTTTGGTTTTGTTATCTTTCACATTTTCATAAGTCTTGACTAGATTTAACCACTTCTTCTTACAATTATCTGAGGGAAATGATATGTTTTGACTTAATAAAAGATTACTGATATTTGTCCAAACATGTCTTCTCTTGGTTGGATGATGGAGATGATCTTCATGTGACTCCACAGCTGAAATTAAAGCTACTGTTTCTTCATAGGTCCACAATCGTTTTGTAATATTTTCTACATTACAATTTTCTTGGTCCAATTCTCCTTTTTCCATTTCATCCTGTTGAGATTCTAATTCAGTATTATCGTTACTAATATCTTGCAATAATTCTTGATTATCGTGTGTAAATTCAAATACACTACCAAACACTTGTTCAACATCATGGCCAGGAAAGAACATAAGTTCATTATCTGGAAAACACAAAGATTTAACAGAAAAAATAAAACATTTATAGTAAATACACAAAAGGAGTCAAAATAAATAATTACCTCCTATTCTTTGCACTAAGATTTCATCTTTTTCGTTTCTAATGCAATTATTATGATTATCGAATACTATATTATGGGAATGTGTAGATATTACATTTTCATTTTCCATTTAAAAAAATACAGATAAACCACCGACTCTTAGTCTTAGAATGACTGAATAAGATAAATATCCACTTCTGCTTATTTAAAAAACATTAACCACACTTTTTAGGATAGATATGACATGTGACATCAACAAATATCCGGTACAGATCGAAAAAATTTTTCAACTCACATATAAGTTCTATGAATAGCTTGCTCATTTGGGTTAAGGGGGGAAGAAATTTTCTCAGTTAGTCTCACTTTGTGCTCAACTCAAGCCATATTGAAAAAACTATATTTTTTCCTTATATACTGAGAGTAACTGAGTGACTCAGTTAATCTCAGTTAAACGTGGTAAAAAAATACAGCTATTGAAGGCATTATTTACTTATTATTACAGTGTCTTCACAAAAATATGACTAATAATGACAGTTCCTGAATGAAATTCACCTAACAATAATAAATGACAAACTATGCTGTTGATACTATTGTTTCACAGCCACCTAAATTTTTGAGTGCAAAATATTACTTTAATAAATTTAATAAAAATTAATAGCTCCTATTATCATCACTGCACAATACAGTGATGAAGTGTGGTATCGTTGAATTTGTTTTCGAATTATATATCCAAAATTGTAATATTATACCGGTTTTCCCATTTAAAAAAGTTATGTTGAGGTTACGTGAACCGACATGACAGGAAAAACGTAAGTCATTTTGTAATAAATATAAGCATCAGTTTCGACTGTTTATATCTGCCAAATTTCATACATGTCATTTGAACAGTTTTCGAGAAATTGAACTGTCAAAACGTCGTGGGACCTGTCGACCTGTTTTTCGGGTCCAGTCATCAATATTACATAATTGTGTAGTAGTGCCTTTCCGCACTTATTACCACGAGGTTCAAAGTAAAAGCGAAAATGGCCTGTCCTGTCCTGTTCACCGGTCGGATAGTTCGTCAGCTTCGGTTCTCTCCCACTCTCTTCCAGATATAAAGAAGGGTTGAGAAAGCTATCATCTCCCTACTTCCAAAAAAGAATTGTGTGCCGAGCGCCATCTATTGAAATATCTCAAATATGTTGTCTTAAAAAATAGTATTCTGTAAATTTTCAAGTATCCTCACCCGGGAAAATTAAATTAGTTATGTAGTTTCCTTGTACCTTAGGTCTATTCTGAAAAAGTGACATTTTTTGTCGAATGCGAGATTATACTTTTGTCGATCAAGAATTATACAAAAATGTACAATATCGCTTGCGACTAAAGATGTCACTTTTTGGGAATAGACCCCCTTAGTTAGCGAGGTTGTTTGTGGCATATTCCCAATAAAAACAAACGAAATAGTGGAAAAAATGAGAACAACTATTCCAGAACATGAGTATATTAACCATTTATGTTATTAAAAATATATACAAATACATAATCTAACCGAAAATTAAATAGTATCTTACAACTGACAATATATGAAAATGACATAATTTTAATATTATTACAACAAGTTGAGATGATAATATAGAAATGATAAAAAATTTAATTCAAAATCTCAAAATATAAATTTAAAAAATATCCGGTTATTTATTATCCTGAAAATGGAAGATTAACGTTTCAATTTTTTTCCATATTTTTTTGGCAGCCAAATGCGTTATTGGATCCTGAGTGGATCTCCTTAAATCTTTGCCGGACAAAATCTTATTCAATGTTTTCAAGTACATGAAAAAAATAAAATTGATAGACATGCTTAGAAATGTTTCCACACTGTTTGTATGGCTGTCGCAAAACAGTGTAGAAATATTCTTCGAACATGCGAATTAACTTTAGATTTTATGCCATAAACTGTAATTATACTTGGTATATGGTTGAAAACAACCTCCGTAACTGTTTTGTATACAAAACAGAAAATACTAGAAGGCCGAATCAATTTACTCCCGCTATATTCTCTGCCTTGTATTAAACTATTTTGAGGAATGTTTTTATCTGTACATATATTTTTGTAGCACATAGAACATTTGCTGGGTAAAACTTTTTTTGCCACATATCCAGCAACGTAGACAGATGCATAATCTTGTACAAATCTGAATTTCAATCTATTCTGGCATAATAAGTAGAGGAACAAGTGGATTTTCCGATTGATTTTCATTCCCTTCTTGCTGAATAAAATCTCTCGAGGTATCAAGGATGCCACTTGACTCATCCTCCTCACAATTTGAGCCAGTCGAATGGGTAGCAACAAAGTTATTAATTAAGAGAGATTTCATAGAGGAAACAAAATATGCACAATTGAATCACCAACTGCGCTGTCGGTGTTGTACCTTCACAGAAAGTGAAGCAAACTGGTTGTTTCCACTTTCTGTGAACACCCTTTAGTGGAAATACTAATGCATGATCTGCAAATAATGCTATTCTATCAGGACCACCATAGTCCACTAAACCCTCCAAAACATCTGACCTCTGATTATATTGCAGGCCAGCATCTAGGGATCTTTCATCAAACATCAAAACACATGTATTGGCTTTAATTTTTTTATCACAAAATTCAAATGTTCAAATATGCAGGAGTTAATGCCTGTTCTGGAAGGAATGCGATTCAACAGGGTTGACAAAGTTTTTCTTGATGGGAGACTGAGAATTTTTGATAAATATCGATAGGCACGACCACTTTGTTTATATAGAGAAAGTGCAAATATTTTATCATTCAAGGTAAACCTTCCACCTCTGGGTTTATATTTTTGAGTTCGTTGCTGTGACAAAAAAAAATAGCAGTTGTGTCATCAACATTTTTTAAACGAAGAATACATTTTTCTTGTTCACTTATAATCCTGAGTTTTTTTCTTATGTATGTGTTTTGAAATCTGAGTTTAGCAGCTACCTTCTGCAATTCTCTAGCTTTCTTATAAAAAGCTTTTTTTCTTGGTATTAATTGTACCTACTTGTCGAGTAGCACTACCAATTTCAAGAAGACTGCTCCTTTTCTTTTTTTGTATCAAAGGAACATCTGTAAAAATAAACATTTGATTCTTACAGACTTATCAAAACCACAGTACATGAAATCTCGCATGAAATAATATCATTTAAGTAGATGAATAGCAACACATTGTAAGGAGTTATTTTTTTTTGACACTGATTTAAGTTTTTTTTCCGTTTCATATTTTTATTTTGCCACTTGATTTTAAATAACTCGTTACTAACTTTCCGATTCCCTTTTGTGACCGATTTATTATAATTTTTTTATTATTATTACCGTTATATTAGTTTTAGTATTTTTTGTATTAGTCCGGAGGTACGCAAATTTATATTGAATCATAAAATTTAGTCATTTCCGAAGTTAAAATTTTTCATTTAAAAAGGACATTGGGTATATATACCATTAAATTTAATTTAATTAATTCCGAAAGACGTCTATGACAAACTTTTTGTGGGTTTTAAATAAAAATTTTGCTAATGAGATTATAAAAGGACAGGAGAGTTTGATTCGAGGCGCTCTCAGCTCTCTCAGCTCGTGATTCTCAAATCAGCCTTCCGCTCACCGTTGAACGTTTTTTTTGTGTCCGAGAGTGTGTGTCCGATCCGGTTCCCGGAACTTATATTTTACAATTTAGAATTCTGTTAGTTGAAACGTGAATACCGAAGCCGATTTAGGAAGGTAAAAATATTTGTAATAATCACAGTATACTCAACAATTTCCGTACGTCCGTATTCCGTACTTTTGAAATAGTTTGATTTTTTTCTCATACCGGTTGATATTTTGTTTTTTTTTGTGAAAACTTGTATTTGTCTCAATTATAGAAATTAGATTTTAATGGTAAAGAAATTTAATTTTCTTTGTTTTCCGAAACTTAACTTTAATCGCTGTCGAATAAAAACTCGTTTTATTTTTTTTAATAGAAGTTGATTTGTTCTAGAAAATTGTTTTTTTATTTATTGCTAAACAAGTAATTGGTATTTATCGAATATTCGCCGGCTCTCTATTTAGGGTATGATTTTTTTGTCTTTTCTTCACAAAACATTTACATTTAATTGGTACTGTTTAGGATTGGGATATTTCCGTTTTATTTTTACTCTGTGCGTCGATAATAAGTTTTTTTTTGAACTATTGAATTTTAGTTCCGAAATAGTAGCTTCCCGGCTTTCCGTTGAATCCTAAGGGTTTATAGAGCGTGCAAGAGGCTTAGCCACAACTCGTTCAATCACCCGACAGATTCAGACGTTCTAACACCATCTCGTGGATCATATATCTTCTTATTATCGCATCTTAGTAGCTTTCCGTGTCTCCTTTAAATCCGAAGGGTTACCCGAACTTGCAAGAGGCTTAGCCACAACTTGTTCGGTTACCTGGCCAATTTAAGTTGTATTTGATAAACTGACCGATGCAACCGTTCCAATATTTTTCTCCTATATTTTGCTTTTCCCTGTAGATTAAGGAATAAAAGGACCACAGAGTATCAATAAACTAGAGAGTTGAAGTTTAGTTCGTTATCAACCGTAAATATTAATTAAAAGACTGATATTTAAAACATCTGTGTTCAACAAGACCCCTGGAATTTTCCGTAACCTCCATCTGAGGCTATCTGGAACTCTTGACACTAATGGTCAAGGGGCCGTGGAGCAAACCACGTTAAAAATCTGGCGCCCGAGCATTCCGTCGAAAGATTTTCAGCTAAGGGTGTCCATAGTGATGTGTTCGAGTGGTAGAAGACCACGTGTACAGGGAAACGCGTTATAACATTACCTGATATGGAACAATCTCTTTTTCGATCTCTTCTCGCTGAAGGTGATGGAGTTCTATGCTCTTGATTACTACCATGAAGGCCAATGAGGGCCAAGTCAACTCCAATAGCATCACCTGAAGATAATAATTAATATTCATTGGTGGACCAGTTACACCATGTTTCATTATAATAAATACCATGCTTAACTGGACTTAAACGAACTGAAACTCTTCTATGGGGTTTAAATACACTCTCTTGACTTCCTTAACTTTTAATTCTTCATCTTTCATGTCTCGATCAGGAAGGCTTTTGAGAATATCTAAAATATAATATTATGTTCGAAAATTTATATCACTGATACTGGAGTCTTTCAATACAAACCTTTTACTGTGCTTTTCACTTTTCCTGTAGTTTTGCATACATCTGTGGTTTTAGGCAGAAAAAAGCAGTTTTCGTGCAACCGGACGCAAAATAGCATTTTGCAGCCGCAACAGAGGCCGTTACCCAGAGTGTAATTTTCTTTATTCGCGTTGACATAATGTTGACATAATGTTTATTGAAATTATGTAATTTTCACGGTTGCACGAAAAATATTGTGTATAGTATGGCCGCGAAATGTTTTCGCGACCTCGAGATTATCTCTCTCTCTAGGAACGCGAAAAAGCAATTTCTGATGATGGCTCATCATAATCTGGAAATAAGTTTAAAGTAAAGTCACATTTTCTTATTTCAAATATGATAATATAGTGCTATACAGTGGTATAAATGTAGGTGAATCGATGACAGGAATAATTAGCTGTATGTATGTGATTTATTTCTGTATTGTAGCAAGTCTATGCAATTTTATGACATGTTTTCTTTTTGTAAAATTTTAAAAAATGATTAAACTCACTTAGTTATTGATCAATTATTCTAAATACCTGATAAATTCGAAGTTGGTTGGAAAAACCACAAGTGCATTTATCGCTGAAAAAGTTTAAGTTAACTTTTGCCGCTGTCAAAGCGACTATTGCACTGTGGCATTTTTTATACATGAGTTGAATTGTCAAGGTAATTATTTTCATGAAATTAAACAATTTTGATTTGTCAAAATCTACCTTACATTAAACTAAAAGTTGTGACGCGTTTCGCTAACACATTAGCTTTGTCAAACGAATGTGTGTTAGCGAAACGCGTCACAACTTTTAGTTTAATATAATGTAGATTTTAACAAATCAAAATTGTTTTATTTCATAATTTACTATCGAGTAAAAGCCCCATCAAGTAAAAGCCTCATCTATTCAGTAATTATTTTTACTATATATTTCTCTCTTTATGTTCTAACAAAATAGGGTTTAAACAACTGGACCCTATGTAGGTAGTATGTTCATCTATAGGGTTTTTTTTAGATACTATTATTACAACAAAAATTATGGGAAAAAGCCATAAACATAAGAGAAAGCGCTTATTGAGCAACTCCAGCTCAAAGAATAAAAAAGATTGCGACAATTGCAACAATTTATTCGACAGAATGGAAAAACGAAACAAAAATATCCTAGTAACAATTTAAGACTAAGTAAAAGTATATACTACACTGTCTTCCTCCTTTTTTTCCATTGATGTATTTGTCATACATGTATTGCTCAGCGGGAGATTTGATTACCTTATAAGCTTGACACTTTTCACACAAATCTTTCTCTGGCTTAAAGAAACTAATGTTGAATCCAGTATTGATAAATTTTCCATAAATACACAGAGTCATACATTCTTTGTAATGTTAAATCTCTCTCTAAATACTTTTTACTGGTATTGGCCCGACAAAAGTGGGAGTCTACAACAGAAAAAGATGCAATATGAAGCCTTTCCTTATCTTTTTGTTCCTCTGAAATAAACTTTTTTTATGTTTATCACTAAGTGATGTCTTGCTATATTAGTCTTAGAATCTTGAACCTTTTTAAAATGGTGATAAATACGTTGCTCACTTATGTTTAAGGTATTAAGAAAAAAATCCTGACATACTTTAATTTTTACTCTAGAGACAAAAAGATTATTATACTCATAGGAAAGTGTTTTTGAGCTCACATCTTTTGTTCTTCTTTTTCGTACAGCTAGTTGTCTTTCGACGTATTTTGCATAAAAGTGATTTTTATTATCATCTTTTAGCTGCCAGAATTTCCTGTTCATGGCCAGCTTCTCTTCTTCTGTGATTTTTGTGGTACACTGAAAACCACAGAAATTACTTCCACAACCAAATGGTTTCACCAATCTATTTGGCATCAATTTTCCATTTATCGTTAGATGTTCTTTCCCATGTTGACATTTTTGTCTGTTGATATTTTGTTCCTGTAGTTTGATTGTTTTTTTCGAGAATTTTAATTAGATCGACATTTTCTTCCTTTTCTACACTAATTTGCATATGTTCTTCATTTGTTTGGACACTCTTTTCGTTGTTAACGTTGCCACCTTCAAAGTTCTTTGTCTGGTATATTTCTTGTTCTTTGTTTTTAATTTTTATTAGATATTATCCTTTATCGGATATGGAATCTGTCAACAATAAAAAACTTTTATGTATGTGGTATGTTGATAGAACATGGAGGTCCAAAGTAATGGCTATAAAAGACAAATCGAAACAAGCTTAAGTGAAAATACCCAAGAAAACTTACTGGAATTGATTCGAAAATTTTGTTTTTAAGATATATAAAATACTATGTACCCTGAGAGAATTCTTGATAGGATTTATGCATATATTATCAAGAGACTGAGACTATTTGAAGATTATTTTAAGAAGCAGTATATGTCAAGATGTTTCATATGGGCTGCTTGTTTTCGAATGGGATCAGGAATTAATACAAATATATATATCTTAAGTCTATCTGTAACAGTATGAAAGGTGGGTAACTCCACAGCACTTGCCCATTGTGCATCCTTCTCAGGTTCAGACCTTCTAGCTCGTCATCCAGCCCACTTGTTTGAAGTAGGCGATAACGTCGCCGGAAGTAAGCTCCCTCATGCTGGCTTGTGTTAGCCTGTACTCGCCGAATATGGAAAACCCAAGTTGAGAGAGTGTAGAGCATTCACAAAGAATGTGTTCGACAGTCTCATATTCCTGTTCACATCCTGTGTAAAGTGAAGTGTCAGACAGTCCCAGACTGTAGAAGTGTTTTCGTAGGTGGCAGTGACCGGTCAGAATATCCGTGACTGTCCGAATGTTCTGTCTGTTCATAGTCATGTATTTTTTGAATACCTTGCTGTACGGATACTGTAGCAGTTCTTTGCCAAGCCTGCAGCCTTCTGTATCATCCCATCTACCCTTAAACTTTTCAAGGGAGTGTTCCTTTATTGGGTTAATCATAGCCGACGCCGACAGACCAATGAAACTGCCAGGTCCCAACGGTTTTTGGAAGGCAGCTTTCCTAGCTAGTGAGTCGGCAACGTGGTTCTCTTTCGATTTATTGTGGTCCTTTATCCAGCCTAAAGTAACTTCGTTGCTGCTACAGGCTTCGATCAGGGACAGGTGACATTCCAGTACTAAGCCTGATGTGATACATGGTCTGCTCAGGGCTAGTAGTGTTTGTCTATTATCCGAGGATGTGACCTTTATTACCTGTGGTGTTACTTTTGGTAATCTTTTGCGGCGATTTAGATAGCAGTGAGTTCTGTTTGAGCAACGCTGGCATTACTGCCCATCGCCCATTTAATGTTTAGTTTCAGCGGTATGGAGTAAATTCCACATCCTGAACCTTTATTGGTTTTAGAACCATCCGTGAAGATGCGAATTGCGCGTTCTTTTGATGTTCCTTGTGTGTTATATTTAGTAATTACCTTGTAGGGCCTGTGGAAGGCATATATTGGTGTTGTTGGCGCCGCATTTGCCTGCAGCAGTGGAACCTCATTGTGCAAATTTTCGACCCCTTGGGGCTGGTAGGTTTTGCGGTCATAAGGGCCAAACGTATGCTACAAAAATTATGGCAGCTAGGGGTTCAGTGGGATGAGACAATTCCTCTTAGCCTCCATACCGAGTTTGTAAAGTTTCGAAACCAAAATGTCAAGGTTATGCGAGCTAGAAGTTCCCAGACAAATAATGATAAAAAAGGCTATAGCTTTAGAATATCATGGTTTTAGTGACGCGTCCCAATCGTCGTATGGTTGTTGTTTGTATTTAAGGGCCACCGACACCTTGGGTAATATTTCGTGTAGGCTAATTTGTGCAAAATCTCGCGTGGCACCCCTAAAAGCAATTTCGTTACCGCGTCTAGAGCTATGCGGAGCTGTTTTGCTTGCAGAACTTACAGCCAAAACTCAAAAGGCGCTAAATATTTAATTTGATGAGACATTTTTATGGTGCGATTCCAGTATAGTCCTAGGTTGGATAGCCTCAGAGTCCACTATATGTATTAAAGGTTTTCGTGCAAACAGAATTGCTGAAATACAGCGTTTAACTGAGGTGAGGTCCTGGAGACATGTTAGGTCACAAGACATCCCCGCCGATCTAATATCCCGCGGCCTAGATCCTGACCAATTGTGGTGGTCAGGGCCGCACTGGATAGTCGAAAATAAACGAGAGCTCAGAGCGAGAGCACCTATGTGGTTGTTATGTAATGTTAAAAATTAAAAAGTTTCAACAAACCAACTGAGTTGGAAAAGGGAAGGACTTGGCCCTCTGACGCTTCAAGGTGAACCAATACGACTGTCGGATGAAGTAAAATATCTTGAGGTTATCCTAGACCCAGGCTTAACTTGGAACCGACACCTCCAGCACGTGATCAAGAAAGCGGAGGTGACCTTCATGGTTGCCAGACGTACTTACGGCATTAAATGGGGACTAAGACCCAGCATGGTACACTGGTTACACAAAATGGTTGTCTTTTCCAGGATCACATATGCATCTTTGGTATGGTGGCCAAAGACCAGACAATCCTCTGCTATGCTAAAACTAAGCAAGGTCCAAAGGGCAGCACTAACCCGACTGGAAAAAGCACTAGACCATGATGTGGCACATGGGAGAGGACACACAGAGATAAGGCATGTGGGTGATGACATTTTCAAAATGCCAACAGACCAAATGACTACCAAATATATCTTTCGCAAGAACTTCGAGATTGTCATCAAAGATCGAAAGGAGCTTGAGGAAGAGAACGCACCACCACTTAGTAGAGCGAATGAACTGATCTGGTATATAGACGGATCAAAAAATGAACTCGGCACCGGAGCGGGCATATACAGCAAGACGAGTAAATATGAAGGAATCGTCTCGCTAGGAAAGTACGTCTCTGTATTCCAAGCAGAGGTTTATGCAAACTTGCGTGTGCAAGCGCTAACAGTATGAGAGCCTACAACAACAGGCAGATCAGGATCTACAGCGACAGCCAAGCCGCCCTTAAAGCACTTCAGAGCTATAGGGTGACATCTCGGCTAGTATGGGAATGCGGCGAAGAACTTAGAAGACTGGCGACTCGGAACAGTGAAACACTGGAGTGGGTACCAGGTCATAAAGGAATCGCAGGCAATGAAAAAGCTGACGAACTCGCTGAGTAGGATCGTCAACTCTGATGAACGGACCCGAACCTGCTGTGGGCATCCCCAGATGCTTAACGAGGTCATGGTTAAAAGGGTGGTTGAAAGAACAACACAAGAAATACTGGAAGAATACGACTGGGCAAATACATGGGAAGAAATTCATAAAAGAACCATCAGAAAAAGTAGCGAAAGAACTGCTCTCAATAAGCAGGAACAAACTGCGCACCACTACGGGGCTACTTACGGGACACTTTCCCTCAAAGGAGCACCTAAACAAAATATGCAAAAAGGATACCGAAACAGCTCTGCATATACTATGCAACTGTGAGTCGCTGGACCACAGAAGGCAGAAACTTTATGGCAGAACCCAAATGACTCCAGAAGAATTCTACAATCAACCAGCTAAGAACTTGTATGAGCTAATACAGGGAACGGATTGGCTGAATAGGTTGTAGTCAGAACACTAGGAGTATCCACAATAAGCTCAGGAGGCTGAGGTGTTACCGGCGAGTTTCAGTGAAAAGTCAATACAAAAAGAGAAAACACCCTATAGTCTCCTATCAAAACTATGCTTTGATATTCGACTAGTATCATAGTCCTGGACTGAATACATTATAGTGATGTTAACTTTATCAACTAATCGTTCATTTGTAATATTGTCACTGAAATGTATATTATTGTAAGTACCTACCTTATTGTTATTATTCTATTACGATTTCTTTATTTTACATTGATAATATGTTTAGTTTCAGAGCCATTCGATCATAATTCATAATGGTAATATTTTGTTTTCATTTGTCATAAAGGTTGATATTCAAAGAGTATACAATTACCAGCTGTTGCAGCGATCACATGATCACAATACCAATAAGTACATTTTTCGAACACTACCTATTCGCTTAGTGTGAACTTCGGCGTTCTCCAATATTTATTTTTGATTCGGTGTATGTTCTATCCTAGAGTGAATGAAAGTTTATTTCCTACTTCCGAATATTGGTAACTCCGATTGTCATACAATTCTACGACTCGTGGAGGTAGGAATTGGAGGTAAGAAGATCAGAGAGAGACGTCGAGGAGATATGTCGTTCCTTATAGTGTCTGGATATTGGCCAAAGTTTTGAAACCGACCCCATTCCGTCATTTAGAGTTTCGAAATTGGTGACTATCAGTTTTTCGTGAACCCTCTGGAGTAAAGGGGTATGTATTTTTTGTAATTCCACTCCAACTTTTCCTTCAATATTTTCATTCCACTAAACCCGTGTTGGAATAGGTTCTCATTTTACCTATATTTCCATTTCACTATATAATTACGTATCTGACGATAATACCTAGAGGTAATATTTATATTCTGGGTACTGTTTTAGATAACTTCTATGGTCATCAAAAGCTGAACAAATTTATTGTTTCTGACCATTTTAATAAACTCAGAGCCTATCGATTTATACATAATGGATGTAACGTTAATTTTATTCACTCTCCTTATATTTAAATATTTATTAAATTATCTTATGGGTGGCGAGTAGCCAGTCCTTTCTCATGCCCAGCGCTGAGAAATGTATCGAGTTTAACTTTATCTATAGTCGATGAAAGACAAAATTTTAAGTTTATTTGCGGGTCAAATCGATACCGTCTATAGGGAAAATGGTTACTTCGGTTTACTATAAATTATTTGGTTTTCAATTTTAACACAAATGAATGAAGAATCCACTTACGGAATTTAAAATACTTTTTCATTTCCAAACCATGGAGTTTGATACAGATATGCGACGTATGTGCATTATCATTCACATGATTTCATGTTTTATATTTAAACAGAGGCAATCAGAGATTTTGTCTTTTCTGTGACAAAATGTTAAATTAACAACTTGAAATTTATTTGGTGAGAGTTTCACCTAAAACTTTTTTTTTTCTAAGTGCATTCATGTGAATGGTAAGTAGTTTCGCTTAAATTCATATGTTACATATTTAACTTTGCTTTTCTCAATATATAGTAGCTTTTCTTATTATTTTCTCAAGCGTTCCAGTACCAGATATATCGATAACGTTTTTTTTATATTTTTTTTGTGTTTTTTTTTATCTTGTTGAAGACACTTGATATACCTTTTAATATATTTACCGGCATTAACAATACATTTTTATTGCTTTCCTTAATTATTTTTTTTATAGTAAAATACAGGATGTTGCTTTTTTTTGTTTTATGAACCACGTTTTTGAATATTCATTTTTCAATCTGTACATCATATAACAACCAGCACCACTTTCATTTCAATCTCCAGATATCCTGCATTTTACTATGTTCATTTAACATATATCTGATTCAAGTGTTCTTTCTAGCACTTTCTTCGTACCTAAAGTTATATATATCTTTATATATATAACCACTACTTCTTCTACTATTACTACTACTACAACTACTACTACTACTACAACTACTACTACCACAACAACTACTACTACTAATATGTTCTGGCAATAAACCTCCATAAGACACCGGACCTCAATGCAGAAGAAACCAGGAAAGTACCGTCACTAAAAATTATTGTTGCAACAAGAATACTTGCTAAAATACTAATTTTTTTCTCTTCAACTGTGATATTTATATTTTTTTTAAAGTCATTATACAACTTGTAAATTTAACAACGTAGTTCATATTCCTTCCCTTCCAACATTTCCAGGTTTGTTGATAGAGAGTGTTGAAACAAGTCAACTAATATTATTCAGGGTGGCGCCCACTTACCTTAACTTCAATAGTTTAAAAAAGTAGTATTACCCGCGAACCAGTAAGACTACTCCCTGAATTTTTATTAGTTTGGTATCCGAATTCACGCCTGAGCAGCTCTTTATCTGAGTAGCCGTTACATGGATAAACCGGAGCATATTTACAATATGAACGAGAAAGGATGCCGTTTGGGTTTACATCATCAGCAAGGTATGCTAGCGAAAAAAGGTACTAAAAGAGTTCACCTTGGGGCTAAAGAACATTCAGAGAATGTAACAGTGGTTGCATGCTGCAGTGCAATGGGATTTTCTAAACCTCCTTATATTCTTTTTAAGGGTATAAGAATGAAACCAGAGTGGGGCGACGCCTTGCCAGTAGGTAGTAAGATTGCAATGACGCCAAAGGCTAGCATGACCATTGAAACGTTTAAAAAGTGGCTTTATCACTTTAACCCCAGTATAGATTGCCTGGACCTTGCGTGCTAATTTTCGATGGGGCCAAGTGTCATTTAGACCATTCGATTGAAACAACTGCAGATGATTTGAGCATAACTTTATATTGCTTGTCAAGCAACACAACACATGAACTGCAACCCGTGGATAAGGCTGTGTTCCGTTCATTTGAACATTATTGGGACGATGAGGTCATGAAATTTTGGTCAAGATAAAGAGACCGATCCTTAGCTAAGCAACGTTTCGGAAGCATCCTCAGTTTTATGAGATAATTGTATGACACCAAAAAATATCAAATCCGGATTTTCAGCTTGTGTCATTTATCCCTTCAATCTGGACATACTGCCTTATGCACCAAGTACTGTGACTGAAAGAGAAGACCCAGAAATAAACCAAATTGAGCCAGCCCGAAAGGATGACAATCAACAAGTTTTATCAACAAACCGTTCAGTAAAACTTCCGATAAATCGAAAGAATACACCATCTCCTGGTCCTTCTGGTCGTCGACGCTTGGGCAAAAAACGATACAGGAGCAGCAGTGGTATTGCAAAGCCTACAAGGAAAACAGGAAAATTGATATGCATTTATGCTTTTCCTGCAAATGCTATCTATCTGCATGACGAATGTGTAGGTTTAACTAGACAAGACAAGGAGGAGGGTTACATCTGTCCTTACTGTGCTTAGTTATCTCAAAAGTTTTTAAATGTTTACTAAGTAACCAAAGAATGTTCATGTTCAGTTTCAATGTTATAATTTTATAATAGACATGTTTGCAGTAAACCGTTGAGTTTTTAATATTTTTTAATAAAAAGTTCTATGTTCTAGGTATTAAACGCATATGGCGTTATTGCTTACTCTGAGTTAGCAATAACGCCAATTCGCATTAGATCACAAAAAATCACTGTGGCCCTAATTTAACCTTATTTTATTCAATATGTGTTTTATTACTTGCAGTACAGTATATAAAAATAAGTTATTTTCATTAAAAAACAAAAATGTGAAGCTTAAGGTGGCGTTACAATTTCCAGGTATTCGTAATACAAACCTCTATTTACACTGGAGATTTTTCTTTGCAATTCTGGAATGATTCGTTATCAAGTGTCTTCTAAAATTCCCTGCTGTCGAGAATTATTTATCACATACATAATTTCAGGCTTAGCTGTTTTCACTTATTTTGATCACAATCATTTACAATTTGAAATATTTAACAAATCAATTAAACCAAAATCAACCATAAAAGCTCCTCGTATTTTCAACCTTAAATCAAAACAGCAACACAAGAGTATACAGAACAAAACGTCATTTCATTTCAACCAATCGGACTACGAAAATATCATATCGTTAGAATGTCATAAAATGAAATATTTTATATCAGATTTCACTGGAGATAAGATTTACTATGAATGGACCTTAATAAAATTTGACAACAAATTTTTGCATTCTCAAACTTCAAAATATTATCGATTGTCTAGTTATCAAATTTTTTTCGTTGTGTCAGATAGGAGCCAAAAATTATTTTTTTTTTGAAAAACATTTATTTCTGACCACTATCTGCATCTGTAGAGTGGGGAGGGTGAGTTTAGGCTCACAGCACTTAGGCGACATATGACCCATTGTACATCCTCCCGAGGAGTTGTCCTCCTAGGTCATCGTCCATCCTGCCCTTCTCAGGAAGGTGAACAGGTCACCAGGAGACATCTCCTTTATATCGGCAGGTGTGGGCCAAGACTCACCGAACACACACTCTCTTATCGACGATAACTCCGGACACTCGCATAGGACATGCCTGACAGTCTCATCTTCCTGTTCACACATCCTGCATAGAGGCGTGTCCACTAGCCCCATAGTATGGAGGTGTTTCTTTAGTTGACAGTGGTCAGTCAGAAATCCCACTATTATACGTAGGTTTTTCCTGGTGATCACCAAGGGATTGAGCATGGGTGTAACGTTTGGCTAGTTCCGCTATTCTCGAAGTCGTCAGGCCGTAGGTGTCACTGGGTCCAAGAATTTTTAGTCCAGCGGCTTCCATGGCTGCAGAATCGACAATGCGATTTCCTTTACTCCTGTCATGCCCTTCAACCCACCTCAGGATAGTATTGTTATCTGCCATTCCCCACTTGATCGTTAGGCTTAGTATTCTCGAGTAAACTCCACATCCTGAGTCTTCATTCATTTTTGAACGATCTGTATAAATGCGTATTGCATCTGCAGCATCTGGCTCTGTGTTGTGCTTCATTTGTATTTTGTAGGGTTTATTAAACAAAAACCTGGGTTTAATTGCATCATTGGCTGCCTGCAGCAGAGATAGCGCAGTAAGCGCTTTCTGCCATAGGCTTAACCGCAATTGGCCCACTCCTACTTCGGGTTTTATACCAGCCGTGCGCAATCGTACCATGGCCATTAACGCAATCTCCTTGACGTACAGGTCCAGAGGGGTCAGACCAGTAATTAGCTCCATTGCTGTGGTTGGTGTTGTTCTCATGGCTCCTGTGATGTTTAAACAAGCCATTCGCTGTATTTGATATAATTTTTGAATGGCCGTTGCTTGTAGAACCTTCGGTCCCCATGAAATGGCTCCATACGTTAACATAGGTCTTATTATTGCAGTGTAGATCCAGGTGACCACACGGTGTGACAGACCCCATGTGCGTACCACTGTTCTCCGACACTGTTCATAAGCCACATATGCTCTTTTTGCTCTACTGTGTAGATGAGAATTCCATGTTAGTTTCCTGTCGAGGGCAATCCCAAGGAGTTTCACCTCTTCCAAAAAGTTTAGTTTGCTTTTGATTCTGATCCCTAATCAGATTACAATAAATCTGGCACCGAGGCCTTAGCTTTTAATGTATAGTAACATATTAAATAATAAAAATATATGTGTTAGGTTTTTACAATACTGATCAATCAATTATTGTCTCTGATCCTTGAAAAATTTCTTGAGGCTATGGTACACAACTTTCTCTAATCCTCTCTGGTACAGCATGATATGTACATACACTTCGATAAATAGGAGAATCCTGTCCTTTTTGTCATTGCAAAGTTATTTCTGAGTCTTTCTTTAGTTCGTAGGTTATAATTATAATAGTCTCTATTTTGTTTTAGTTGAACATTGGTTTTAATTAGGTTATTCTGTATTTTATAAATAAGTTTAGATTGTTCTAAGTTTTTTAGTTTATCTAGTTTGAGAAATGGATATTCTTTATATAAAGTGTCACTTGATGTATTATAGTTTTTTGCAAATATAGTTTTTATTGCTTTATTTTGTTTTTTGTGCAGTTTGTTTATCACTTCAGCACTAGCATTTCCATAGCATGGTTTAAGATATCTTATATTGGGTTCAATAAAGCTATTATATAGTAGATATCTAGCATTTTTGCTTAGCATATGGTTGCATCGTCGTATTGCTCCCAGCATTGGGGCTACTTTTTTCATGATACTGTCTGTATGGGCATTCTATGTTAAATTTTCAGTTATTATAACGCCTAGGTATTTATATTGTTTAGATTGTTTGAGCACAAAGTCATTCATTATTATTTTACTGTATTATCGCAGTATTTGTAGTACTTCACTCTTAACCCTGCCTATTTTCGACTTTGTACATGTAATAGATATTGAAGAGGGCCTACTGCGACACATTTTTCATATCTCATTTCACATAAGTTTGTTGCATTCTTCCCGTGGAATATGAGTTTAGTAGTTTGTTCGAGAACTATATTCTCAAACCAGTGGAAGATCATTCGATTTAAGAATCGATGATCTTTCAGTAATAATTAATAAACTTATATCACCTGACGTCCCGTAACGAAAAGTCGAGTTAATTTCTTTTGATTAGTTTACATATTTCCATTATTCAATTTACGTTTTCATGTAATATTTACTGTGTTTGGGCGCAGGACAAGTTTTGAGATTAAGATTTTGTAGTCTAGTGTAGTCATATTTTATTATAACTTTTTATTCTGAAAGTGTCTCAATTTTTATCGACAGAAGTCAATAAGGCATCAGCTACTGTAGCTTTACGACCTATGGTAGTTGTTAAATAAAAGTTTTTTCATTGTGGGGAATATCTTTTAGCCTTATACTACGATACCGTTTTGAGCTACCAAATATCAGCAACTGTTACAGTCCAAGTGCTGTACAGTCAACAAGTACGTGCAGCGCTCCTCACGCTTAGAAATAAATAGGTTTGTGGGTAAAGTGGTTGAAGAACACAGTCATTTTCCAACCATCTTTGTGGTCCTTTTCTACGGAATCCCATGTTCTGTAATTTTTCTACCAATAATGCAATATTCACAGTGTCAAATGGTTTTTGTAAGTCAATAAACACTATAGCCACATATTTGTAATCCAGTAAATCTACCGTTGCTCCAAGTGTGCTACTCAGTTTGTGAAATCCATACTGACTTATATCAAATTTGAATGTTGTGTCTATAAAATTTACGAGTCTTTTTTTGCATTATTTTTTCTAGTAGTTTTCTGAAGATGCTTAACAGTGATAGTCTATAGTTTTTTACATTGTCATGTCCACCTTTTTTATATACAGGTATTATTTTGGACAATTTAAGCTCTTCTGGGAAACCTCCATTTTCTATTACATTATTTATTAGTTGAACTAATTTTGGTCCTATAATGTCTGTTCTATGTATTTCCATCTATTCCTGGTGCAGTGTGGTTTTTCATATCTTTTAATATTTCCTTTATTTTTGTCAGGTCAGTTTTTTTTTGAAAGTATGCTCTGTTCCACTTCTTTTTTTTGAACTTCGTTCCAGTAGTATGTTTTATTTTTAATGCTAATGTATTATTACCAACTGATGCAAAGTGTTGATTCATTTTTTCTGCAATTTTTTTGTTATTTTGAAATTGGTTTCCATATTGGCCAATAATTTTATGCATTCCTTTATTTTCCTTGGAGCTTTTACTACATAGCTCGTTAATTATTTTTATTTTTCTGCTGTTTCCTTGTGTCTATGTAAATTTTGTGTCTGTATGTATTTTCTGTAATTTTATTCTTAGTTCATTCAACTTATTTTTTGCATGTTTGAATTCTCTTTCCGTAATCTCATTTTATGTTTTTCCATCTTATATAGAGTTTGTCTCTTTGTTTCATCTTTTGTATATATTCATTTGGTATCCAGGTGTTGTCATTCTGTATTTTTATATTGGTTTTGTTTGTTTGTTTGGTTTATTAGTAGGAATTATTTATTCTTAACACCTTCAATAAACTCGCTTGATAAAATATGTCAGCTATACAATAGCTTGAGTGATAATCTAGACACTGGACTGCTAGGAATTACTCTGAATCAATTTAAAATATCTATTGCAGATGTAATATTAGAGAATTAGTCTTGTGTGTACATTCAGTCGTTTTTGTCTCATAAGCATATGCATGCGTTGTATTAAATTATAATCTGTAACCACAGTTGCATAGAATAAGGGATACCTGTTTGCTTCTGTAATAAAATAAATAAATAAATAAATATTATATGTATGTGTCTTATATTACCTGCCCATTTCGGATTGCAGAGTACTTAAATAAATGCTGAGATTTTGCATATGCACTTGAAAGGCGTTTTGTACTATCAGATGTCCAATAAAATACTTGCTTTCTTGTAGATGATGGGCCAGACGACATTTCATGTTCTTGGGTATTGGTTTCTATTTCCAAAAAATTTGGAAATGATGTAGGATTACATTGTTTCATATTAATAATAAAATTCCGTTTGTAACTATCATCTAAAATATTATGGTAGATATTAACTTTCATGTTAAGTTATAAAAAAAATACCATTCATATAATTGGTGATTTCTTCTACACTCATTACCACTTTGCACCGAATTCCATCTATATCTAATTGTGTCTCCATTATTATATAATAATTTTATAGGATTTTTTGTTCACGTTCCGTTTGTAAATAACTCGTTGAATGCATAACTTTATGAACACACCGTATATAGATTATTATACAATTGGCCTTAGTGGTTTCTCAAAGGCTCATGTTACGGAGCCCATTATTTTGTTAGGTTTTCCATAAATATTGTTTATTACAATATATCATTTGTTTATAATAATCCGGATAGTCTCCGGAGAATATAAGCGAACGCACTCCTGGACCTACTGAAAAGTTCACAAATCATTAACGAATATAAACAAATTACAACAATGAACGGTTTTTAGGTTCTCAATTACTTGTACTGCATACATGCACATCGAAACAACGTACTTGTTAAGGTTTTGTCCACCGCATCTATCACTGGAACACCTTATTTCTTCTACGGAATTTGGAAGAGATTTAAAATACCTTATAAAAGGCTTGCAATTCCACAACTACCCCTACCTCCTTGGCCTTCATGCCACATAAAGCAATCTCCTTTTTTGTTAGCAACGTTATAAACAGTAAAGTTATAAGTGGCTAAACGGCGCTTGTAATACAAAGCATTGTTTGTGGGTCAGTAGAACTGAGTAACACTTGTTGCAAGTCAAAATTGCAACCTACCATTTTATCGTTGGTAACGGCAAATTATTTGTCCAGACGCTTTTGCTCTCGAGCAGATTCTTTGAATTTTTGATGTATTTCGTAATCTTTTGTCTCCTCGTCGGTCGGATTAGCTTTGCTGTTATAGTGCACACAAATCCGACATTTGTCTTTTTTTGGTCTATGGAATCCTAAATTATAATTATCTTCAAAAATATTTCAGTAGGTGGATAACTTCCCCTCGGGCCTTCCATTTTCTCGACACCATTGGACATGGTGGCTAAGTTTAAAAAATCCAAATATTTTCGCTCAATATCGGCTATGCAATAATGGGAGGGAACGCATGGAAAACTTTCTATGTGTGACTTTATTCTAATATCTCTTTCCTTTTCAGGTAGGTACACATATCTACTACCATACTTCTTTTGATTCCGTTGTTGCTCGGATCTTTTTTACCGACTCTGTATAAATTATTAATATCCCTTCTTGAACAATCAATTTTCAGTGTTTTGTTGAACAATTGTAAGACTATTTCTAATAAATTTTCATTGTCATCCTCCTGAATACCTGATATTCTAACTGAGTTGTTCTTTTTATTCTTGATAGGATCGTCAATGTTTGATTCTACTATTTTTATATTATCTGTGTTGGCAGCAACCCTCTTTTCAAATTTAGTTAGGCAGTTATTTATATTATTGAGAGTGTCATCGACTTTTTCAAACCTATCATTTAGCTGACTGACAAATTTGGCATATACCTTTTCCATTAGTGCTTCTAGAGACTTGTTGTCTGTCAACGGTACATTTCTGCTTCTTGTATTCTTATCCATATTAACGAAATGCACACAAAATTTTACGTACTTAACAATAGGATATTTTGGATTAGTTACTGAACAACCACTGATATATTTGTTTTATAATATATTAGTAATTTTATACTGCAATTACATTGAATAGCGAAGTTAATATAAAAATAGTTTTGACACAAATTTTATTACAGTGAAGTTTAATAGTTAATAGTTTCCATTTATATAATTTTAAGTAATACCAATTTCCAACTTTTAACTTTCGTATGTTTACTTTTTAAGGTTAAGCGAAATTCAGACAAATGTAACTCAATGAAAGTCGCTTTAACTATTTAAAATCTAAATATATTTAAAAAAAGGACAATATGAGCTGTAGAAGCACTAGGTAGCTTCAATCAAATTTGATTACTTCGATGAATTTGAAGAATTATTCGGAAAAAAACCAAATGTTTTACCTGCCTCCGAGGCATCCGCATCAAAAAGAAAAGATGAAGACAACGAAAATGAAGAAAACAATGACAATCAAATTGTGGATACACCAAAAAAAAACCTAAACCTCAAAAAGAAGTTTCAGCTTGGAACGAATCAATGAATAAAAGTTTCGACAAGAGATAGGAGACCCGGGAACGACACCACCAGGAATTATTGGGAGCAGTAACACATTTAAATCGTTAATTGAGAAGTTCCTTAAAAAAACCATGAATTTTATTTTTGTTAATCTCATAAACATATTACTTTGTTGTACCTGTTTGTTATAATATTTTTTATTTTAGACTTTGTATATATTTTTCAGAATTTTTATTACTTTTTTTATTTTTGTATTCTGTGATTTTTTGTGATATAATTTTTATAAATATTTCTCTAAGAGAAAAAGTATATTACCTGATTAGGAAAAATAATATGTTAAAATGTATTAAATAATTTAATAAATAACTTATACAAGTATGCATATACAATATTCAAAGATTTATTAAATTATTTAAATAATGTCATTTGGCTGTAGCATCAATATTGTAATGAATATGATTCTCATTATTGGCCTCATTATTATTTTGCCTCACTCTCAATTGTCCTTCTTCAATGAAATGATGAATATCTTGAAGATCAGTATAATCTAAACATATTGTGATGCCTTTTGGTCAATATAATAAGTTAACAATAATATTTAAATAAAAGACATAAATTCCCTTGAAGTTAATTTCAATTAATCATAAGAACATACATTAAGGTCTCGCGTATGATGTCAAGTTCAAATAAACATAAATAATAATATTTATATTTACTTACGATGAACTTGACTTGGAGATATAGAATATGCAAACGATATTATTTAAGGATTATCATTATTAAATTATTCGTACTAGTATAATCATTTATTATTATCAGATTATTTCTATTAGTAATTAGTATAAGTATTAGTATAATGTATAGTAGTGAGTTTAAGTAATGAATATCCCAGTGCTACAGGTAGTCGTTTCATTTCTATAAGATGACCCTCTGAGTGACCGGAAACACCATCAATTGAGAGGCCAATTACCACCCAGTAACCACTACATTGCAATATATTATGTAATACTACACATGCTATTACCTCTGATGGTATCATATTTACATTATTCATGTCTAGGAACTTAAGACGCAGAATTCTTCCAAAAAGAAGGACAAACGACAAGGGTTCTTTCAATAAGTTGCCGGGTTTGTGGATGTTTAGTATTAAAGTCTCGTTCAATTTGTGTTAAACGAATTCTTTCGATATATGGTGGAATACACCATAAATTTAATGGGTATGATTTGTCTCCCAATATAAATTCCTCTTGTTGAAAATAATTATTGGTATTTTCCAAGACATTTAGATAAATTGGGGAGTTTCTGAATAAACTGGCATCTCCAAGTGACCCTGGGAAACCAATAATAATATATCATATATTATTTTATTAGTATCTAATGGGTTAGGTGCTTTGCAACTAAAACCGTAAACATCTGATAAAATGAAACATTGCCAATTGAATTATTAGTAAGCAATCATTTATACTCTACATTTTAAAAAACAGGCGATTAGATATATCTTGTGTTGAGAAATTTATTGAAATACATGAAACCACAACCAAAGAGAATTAAAATGAGTAAAATTTCATTTAACCGGAGAGTATCCTGTCAGATTACTATTCTATCCACGTTATCTAAAACCGAACGCACTCCAGGTTTATATTCCCTACAAAAATACACTGTCCTTTTTGCTGTCCAAATAGTTGAACAATCTCTGGTAAGAACGCATTGCATCTGTTTTTTGGTGGTCGATAGACTGAATATATTGTTAGTTTCTCTTGAGGTGAGTAGATAGAGACTATGTTACAATCGTCTGCAGATATTTTGTCTTTGGTGTTAAGTACATAGTTTATTCCATCTCTAGCATATATGCTTGTTCCCTCTCCTTTAATTGTACGACAGTCATGTACCGCTGTATATGATGTGATGTTAAAATAGTTTTCTTCATTTGGATAGGTCCAGATTTCAGTGATCATTATAATTTGTATTGTTTTTTTACTGGTTAATAATACAGGGTTTGAGACACCCTATATCTTTGAAATCATTGGTTTTATTTCTCATACTCCTTATGTTAATGTATAGTATATTCGGATTTTCAGTCGCCATTTTTCATAGTAAAGTTTTTTTTTCTATTCCAGGTCTAGCTCAGCTCACTTCTAATTCTCAGTGGTTTATCGGTTTCTTGTTTCTCGAGATATACTTTGCCGTTTGAGACATATACTCCATGATATTTTTCCTCCTTTTTTATTTCTCTCACCTTTTTAAATAGCAGTTGGTTAGTTAGTTAGTTTTCATTATCCAGTATATGTGGTGAGATCACTGCTAGAAATCGTCGTGAGAAAAACGTTCTTTTCTATGGTGTTGATGAAAGTGCAGATGACGCCAAAACAGTGCACGAAATTTTGTCAGAAATGAATTCCTCCAATATTGTGAAACCATTACAAATTATTAGGCTGGGCAAACCTGGAAATTCATCACGTCCTATAAAACTTGAATTTTCATCTCGTCAAGTTGCTCTTGAAATTTTGAGACAGCGATCTAAAGTTTCTTTCAAGAAATTTCCTAATTTAAAAATCAAAAATGATTATACTCCTGCACAACGGGATGAGCTGGTTAGGATATATCAAGAGATTGGTAGAAGAAATAACGATGGTGAGAATATTCGCATGAAGTTTATTTCCGGCCAACCAACCATTGTTCCTGTTCAGAAAAGACAACGAGAAGAAGATTACTCCCCAAATAAAAACTCTGCTAAAGTCAACAAAAATACTGTTTTGCCAAAAAAGTTTTAATAACCTTTTGGAACTGCAATGGCTATAATAACATTTTCAACTTATGTGAAGAACCAATTAATTCTGACATTCTATGTCTTTCCGAAACTTTGCTTACCAATGATAATCTTAATGTGCCTAATTTTTTGTCTTCTTATAATTACGTAACTGCGAATGCTACTAAAGAGAAATCTTTTGGACGGCCAAGTGGAGGATTGTGTATTTATTTTAGAAATTATTTTAAGGTTACCGTCTTACACACATCTTTTTATTGTCTTATATGCTTATTTTCCACAGTTAGCTGTAAATTCATTGTGTGCAACATATATTTCAAACCATCAATTGATTTGGGACATGTGCTTGATGTTTTTCAAATTTTGCTGACGGATGTTTCGGAAAACTATACTGATACTATGATTATCATTGGCGGAGATTTTAATAGCCGAATTGGTGATATTGGAGCGATTCCAATAGAACTAATTCAAGATTCTAATCTACTTGAAGAACGATTAAGTTTAGACACTACTTTGAACACAAGAGGCAGAAAACTTACAGATTTTATGGACGAAAATTCCTTTTCAATTTTAAATGGCAGAACATTGCTCGATAATCCCGGTAAATTTACTTTTTTGAGTAGTCAGGGTAAAAGTGTTATAGATCTGGTTTGGTTAAATAATATATTTCTATCAGATATAGACAACTTTTTTGTTACCGACAACGATTTTTTATCAGATCACTACCCTATCAACTTAATTCTTAACTATAATAGTACTCAATTACATAAGCACACCAATGGAGATATATTCAATAATATGCCCAATTTTTCATATAAATGGAATAATGATTTTTCTCTATCTTATAAAATGTGTATGAAAAATTCAATTAGATCAATATTTATTCGTGACCCAGCTAGTTCTTTTTCTAATCTTGTGGATGCCATTCGTGAAACATCAACACACCTAGGTATGTATTCTTTGAAAAGGAATCTCTCTACTCAATCAAACTTTCTTAAGACTAATAAGCCATGGTTTGATGCCACATGTAGTATTGCCAAGAGGAATATGCACAATGCATTAAGAACTTGTCGTGACCAAAACTTTCCGCAAGACTTAAAAGAAATATATATAAAACTGAAATTTGAGTATAAAAATATAATTAAATCTAAGAAAAACGAATATCAATCAACTATTATTACGAAGTTATCAAATTTACAAAACTCAAGAGAATTCTGGCTGACGGTAAAACAATTTCGAAATAGTTCCACTCATAAAGTGTTACCAGTTCAAGTATGGGAAAGCTTCTATGGAAACTTGTACCCTCCTCTAGCAATTTCTACGGTTGATTTTGTAGATGCTGGTCACCCCTATATGGACGTTCCGTTTACAATTCAGGAAATATATGATGTACTGTATAAATGTAAAAATAATAAGTCTCCAGGAGTTGATGGCATTTCCTTCGAATTTTATAAGAACCTTCCACATAACTGGGTTATATATTTAACTTCTTTGTTCAACTCAATCTTTGATTCCTCAATAATTCCCAATTCGTGGTCTAACATTTTATTGTCTATGTTGCATAAAGGAGGCCCATCTGATACACCTGATAATTATAGAGGTTTGGCTTTGGTGAATTGCTGTACTAAAATTTTCACAACTGTTATTCTAAACAGATTATCTTGGGTTGATAACTGCGGAGTTATGCCAGAGTGTCAGTCTGGCTTTCGTGCAGGCCGAGGGTGTATCGACAATGTTTTCACTTTAAGCTCTGTTATTAATCTACATATTAGACATAAAAGCCGAAAAGTGTTTGCAATTTTTGTCGATTTCAAAAGAGCTTTTGATTCAGTCCAGCACAATTTATTATGGCTGAAACTATTCAATATAGGAGTATCGTCAAAAATTATTCGCTTAATAAGAACACTTTATTCACAAGCCACTGTTCAAATAAAAGGTTCTGACGGCTTGACAAAATTATATGATCTAACTTTAGGTGTTCTACAAGGAGAACCCTTGAGTCCCCTTTTATTTGCTCTGTTTATAGCCGATTTGGAAGACTACTTTTATGCTCAAGGAGCTCAAGGTGTAAATATTGACAATAAAAATGATGTTCTAACACTCCTGTATGCTGATGATCTCGTTATCCTGGCTCATTCTGAAATTGATGTTGCAAGGAAACTGAAAATGTTGGAAAAATATACTGACACCAATCGTTTAACTGTTAATCTTAAGAAAACAAAAATTGTTAGGTTTTCCAAAGGTGGATTCCAAAAACCGAACTACAAATTTTATTATAAGAACGAGATCATAGAATTGAGTAATTCATATACATATTTAGGTGTAAAGTTTTCTTCCTCTGGCTTATTCAGTGAAATGTCAACTGCAACTGTAAAAAAAGGTAAACAAGCCGTTGGCGCTCTCATTCCTGTGATGTGTAAGGCAAAAATTGACTTGTGGTACCCTAGAATCAAACTATTTGAATCTCTAGCGTTAAGCGTTATGTTTAACAGTGTCCCTGTTTGGGGTCCTCGTTATTTGGATGCACTAGAAAGGGTGCAATTACATTTCCTAAAACGAATCCTCTTAGTAACGGTTAATACTCCGGACTCTGTTATTCGGATAGAAACAGGAAGAGTTAAGTTGTCTTACAATGTATTTAAAATGACAATAAATTGGTTATTAAAGATTCTTCAAATGGAAAAATTTCGCTATCCCAGACTTTGTTTTGAGCAACAGCTACGTATTATGAACTCCGCTACCACAAAGTATAATTGGGCATCCCAAATCAAACAATTTTTTGTTGACGTTGAATCACTGCAGTTATGGAATCAATTATCTTATGGCTATCTAACAGCACAAAAAAACTACTATTTTCCAAATATTATACCTTTCTGCACCAATCCGATATTGCTACATCGTCAGCGTACCCTTTTATGGCTCTATATAATGCTTTCACCACAACACGTGAACCAAGCAACTATTTACTGTTGAAGTCCCCAATTCAGATCACTCGTACTTTAGCTCAACTCCGTACGGTTAATCAATTTAAAATGAAGTTCACATTAAACGGCATAACCTATAGTATAGATCCTACTTTAACATGTACTGTTTGTAACCTGGACGAGAAAGAAACTATTTTTCACATTTTGTTTGAGTGTCCGATATATACAGTTATGAAACAAAACATATCCTGTCTGCAAAATTTGGAAACATTAGTAAATGCTCTACAAAATATAAACCTATCTGAGGGAAAAACTATATGCTGCTACCTTTGGAATATTCTCAAATTGAGGTCATTTATACTCGATGAATAATGTATTTATTTTATTTTGTTTTTATTTTTTTATTACAAACTGTCTTGTAAACTTGAGAAAAATATGTATGTTATCACACACTAACCTTGCTGTAAACATTGTTTTCTATAAGCAATAAAGTTATTATTATTATAATTATTATTATTATTATTATGGTTCCGTTTTGTTAGGTCTTTATTAAAGTATATGTTTCCTCTTCCTCCTTTTAGTCCGCATCCATTTAATTTAATAACCTTTACTTCCCTAATTTTTGTTGTTAATTCATTTTTTATTATTTTTATTTTAAATTTAAGAAGTATTGGTGAATCTTCATTTGTATTATTTAGTCTATATATTTCCTGCACATATCCGTCTTTTATATTCACTTCTAGTGCTCCAATCAATTTTTTCATTGTTTCACTTAGTTCTTCGTTTTGTTTTGGTATTCCAGACACAACTATATTTCTCTCCTTTTTTCTCTGCTCCATTTTTTTTAGTTTTTCCCCCAATATTTCAACTCTTTCGTTTAATCTTTCTTTTTCAAACGTGTTCTTAAGAGGAACAAAGTGGTGGGCAAAAGATTTTTCTTGTAGGCTCTTTATTTGTTTTTCATCCATCGCTCTAACCCCACTTTTTTCTCATCTTGTGCAACAAATAACTTTATTTTCGCTGTTCGCAACTCCTGCATGTTTTCCACAACTGGGGTGAAAGCTGGTCCTACAGACACTACAATCCAACGACAATACTACTTTTTTCTTGCAAAATTTACAAATTTTTCGCGTACTTATTGAGTCAGCTGTGCTCAGTTGAGACATAACCTAACATCACTTTTCATATCACATTTAGATGTCACAATAAGTTCATTCGCTCATTTAAGTTCCTGGCCTAAAGCTATTTGTTTATTTGTTAATTGATAGGAAAAAAGTCAGTCCAGTTTTCAACTACCTTTTGATATGGTTTTAATTACTGTTGTTCCAATATTTCACATAAATTTCATTAATATTAGCTTCAAAATTCCTATAACTTGCAAACACAAATACCCACAGGATAGACAACAAACTTTTCTATAATTAGGTATCACTTTCACCTTTAGGTTTAATATATTTCTCAGGAAAATAAAATAAAATTCGAGAGCCACAAAAATACACAACCGTATCGTACCATACAACAATCTATTGCTTTATTCAATAACTAATTAACACAACGATAGCTGGTACGCTACCAAAACGTCGAAATAAAAAATAAAGAAAAAATAAGAGAAAAAAATAATGCCACAAGAAACACTGAATATCGTTAGGTCATAGTTCATTCTTTTTTTAAATCACTTGCTATGTTAGGTCAATAATGACACTAAGCTTATTGGAAGAGGTTTGATGAAAAATGATCTATTTTTGAGTTTAGGATGATTTTGTAATACCGATGATATACAAATAAAACATTTTTTCCATATGATTCTTCTTTCTTAGTAATAACTCGTAATAGATGGTAATAACACGTAATATTGGGTCATTTTTTCTTCATCTCTATCCATCGTGATAAGTAGTTCCCCTTCACTTGTGCTGCGTATTGTCCTAATTATATAACTTGTTTCCTTATCGGTGGACATCACGGCCTTCTTGACAGTAGTAAGGATGTCCTGGTTGACCAAAATGACGGAGGTGTTGCTTTCGTTCCTTGCAGTACCCGTATCTTTAGTTGTCCCTTTTGAATCATATATTTTTGCTCTAGTTCCAGTATCATATAGGACATATTCCATCATTTTCCTGAGTGTCGTTCGGCACCACGCTGGTCTGTTGTATGAGGAGCAGACTTTCGGCTGCTGCCTCAATTCTTATTCTATTAGCCTGTTCCCATATGTTTGATATTGTGCCATCCAGGGTCACTTTCATGAAACGGCTGGTAATTTATTGTGTGCCAATCTCTGTTTTTGTCTTGGTGTATTGTTCTAGTATATCAAAATCATCCATATTTTTAAGCTGGGTAAACCTTTTCGTGTATACGGCAGGTGGGCCGGTCCTTCTTCAAGTGGGTGCTCCTTTTGTAACTTTTGTGTGTTTGCACACTTGTTCCGCCCACTTCAGGTTAGCGATGCCTTCCAAATCTTCCAGCGTTTTCGCAACCCCGTGTCCCTCCAGGCTGTCCTGTTCCCTCTTCAACAGTTTGTGTACCCATATCTTTCTCTCCATTGCTCTGCATTTGCGTTTGACAGTCCACATCTATTGTTACTTTCTCCACTGGCTCCAATCCATTCTTATTCAGCCATTTCCCTAAGAACACCCTAGTAAGTAGCTCAATCCCTTCTTTTCAAATTTTCAACTGTGTCTTCAATACATTTCAATGTTCCTGGCCCTGACATGTTTTACCATTTCCTCCATATATCTATTGAGCCTCTCGATTGCTTTATATATAGTGAATACTTTCGAGCTTTCTTTCCTTTTGTATGGTTAGTATCGAAATCGAGTTGTCCACCAATTTAGTTTTTCGCTTTTCTCTGCTCAGTGTTAAGCGAGTTACATCTCTGTAATTTCCTCACCACATTCAGTCTACTATGCAGCAGCGTATCTATACCTGATTCTCTTCTATCTGTTTTCTCACTGGGTAGGCTACCTTCCCCAGTTAAGTCAAACGTCTCTTTGTCTTGTTTTTGATTTTTGTTTCGATCATTTATTTGTTTTCCCACGAGTACATTCGAAAAATCTGTCCAGCGAAGTAGTGCGCCCTTACATAGCTAAGGTATTCCATTGGTATCACTTCCGGCTACCCCACACGCCCTCGCCAAGACGTCAGGGGGTGCTCGCAACCCTCTTCGAGGGGCCATTTATCCGTCTCCGCAGTTCCCAGGATTAGATTCCGTGGACCCTTCTGTCTGGGTTTCCATACCATAGCCGACATGCATGCAGCCTATAGCGCTGTCCGGTGATTTCGTTAAGATCCGGCACAGCCTTGACATTTGAGGTACCGATACGATATCCTCGCAGAAGGCCCGCCAGGCATCTCTCCAAGCCAACCTAACAGCACTCTTGTACTCATTCCGTTTCCGGCGGTATTGCTCCCAATCCAGATCCGATTTCGTCTTCCTAGCCCTATTAAATAGGCGCCGGGTATGTTCCCGTAGCGAGTCTAGAGACTTGTTCCACCATTTGTGGCCCTTACTTTCCTTCCTCGTTTTTTCGGCGCAATTTTCTTCATAAGACGAGACAATAATCGAGCCCAGCTCCGCTATGACCCAATCGATCTTATCATTATTGCTCAAGTTCCTAGGGCAACCACCAAGTCTCCTTCCGAGATCCAGTTTATACCGTTCCCAGTTGGTAGTCTTGGGGTCCCTATACTTGATTGATTGTTCCTCAACAGCAACCTTGTCACTGAAACAAATGTAACTGTGATCCGACAATGACGGATCATCATTAACATGCCAGTCCCTTACCATACTTACAACGGTACTTGACGCAAGCGTCACATACAGGACTTCAGCCCTAATCCTATTTCGGAATGTTGGTTTCGTCCCTTGGTTGAGTAGTTGCAGGTCAGTGGTACCTAGATAGTCAAGCAAAGCCCCTCCCCTGCTATTGACGCCTGTGCTGCCCCACAAAGTGGGGTGCGCATTGGCATCACAGCCAATAAGAAGAGGTAGATTCCTGACCATGCAGTATTCCACCGCCTTGCAGAACTCCTCAGTAGGTGGTAGTTTTGGTGAGTCATAAGGCAGGTAAGCAGAGCATACCACTAAGCTATGCCTAGTACCATTTCTGCCCAGGACGTCCACTCTCACCGCTAATATGTCCCTGAAACAAAGTTCGTTTATTAGTATTGCACTTACACTGGAGTGCGTAGAAATGCAAACTCTTGGATTAGGTTCACCCACTGCATAGAATTAGCTACGCCCGGGTGTGCCTAAGCCGCACACATGACCTTTATACACCCATGGTTCTTGTATAAGGCATATGCCTGTCTGCAGCTTTGCCATCCTCTACGCGAATACTCCTGCAGCGGTTAATCTGGGTAAATTTCAAGGCCCCTTCAACAGACATCGAAAATCTATAAAGGTGCCTCCTTACCCATTAATAATTTACTCCGGGGTAGTCTCCGTAGTTCCCGAGAAGATAATTTTAACCTTCCCGAGCCCATACCGGATTTCTCCCTTCGTTAGGTTGAGTGCCCCCACCGATCGAGGATCGAGCCCCAAAACAATGTTCTGCCTCAAAGAGGCAGCATCCCATCGGGAGGCCCGAATCACCCACTCTTTAATCCACAGGGTCGGATTACCAATCCGGATCCTTCTGAGGACCTCTTGGGGAGGAGACTCGATCGGCGCTGGCACCCATACCATTGCCTTCTTAAGCTGCTCGAGGGCCGACTGCTCAATGATTTTGAGCGCCAGTCCCTCCTTCTTAATCGTACAAGCAGCCACTTTGAGCCAGGCCAGAGAGCCCCCATCCGCACAGGTCACCATAACGGCTCCCGGGCAAACGAGTGTCCCTCAAAACTTGGCACAAATGAGGCGCCAGTCTTGTAAATATCCTCATGCAATTGCGCGAGGATATGCGCATACTGCTCCCTGGTGAGCAGATTGTCTGGCTAGCCATTGCGGATGATGTCCACCTTGAGGTCGCTGCTTGCAGCTTCCCCGTACGACTTCCGCTCACCGGGGACCGTGCGTACCTTCTTTGAAGCCTGCCTGGCCTCTGGTGGCGTGTTATGCACCCAAGGCCTCTTAGCTCCCCCTTTGGTGATATCTTTTGCATACAAATACTTTTTTTCTCCGATTGGCAGCAAATATTAATTTTGCTGACTGATATCAATCAGCAAAGTATTACTTTTCCTGCCAGGCAGCAAAGTGGTTACTTTCCTGCCTGTTATTATACATTTCCATAGCAACCAACCCACATAAAGAGATTGTGGAAATTGTAATAATTTGCAAATACAATACAATCGGAGAAAAAATTATATGTTCAACTTGGCAGCAAAGTAGATTGACTTCCTTGGCTGAATTCCTAGCCTCGCTACGCTCGGCTATGAATTCAGCCTCGGCAGTCAATCTACTACTTTGCTGCCTAGTTAAACAAATAACTATTCTTTTTCTATTTCTAGTACATGTTGGTACGTTTTAGCAGTGCCTGGTGAATCATCAAAAATACTTACATATTCTATTAATAGTGGATGGATTCTTTATATTGAGATGGACAATTAACATTTTCCATTAACAATTTCATTCCTTTATTATTGTCGTTATCCCTATTCATCTAATCAATTCCTATTAAACAATTATTCAACTTGGAGCTCTGTCCATTAAATTTATTCTTATTAATACATTTTTCATTTAACATTATATTTCTTTCTTTCATATTAATGATTGTACTTGCTTCTGTTAAAAAATCCTCTCCTAATATTGCATCCATGTTCATATTTGGTACAATAATGAAAATGACTGGATATAATTTATCATTGATTTGTAATTTTACATTCACTGATTCATCTAGTTCTGCTAGTTTCTTATTATTTGATGATATAAGTTTAACCTTATTAATTTTAATTTTTTTATCAAAGAACATTTTCTGATTGTTTTCAACCACTGTTTGGTTGATTAAAGATGTCTGCGCTCCTGTGTCTATTAATGCTACAATTTTTAAATCCTCTATAAAACATTTCAAATATGGTAAATTATTCACCCAATAGTTATCCTCTTGCTCCTCAATTTTCATAAATTCTTTGCGATGTGAATAGTTGTTGAATTCACTCCCACCTGGTTTGCATTTCTCTAAAAATTTTGACTTCTAGTGGAGCTTCCATATCCGCCACCGTTGTAATCAATTCCCAATCTTCTTGGCTTCTTCTATCTATTGATTTCGGCCATTTTTCCTTTCAATTTGTTCTATTTCAACATTATTATGATTAAATCTTCTCTCTTTTCCATCATAAGGGCGGGCGGCCACTGCGAGCGAAACGAAACTAAGCTAAGCGAAGCGAAGAGAACGCGAACTAAACTAAACTGCGAGTCACTGCGAGCGAATTTCGCTTATCTGTCAGTTGTGGTTTTGTGCGGAAAAATGAGTGCTGTTGCAAACATGCTGTTATTAGATCTGAGTTCGGAATCAGATGAATCTGATTGTCTTGATGACATTATTGCGGTGGTTAGAACGAAGACAAGGAGGAAATGTTGGATAAGCAGTTACATGCAGACAAGAGAACAATTCGGCTAATTGGTCCCTATTTTCTCCCACATTTACAAACTGGTGAAGTATATTTAGAATTTCTGCAAAATATTTTACCCATATTGCTAGACAATGCAGATGTTAATGTTGGGGGTATGTACTTCCAACATGATGGTGCTTCACCTCATTTCAGAGCAATAGTGAGAGACTTTTTAAAGACAACTTCCCAAATAATTGGATAGGCAGGGGAGGACCTCATAACTGGCCTGCAAGGGGACCCGACTTTAACCCAATCGACTATCATGTTTGGGGTTACTTAAAATCCAAAGTCTATTCAACTGAAATAAATACAAGAGAAGACCTTTTACAGAGAATCCAGGACGCATGCGAGGAATTGAACAATGATCAAGCTATGATTAGGAAATCTATTAGACATCTTACTAAAAGAGCACAGAAATGTATTGAACAAAATGGTGGCCACTTTGAGCATCTGTTAAAATAAAGTTATACTTTTCCGGGATGTAATTTTTTCGCATTTTATTATTTGTTTAAAGTGCAGCATAATGGACAAATACAATTATCATAACTGTATTACACATACGGGGTGTTTGTAAGTTAGTTATTGAAATTAGCTTTTTGTCTTAAAATGTATAGGCCTGTCGACTTATTTTACATTGGTTGTGATCCAAAATTTAGGAGATTATGAAATGGTTAGGGATTTTATTGATTGAAAGTAAAAGATTATTATTTAGAGAAGAAAAAGTATTTATTTTTTAAATTTTGTACCACCCTTACATCGAAAAAATAATTTTGACTCAAATTAACAAGTACGAAAATTGTATGCGGATGCGGATGCACAAAACACATTTGCTTTGACATAAATTTTTCTGCTCTTTACAAATCTGCAAACGAATTTTTAAAATTTTAATATACAGGGTGTTGTTTTAAACTGATTCAATTTCTTTCATTTTTTTCTAGTCCGTACCTGGATTATGAATTATAATTTATTTGGTATTCGGTACAATACAGGATGAAGAGTTTATGCTGTGAATATGAAAAATATATACAATGTGGATCTTAAGTTATAAACCATCAAAGAAATAGTCAAAATACATAAAACACCCTGTATCTCGGTTATATATATATATATATATATATATATATATATATAAGAGCGCTAGACCCATCATATGGGGTTTTTTAGAACCACCTAGGCGACCTCTACCTACCCTTACGGTATGCCCATTTCCCAATGAAACACCCTGTATAGTTTAAAGCTTATTTATTATTTCTTTGGTTTAATTTTCTATATAGAGGGTAGAATGTTGTAGTTTTTTCTATGAATTATTTTATTGTTAATTGAATTTACAGAACATAAAAAAAAATATAAATAAAAGATATAGTTGCGTCCAGAATATTTTTTTAGTTCTCTCAGAGTAGAAGATACTCTGTGAAATACAGTAAGATTTTCTCGGTATATGAACCCAAGTTTCGACCCTGAGATATAAAAAAAAATAATTATAGCTGCGGTTGTATGCTGAAAGGTTTGGAGTGTTTCAACACATACCACAGCATATAAATTGGCGCCCAACGTGGGGCTCTATTACCGGGATAATATTGGCGAAAACATTAAAACAGTAAATATTAATAAAAAAAAAATAAAAAAATATGTCAGACCAGGCAAGGACAGAAACAAATGAAAACAATGGAGGAGCAGATGATGCACAAGAAAATATCAATGTTTCTGAACAAGGTGAAGAGAATACGCCGTATGCATCAGATGAAGATATAGAATTCAATGGTTTCAGGACAGAAGTCACAATTCCCACAGATTTAAATAGGGATGAGCCACAAGAAAGAAATACAATGGAAAATTACATGAAGATGATTGTGAAGAGTTTGGAACAACTCCAACAAGAGGGCAAACAAAATAAAAAAGTAATGAAGGAAAGTCTACAACAAATTCAACAAGAAGTGAAAATGGGACAACGAGATTAAACAAGACATACAACAACTGAAGGAAAATGTAGAAGGACAACTAAAAAAGATTCAAGAGGAATTTAGACAAGAATTCACAGAATATAAAGGAGACATAAAAAACCATCTGGAAAGATCGTGAAAGCCTTAAGAAACTCGATTCAAATGTTGCCAATGAAAGAAGAAGTAATATCACTGCTCAGAAATGCTTCAAGCAGAGGATCTGTTGCAGGATTACTACAAGAACTTGCTGATCTGCTAATTATCTCGACCGCTCGAACTACACAAAAGATATACTTCCCATTAACGGTATATGTGGAGATTAGGAAAACACATGGGACGCTCAAATGGTCTTTCTCTGGTGCTCTTATCCAAGCATTTTTTTCTAATTACTGCACCAAATCAAAACTCCTGTTTAAAATGAGAACCTCTGGCACTGCAGAATATACTAGACAGATAGTTTTCCACGCAATTTTTGGAACTTATCTTGATGACATGTCCATTCTCCCCACAATAACCAATTGTGGATCTTGGCAAAAAAGAGGGGCAATGACCAAGTATTTGTGAAAAGGGCAAGTGCACAAAAGAAGGTTTTCCCCCCCATCAGGCTGACCAGGTTTGCAAAAATGGCGCAAGCGTTGCAAACAAAAACGTTGGGCAATGTAGAGCCAGCTGCAACAAGTAGACCTTCCTACTCAGGGTTTTTTTTTTCATTTTGGGAGCCGTTCAGATTCCGGGAGCACTGCAGCCTATTGGCTTATTGTACTCTGCTCCCATATTTAGTCCACCCATCCAGTTATCCCCGTACCTTCGAGTAGACGGTATAGGTCCATTGGATGTGTGCCATATACTTCAGGTGGCACATTGGCCTCTCCGAAGATTGCCCGTCTCCTCGAGTTCAGTGCCTCACAGTCAGACAAGATATGGGTCACGGTCTCGATCTCCATGCCACATAGTCTGCAGCTGAGGTCCTCGTTATATAACCCTATTTTATGCAGGTGATCTTTTAATGGGGTATGACCCGTTAGATAACCTGTAATAATTCTTAGCTTATTCCTGCTGATATTCAGTAGTTCTTTGGCCCGCTTTGCACATGTGTCACCAATGAAGGTTTTGCTGTGTACCTGTTTCGGAGTGTTCCTCCAATGAAGTCTATGTTTGCTTTCTACCCATTTTTGTATTTGCGCTCGGACTACCTTTTTTGTGGTCCCAAGAGCTGGTTCTGGTCCAACATATGCTGTTGCTGAACCTCTTTTTGCGAGTTCGTCAGCTTGTTCATTTCCAGAAATACCATTATGTCCCGGCACCCACACCAATGTTACTTTAATGTGGTCTGCTAGTTCATTTAGTTCTTTCTTCTACTAGTCTGGATGTTACCTTGAGGCTATTTAAAGCCGCAAGGACTGCCTGGCTATCAGTTAGTATGTTTATCCTATGAGTGTCAGTCCTATATTTGTTAATTCTGACACATTCTAGGATGGCATAGATCTCTGCCTGAAATACAGAGGTATGTTTGCCTAGTGAGAAAGAGGCTTTTGTGTTTCTCTTTTCACTGTACACTCCTGCTCCTGTTCCTTCCCCTGTCTGTGATCCGTCTGTGTACCAGGTCTCTCCTCGGGGAAATTTCAGTCTGCTTGGGTCTTGCCAGTCCTTTCTGTGAGGTATTTCTACCTCATATTTAGGGTTTGGGAGAAGTTTAGTGGCCATATAGTCTGTTTTCATATCTAAAATGGCTTCACTTATGATGTCTTTAACAGATGTGTGTGCTGATCTAACTATTTTGTTGCTCAGATTATCTTGCTGCCTAAATAGTCCCATCCTTGCTTCCCCCATTATCACGAGGTGTAGTGGAGGAAGGTCGAATAAGGCTTCTAGTGCTGCCGTTGGCGTGCTTCTCATGCACCCTGCAATGCTGAGACATGCAAGTCTTTGCACCTTGCCTAGTCTCGTCATTGCATTCTTTTGTGTCGTCTTTGTCCACCAGACCAAAGACGCATATGTTATAATGGGTTTAACCACTACACTGTATATCCAGTGTATCATTCGCGGACTCAACCCCCATGTTTTCCCACAAGTTCGTCTTGCCATCATTAGTGTGGTTTCCTTGCTGCTACTTTTTCCATTTGTTTGGACCATGTTAATCTCGAGTCAATAATCACCCCGAGATATTTAACATCCATAGCCATCGGAATTTCCGTACCTTGAAGGTATAGTGGTCCCAAACCTGCCAAGTCCCTTCTCTTGGTGTAGGGTACTAAGTTTGATTTGGTGGGACTTATATTTAAACCAACCTCTGTCGTCCATTTCGTTACTATGTTCAGAACCTGTTGCATGCGCTCTCTGACCGTAGTACTGAATTTGCCTTGTGATATGATGACTAGATCATCCGCATATCCTAAGACAGTATGGTGTTCCTTTTTGAGTCTCCTTATCAGTCCGTCCATTACAAGGTTCCATATTAGAGGAGACAGTACTCCTCCTTGAGGACATCCCCTTGAAACTCGGGCTGACAATGTTGTGCCCATCAAGGTTGAGAATATCAGTCGGTCTTTCAGCATGCAGTCTATCCATCTGCAGCTTGTTTCATCAATTTGCTTTTGACGAATTGCCCTAGTGATTACTTTGTGGGAGGTGTTGTCAAAGGCTCTATATCAAGGAAGGCTGCTAATAATACTTCCTTATTTTCGAGAGCGTACTCTATTCCTTGTTTTGGAACTTATCTTGATGACATGTCCATTCTCCCCACAATAACCAATTGTGGATCTTGGCAAAAAAAGGGGCAATGACCCAAGTATTTGTGAAAAGGGCAAGTGCACAAAAGAAGGTTTTCCCCCCCATCAGGCTGACTAGGTTTGCAAAAATGGCGCAAGCGTTGCAAACAAAAACGTTGGGCAATGTAGAACCAACTGCAACAAGTAGACCTTCCTTCTCAGGGTTCCGGAAGAGACACTTCTCAGAAGAATTCCTTTCTTATTTAAATACGGGGAAGTCCGCAACAACATACAGTAGTGATCCCGTAACCCTACAGTTTGCAATAAGAACATTGAAAACAAATTTGATGAAGGATATCAAAGCAGATAGTATTACATAATTGAAGAATTTTCAGTAAATTAATACCATTGCTATGGCGATACCAAGAATGGAAGTTGAGGTAGAGGAATTCAGTGCTCTAACACAAGAACAAAAGGAAGAGAGGAGAGACGTAGAGATAAATAAGATATCACAAATATATGATTTAATAGTGAGCAAACTTGGTGAAGATGATAAGCCAATAATGGAGGAAAAATACAGCATGATAATAGATTTAGACATATCAAATCAAATAGCAGGAGTACTTGCCACCGTATTCACCTATTTGAGGAAAGCAGAAAATTCAGGCAGTTCTGAATCATCATTTAAGTACCGAGATTATGAAGCCACAGTGGGAGGCACCTCCATTAAAATAGGAGAGCTGGGAGCAGAAATAAAAACAGCATCTCTAACTCCAGATTTCTTAATATCCACACCAATAATGAACATAATGACTGGCTTCAAATGTTCATTTGACGAAGTCAGAACAGGTGTTACAAAATTCCAAACAAGAGAAGATCCACAAAGAAGAGGTGTTAAAAGGACTGCCAGAGGATCACAAAGAGAGGGTCAAAGATTGCAAGTGGATTCCAATTATAGAAGTTGAAACGTGAAGTTTCACAGTCGCCTTTGATATTCCTCCGGTAGCTTTGCCGTATCGTATAACCAGGGACTTGATGATAATTACTGTCACATATATCGTCCTAAGTGAAGGTGAACTGTGATCGCAAACAGCAAGCTCTCTTTCCTATCTAAGTTGTCTACTAAGAAAGACGTTAGCAGTTCAACCGCTGTGGGATATATCTTCAAATATCAAACATAATTTTTAAGAATCGAATTATTTCATTAATTATTATATTCCTACAGGTAAGATTCCATATTTCCCTTCTAATAGTTTTAGTGTTTATTAACGGATTTTGTATAAAATCTCTGGAATTTATTTAACATTTTAGGACACGTGACCTCGTGTTACCTTCACATTCCCTAAATTATTTCCTCCCCTTCCTTGAATAATTCTTCATAATTATTTCCCTTTCTTCAACAGTTTTCTGGTGAAGTTATTTTATTTTAATATTTCTTTAGCTAATTTCATGATCTCCAAAAAACAAAAAAAAAGTACTTGTTCTTAAAGATAGAAAAATTAACTTTACAGAGAGTTGATGATTTAATCATTGTAATATTGATTTTAATTTATTATGAATTATTTTAGCGGATGGCTTCATAGATTTTGATTCACAAAACTACTGAAACTGGAATAAGAATCTCAAATTTCCTATCTACCTTTAAACCGATTTTATGGTGTGATAAAAAACTTATGGACTTCGAGGCATACCTCCACTGCTGAGGGAACATTAATTTGGCCTGATACCCAAGAAGGCAGGGAGGCTTCCAAACTAGTACTTCCATTAAGATAAGTACCTAAGTATATCTAAAGAAGTTTTCACCAAAGTCAACCTTTCAAGTTGAAAATTCATATCTCGCATCATTTGTAAATCTTAAGGGCTTCACCCATTGTAATTTTATAAGTTGTAAATTTAAGGGCTTCACCCATTGTAATTTTATAAATTGTAAACTTAAGGGCTTCACCCACTAACATAGTTAATATATATCTATTTTCAGGATAGATTTGACATAAATCTTATATTTTTACATTTTACACTCATTAAATCCATATTTATTGTTATTGCTTAACTTGTGGAATTTTTATTTCAACTTCCTTCCTACTGAATTTATAGACACACAATTCAAAATATCAAATAGTGGATTATATAGTGAATGCTTAACTAACTGGACATAACTATATATTCATAGTTTCGGGGTTAACCTATTCTTTGTATAAAAAAAAGAAAGAAAACCACGTGGCGCTCAACTTTATTAACTACGTTATTTCAAGCTATAGTTCTGTTATTGTTGTTGCGTGGTCGTGGATTGTGGATTAACTGATTCACTAGTTTAACTTACATAACTTTATTTCACTTAAATTAAGACAAATAGTAAATAGTTAATAAATGGTTAATAGTGGACTGTATTACAAATTGTTACGTGATCCTCTTTTGAGGTTACAAATTTGAATCGTCGTCTCTCTGCTGGCGGCGGTGAATATTCGGGGCTCTCGCAGAGAATACGTTGTTGTCACGCGCTCATTAAATTCGAGGAAGTCCATAAAGTCTGAACATACCGCCCCTGTTGAAAAGTCCTACTTTTCAAAAGTTTCAACCGGTAACACACACAATTTTCGGGTTGAACGTTTCAACACGGTGCCGTTTGATAACTTTACCGAAACTACACGCACAATATTGTCGCTTCCGGGATGTAGTTCGATGATTCTTGCTACTGGCCAGCATAAAGGAGGCATGTTATCTTCTACTAGTATCACCAGCATGCCTACTTCAACCTGATTAACGCCATGCTTGATCCATTTGTTGCGATTTTGAAGACTTGTCAAATATTCCTTGTGCCAGCGGTCCCAAAAGTGCTGGTACAATTGCTGAAGTCGCTGATATCTGGTCAGTCGATGAGTTTTAACGTCTCTGAGATCTGATTGGGGAATGCTTGCGAGTGAGCTCCCAATCAGGAAGTGTGCAGGTGTTAAGGGTAAAAAGTCATTGATGTCATTGGAGATGGGGGTAATAGGACGGGAATTAAGACAGGATTCGATTTGAGTGAGTAGAGTGTTCATTTCATCATAATTTATATTTGAATTTCCTAATACGCGCCTCAAATGATATTTGGTAGATTTAACTGCAGCCTCCCACAGACCGCCCATGTGAGGTGCATGTGCGGGAATAAAATGCCAATTTATTTGCATTTTTGATAGAAATGAAGAAATAACGGAATTACGATATTTATCGGTTAAGAGTTCGTGAAGTTCTAAAAACCTATTATTCGCTCCGATGAAATTTGAGCCGTTGTCAGAGTAAATATCACTAGGTTTTCCTCGTCTGGAGCAAAACATTTTGAGTGCGTTTAAGAAACTGTCCGTTGTTAAATCGGGTGCTAACTCGATATGGGTCGCTTTTGTTGAAAAGCAGACAAAAATACATATGTAAGTTTTGATTAACCTACTTCTTCGTTGAGTACCCTCTTTAACGTATATTGGCCCTGCGTAATCTAAGCCGCTAACTGCGAAGGGTCTGTTAAATTTTAAGCGGTCACCCGGTAACGATCCCATCAAATATTGCATTGGTTTCGGGTTCGCGCGAAAACATCTTATACATGAATTTGTAATTCTCTTTACCGCGTTTTTACCATTGATTGGCCAAAATTTTAATCTTAATATACCTAACAAATTTTGAACACCGGCGTGTAAATGCTCGATATGAGCCTGTCGTATTATTAAATCTGTTAGTTTATGTCTATAAGGCAAGATTATTGGATGTTTTTGATCAAAGTCTAAATGTGAGTTTGTCAATCTACCTCCTACTCTTAGTATACCCTTTGTATCTAAGAAAGGTTGAAGAGATAAAATTTTGCTGTCATTTAAACATTGCGATTTCTCAAGTTTCGATATCTCTGGTTGAAATTGCTCTCGTTGTGCTAGTCGAATTAATATTAATAGAGATTCATCCAATTCCTGTACTGTTAAGTTTGTAGATTTAATTGATACTACATTTTTCAATCTGTTTTTAAATAGATAAATGTATGAAATGATTCGCTGTAATTTCTTTAAATCAGATTATTTTTCAAACCAGTTTATTTTATTAGTCGAATTAGTGGCGTATAGCGTTATAGTTTGTGGTTTTAACTCAGGCAATGTTTCTACGTTTACAACAATATCGTTGTTGATTTCGATATTAGAATCGTGTTTCAAAAAACTAGGTCCATGAAACCACATTTCGCATTTTATTAATTCTTCCGGGTTTAAGCCTCGCGAGATTATGTCGGCGGGATTATCTTTGCTTTGTATATGTTTCCATTCCGAAACGTCAGAAAGGTCGATTATTTTTGATACTCTATTACTTACGAAGGGTTTTAATTGGGAAGGTTCAATTCTAAGCCATGCCAACACTATCGTGGCATCAGTAAAATATGTTGTTTTGTAGCTAACCATATTAAGAATATTTTTTATTTTATATACTAGTTCAGCTAATAAAACAGCTGCTAATAATTCCAAGCGAGGAATAGTTACCTTTTTGAGTGGTGCTACCTTTGATTTCGCGGTCAAAAGTTTTAGCTTTCGTTCTCCGTTACGTTTAGTCGAACATAAATAAACGCATGCTCCATAAGCCTTTTCCGAGCTATCACTGAAACCATAAATTTCTACCTCGTGAGAATCTTTTTCCAAAACATGTCTTTCTATATTTATATTATTTAAAATGTGTATTTTTGACGTGAAGTTTAACCATGTTTCCTTTACATCATTTGGAACTTCTTCGTCCCAACTTAGTTTTAAACTCCATAATTTTTGTATAATTAATTTTGCCTTTATGACAACTGGTCCGATCAGGCCTAAAGGATCAAAAATTTGCGCTACCATCGATAATATTGTTCGTTTTGTGATATTGGTTTCGTTAAATTTTATATTAATAGAATATTTTAAAAGATCTGAACTCGCGTCCCAAGCTACACCTAAAGCCTTGAATTCTTTGTCGTGATATAAAACTAAATTATCGTCATCTTTATTGTTACTGTTTTTTAATATATAGTCGAGAATTGATATGTCGTTTGACGACCACTTTCTTAATTCGAAGCCCGCTTGAGTAAGAATATTCGTTATTTCGTGAAAGATGTTTTTTGCTTCGTGTATCGTATCTACGCTCAATAATAAGTCGTCCATATAAAAATTATTTTCAATTATTTCCGAAGTCCGAGGATATTTATTACGATTTTGTATAGCTAATTCTTTTAAGCACCTTGTAGCTTGATATGGCGCCGAAGATGTACCATAAGTTACGGTGTTAAGCTCATAAACTCTGATAGGTTCGTCCGTTGTGTCTCGCCACAAAATTTGTTGAAATTTTCTTTCACTCGGCTCAATTAAAATACACCTATACATCATTTTAATATCCGCGATTAAAACAAATTGCTTAAGTCGTAGTCGTAATAAAAGAGAAAAAAGGTCTGGTTGTATTGTCGGTCCCGTGCAGAGTAAATCGTTTAAAGATATGTTGGTGCTACTTTTTGCACTAGCGTCGAAAACTACCCTGCATTTAGTTGTTAAGGAATCCCTAAATACAGCTGAGTGCGGCAGAAAAAATGACTCATTATCTACAGAATCGTCTTCGTCTAAATTACATTTAAAAGTCATATGATTAAGAGTTTCGTATTCGTGCATAAAGTTAACATACTGTGATTTCATATCTACATTTTTATGTAGCCGTGATTCCAAGTTAAGAAATCGTTTCAATGCAGATGTTTTTGAATCGCCTAGCTTATTTTCGAAATTTTGTACAAAAGGATATGTAACGATAAACTTTCCAGTTTTGTCTTTACGAGTTGTAATTTTGAAATTATTTTCGCAATATTGATCTGCTTTCGATAACACTTTTTGTTGAGGCATTTCCTCTAACTCCCAAAACCTTGTGAGAGAATCGTATAATTTTTGATTTTTTGTATTTGTCGATACGTTGCATACCAATTTATTGTTCGCGTAATTTTTTAAATATAAATTTCCGGTTATAATCCATCCGAAATGGGTTTCTTGAAAAACGGGTAAATCGACTCCTAATTTTATTGTTTGGCCTTTAAGTAGTTCAAAGAAAATTCCTGCTCCGAGTAACAAGTCTATTTCTTTTGAAACGTTATACTCTTCGTCGGCCAAAATTATATTTTTTGGACATTTAATTTGCGATTTTTCAAATTCTATTGATGGCAATTTATCTGTGATTCGAGGTAATATTAAAAACGATAGTTCTCTTTCAAAATTTTCAATTCTCGATTTTATTTTAGCATTTGTTTTATAAGTTATATTTGTTTCGATTTGATTTACACCTCCTAACGGTATGTTTATTTTCTCACGTTTCAAATTTAATTTATTGCTCAACGATGCACTTATTAAATTTGGTTGACTTCCCGAGTCTAGCAAAGCCGTGCATTTTATCCATTTTTTGTTTTTATTTTGAATCAAAATTGTCGCAGTCGACAGTAAAACTTGATTTGATGCTAAGCACGTGTACGATAACGTTTTTTCTCCGTTTAACTCTGATTCATCATTATTATATTGTGTGTTCGTATGCTTATTTTCATTGAAGCTACAAAGTGTGTGTATTTCCGAAACTCGGCCGGTATCGTTTGTAACATGAGATGTGCTTGCTTGAATTTCGTTTGAATGCATAGATCGCCTAGATTGTTTTTCTTTCGTTAGCAATGTTGTGGTGCCGTTATTATTATTACTGACTACATCCGCTGTTTGTTGATTTTGAGAATTTTGATTTTGATTTCTATAGTTGTCAGCATGTAAGGCTGTATTGTGCTTTAAATTACAATTTTTACAACCTCTTGACCTGCAATCTGATTTTACATGACCGGGTCTTAAACAGTTGCTGCATAGTTTATTTTTTCTAATTTCGGAGTATTTTTCTGACAATGATAGATTCATGAATTTAGGACATTGATAAATGAAATGTTTTTCTTTACATATAACACAGTTGAAATAATTATTATTGTAATTAGTAGCGTGACAATTAATTTTTCTGATAGGCTCTCGATTCTGAAAATTTGTTCGCGAATTATCTTTATAATGTTGAAGATTATTGGGTTTAACATCATTCATTTGAACTGCTTCTAAAGTGAAACATTTTTTTGTTAAAAAGTCGGTTAGTTCTTTTAGTGTTGGTAATGTTTTATCGTTTTGTTTAAGCTCCCACTCTCGCTTCGTTTTATCATCTAATTTTCTCAAAATAATCGGTATTAATAATGCATCCCAATGTTCGATTGGTAATTTTAATTTTTCTAAGTTTTTCAAATGTTGACTAAAAGTGTCAATAAGTTTCCTCAACCCCTGTGCCGATTCTTTATTTACGTCTGGAAGGTTGAATAGTAAGCAATTTATGTGAAAGTTTATAATTACGCGCTTGTTATCATATCTTTTTTCTAGTAATTCCCTCGCGATTTTATAATTATCTCCCGTGGACTCTAACGATTCTATGATTTTTTGGGCCTCACCCTTACAACATAATTTAAGGTATAAAAACTTGTCAATGTCATTAAGATCGGTTCGTCGATCTACTACTGAATTGAATATATCTTTAAAACTTAACCAAGTATCATAAGATCCGTAAAATTTCGGTAGTTCGATATCTGGTAACTTGGCAACTGCGCCGCTTTGATTTATATTTTGAACACTGTTACCGGGTGTTGGTTTTGTTTCGCGTTTTTCGGACTCGTTTTTTATATAGGTTTTCCCTTTACCGATAACATTATAAAACATTTCTTCTATGTGATCTCTATGATGAGTTTCCTCGTGATCTAAAAACTCCAATCGTGTCTGACAACGATCAAATTCCGCGAAGTCGTCTTCAATGTTTTTCAACCGAATTTCTAATTGAATAATGTTTATATCTGGTCTCTCCAAATACTGACTGAATCTTTCTAAACGTGCAGAAACTACCTCGCGAATATGAAGTAATTCCGATGATTCTTCATCAATAGCTTTTTCGCTATTCGATTTATTTTTTGATTTTGGCATTATTATTCGATATCTCATATAAAACAACAATGAGGTAATAAGTTTGTTGAAAGCGAGTACTTAATTATTTAAAATAAAATGTGTTTCAAATTGTTTTACGTTTTCGTGTTAAAATAAATAATAATTAAGTTTGTTATAGTCGAGTACTTAACTATTAAAAGTTTTGATTTTTTGTACGAGTAAATATTTTCGTGATAAATTTATTGACAATATATTAAGTTAATCGAGTACTACTTAATAATTTGAAATAAATTTTGAGTTTATGTGAATATTTCACAGTACATTCGTGAACATGCAATAGATCGAGTACATGTAATTAATTGTTAAATTTGTAATTTTCGAGTTACTCACTACAATTATTTGAAATGAAATGTGTTAACGTGTATGAATGTGTAGGAATATGAATATTTAGGAAAATGGAACGAGCTCACCCTTCCTATACGTGTCTTGATTCGTGTATATCGTGATTTTCTGATTTTTTCATCCGGAACGATTGGACCAAAATGTTGCGTGCTCGTGGATTGTGGATTAACTGATTCACTAGTTTAACTTACATAACTTTATTTCACTTAAATTAAGACAAATAGTAAATAGTTAATAAATGGTTAATAGTGGACTGTATTACAAATTGTTACGTGATCCTCTTTTGAGGTTACAAATTTGAATCGTCGTCTCTCTGCTGGCGGCAGTGAATATTCGGGGCTCTCGCAGAGAATACGTTGTTGTCACGCGCTCATTAAATTCGAGGAAGTCCATAAAGTCTGAACAATTGTTTAAGTTCGGAGGAAACCACCCCTGAGAATCATTTTTAGAGTACAATTATTTTTTTTCTTTTCCAAGTAATTCTACAACTTTTCATTTAACATCCAACAATAGTAGATTCTAAGGTTTCATTTGGCGCCCAACGTGTTATTCACTATAGTTTTCATGTAATATTGTTTGCTTTTAATAGTCAGTTATCTTGCCTTTAACTGTCGTTTTTTCTTTGGCTATTATAGGGAAAATACTATAATATATGAAGTGTGTATAAATTTTGGTCAGGAGGATTGAATATATTTATATTTCTGTAAAGGGCTTATGAAAGATTGATATCTCACATAAAGAAAACCAGAGGTGAAAACTTAGTTTACAAATAGGGTTTGAAAGTGTATTGTTTCTTTTTCAAGTTATCTTACAAAATATCTTGAGTTTCTATAAATATTTTTACACTTTCAAGAACTTTTTTGTGAACTTATTATCTTGATACCCTACATATATTTTGATTACTTTTTACCTTAAATATGTGCATTTCGAGTGGTACCAAATTTAGAGGTTTGTCGAAGTTGTCTTACCTGTTTTCTTTTTTTATTGTTGTGTTTCTACCTTAATTACATTTTAAAAATAAAATAAATCATGTCTCAAAATTTTAAATTGAACGTAGATTATCTATTCAATCATGAACTCGAACATGAATTAGCATACCGGGGTCAATCAGTGTTAGCTACTTCAGCTGAACGTAGGAAAATACTACGTGGTGTTTTAGCAGAGGAATATTCTGGTAGAAGTTCTCTTTTATATGTTGACAATTTAGAAATTGATCAAGAAATCGCTGGTATTGAAACCACATTAGCGGATCTTGACAAAAAAATTAAAGATTTTGTAGGAACTGTCAGAGATACAGAACATCTAAGATTAACTTGTCGGTTAGGTCATGTAAATGCAAGAGCTACTCGATTAAATCATAATTTAAATGAGTTCACGACTGAACAAGAAAATTTCAAAAAAATACTCACACAACGAATACTCTTGTTGGAAGGAGAGTTAGATTCTCGATTATCGGGTACAAGCCAAGCTCATTCGACACCTGTCAATGACAATCAATCTTTTTCTTTTTCTAAACCAGTATCAGTTCATAAATGGGGGTTACATTTCTCTGGGGTTTCTCCTAAAGAGTCTCTTACAAGTTTTTTAGAAAAAGTAGAATGTTTAAAAATATCTAGGGGAGTTAGCGATACTGAACTTTTCTCTAGTGCCGCTGACTTGTTCACCGATCAAGCTTTTTATTGGTATTTGAATAATAGGACACAATTTCAAGATTGGGGTCAACTTGTAACTAAAATCAGATTTTCTTCCTTATAACTACCATGAAGATTTATTAGAGGAAATTAAAAATCGTAAACAACATCCTAATGAGAAAGTTACCCTTTTCATAAATTCTATGTGTAGTTTATTTAATAGGCTAGACATCAAACCAGATGAGTCAACTAAAATTAGAATCATTCAACGCAATTTGTTACCTAATTTTGTTCAACCATTAGCTTTACTAGATATTTTAACAATTTCGGATTTAACTACTAAATGTAAAAAACTTGGAGAAACATTCATGTACTCACAACACTCAAATACCTCTAACTTTGGTTCTCGAAAACAAAATTTACTTGAACCTGACTTAAGCTTACCTCATACTTCCTCTTACCGTCCGCACAATACTTTTTCCCGTCAAGTGTCTGCATTGAATACGAATATTGTATGTTGGAATTGTAACAATCAGAATCATACCTATAGTCAGTGCCTCATGCCTCGAAAATTGTTTTGCTATGGATGTGGTACACCTGGAGTGGTTAAAACTAAATGTACTAATTGTCAAAAAAACTGCTAAGGCGGTCGAGTATCGTCCCTATCTCTCCCAACCGCAGAAAAAAATCAACCAGGGACTTCTTCATCCAAGAAAAACAAAAACAAAGACAAAAGCAAAATAAAATCCAATTCCAACACACAAAATTCAAACAATTCAAAAAGTTAATAAATCAACTTCCTAATTGTTCTTCTCTGCATGACAATGTTTTAACCCAGTTTCATAAACCACCTATTTCTCGTACAGTATCTAAATTTGATAGGAAAGACTGGAATTCTTGGCTTAACTTTGTTAGAAAAGTTTATAAGAATTCTGATAGCTCAAGGTTTGAAATTTAGTACAATCCACCTTTTGGTTGTGTGGAATCATTCTTATGTTGATGTACAGATTTTCGGGAAAACATTTTCTTGTTTAATTGATACCGGTAGTAACTTAAGTTTGATAGGTTCGTTAGGACTTGATTTTCTTCAGGATTTATCTTTACCCATTCTAAAAGGACAATATAACAAGGTGTCCACCGCTGATGGAAAACTTCATGATGTGGTTGGTTCAGTGGAAACTTATGTCACATTAGATAAGATATCTCGGGCAATTACATTATTTATCTTACCTTCAGTAAAACATACAGTCATACTTGGTATAGATTTTCTTAAAATTTTCAATATTAAAATTGATTTTTCCAAATTCACTATAAACTTAAATTCTTTATCTGTAAATGTAATTAATACCGTACAGGATGTCTCAAATTTAACTTCAACGGAAACTGATAAACTTAATCAGGTTATTGAAAAATTTAAATCTCTTAGTCCTAAGGATAGGTTAGGTAAAACACATCTTTTAGAACATTTTATTGATACTGGAGATTCTCCACCTTTTAAGCAAAGTCAATATCCATTACCTCAAGCTTTACAAGGATACTTAAACCAAGAAATTGATAAGTTACTTGAATTAGGAGTTATTGAAGAAAGTAGATCTTCATATTGTTCACCTATTTGTTTAACTCAAAAATCTGATGGTTCAAACAGAGTTTGTTTTGATGGTCGAAAGCTTAATAGTGTTACCGTAAATAAAGATTCATATGCTTTACCTAATATTGAAGTTATTCTTAGTCAACTTAGGGATACTCGATATATTTCTAGTATCGATTTGAAACATGCTTTCTATCAAATACCTTTAGAGAAATCCTCTCGTCCTAAGACAGCTTTTGCAGTTCGATCTAAAGGACTTTTTCAATTCACATGTACTCCGTTTGGTTTAGTTTCTGCTCCTGCTTCCATGTGTAGACTAATGGACTTAGTCATAGGACCTTCCTTAGAACCTTACTGTTTTTATTACTTAGATGACATTATAATTTGTACCCCTTCCTTTGAAAAACATCTTGAGATATTGAATAAAGTTCATGATAAGTTGAAAGATGCCAATTTAACTATTAATATTAATAAATGTCACTTTTGTCGCCCTTCTCTTCGATATTTAGGATACACTTTGGATAAAAATGGTTTAGGTATAGACAGTGAGAAAACTAGTGTCATTTGTAACTATCCTGTCCCAAAAACTACTACTCAAGTACGCAGATTTCTAGGTATCGTTTCTTATTATCGTCGCTTCCTAAAAAGTTACTCAACTCTTTCTTCACCTATCTCTGATCTTTTGACTAACCGAAAGAAACATGCTCCAATTATTTGGACTCCAGAAGCCCAGAAAGCTTTTGAAAATATCAAGGTTGCTTCAACTTCTGCACCAGTACTTTGTAGTCCTAATTTTCATCGTCCATTCTTTTTAATGTGTGATGCTAGTGATGTAGGAGTCGGTAGTGTTCTTTTTCAACTTGAAGATGGATTAGAGCATCCAGTAGCTTACATGAGTAAAAAGCTTACGAAAGGTCAAAAGAAATTTTCTACTACGGAGAAAGAAGCTTTAGCTGTTCTTTTAGGGATAGAACATTTTCGATATTATCTTTTAGGTAGACACTTTACTGTCATAACAGATCATTCTTCTCTTGTCTGGTTATATAATATGAAAAAACCATCCCCTCGTCTCGCTCGATGGATTCTTCAATTGTCTCAATATAATTTCTCTATCGTTCACAGAAAATCTACAGGAACAGTACCTGCAGATTTCCTTTCTCGTATATCTGATATAAATGTCTTAGATTTATCTTTACTAAAGCCTGATAATTGGTACAAAGAGATGATTAAAAAGGTTACCAGTGATCCTGATAGTTATCCCAGTTTCAAGGTAGAAAATAATGTCTTGTATAAACATGTCTTTACCAAATATGTCGATATGAGTAACGTTACTGATTGGAAAATTGTGGTTCCAACTCCAAATAGGTCTGAACTTTTAACCAAATTTCATGATGACTCGACTTCAGCTCACTTTGGTGTATTCAAAACTTTAGAGCGAATTTCTGAGTTGTATTATTGGCCGAATATGAGACAGTCTGTACGCAGATATGTAAGGCGTTGTCAGGTTTGTGCCACATGTAAGCCTACAAATTTACTGATGAAGTTACTGATTTTACACCATCATTTTTAGTATTCGCTCGTAATGTACCTGTTGTAGGTTCTTTCTATGGAAAAATTGTAGATAATCCTATTAATAAACCTCAAATATCTGATAAGATTCATAGATTACAAGATTCTATATTTGAATTTGTTAGGAAGCGCCTTCATAAAGCATATGTGAAAACAAGTGCACGTTACAATTACAATTCATGCCTAAATACATACATTGTGTAGTGAATAAAGTTATCTCTCCCTTGATTTATGAACTGAAAGATTTAAATGGTAAAAATATTGGTCGTTGGCATATCAAAGACCTGAAGGAAAATATCTTATCTTCTGCTGACTCAAGTGACCACCAGGTGGAAAATTCAGAATCTGACTCTGAAATATCTTCTGATTAATTATCTGCTAATTCGTTTTATCTATTACCTATAAGTTTGGAATTCTTTCCTATTAATATCTTACATGTGTTCCTTCTCTGTTTTGATTTGCTATATATATATCTAATGAGGGATTAATTAGAGGTAACTATAGGTTATCTGAGATCCTGCTGCAATTAGAAATTTGGGAAAGTCTGTCTAATTCATACTTTCTATATGATTATTTAAATTTGAAAATAATGCTAAAAGGGAATATCGTGAACCTATGAATGTTGGTGTTCCTAATTATAGTTTTATGTAATGAATTCTTTGGGATAGTTTTTCCTGAGTATATATTTTATTTTTAGCTTTGTCCTATATGACAAAGACTAAATTATCTTTTTACGTTTCACTTGCGCTTCATGTTGCGTTCCAGAGGAGATCTCGACGTAGTGACGTAAAGTTTATCTTATCGTATCTAATCTTTGTCTTAATTGACAATATCTATCTCAAAAGTTGAGTACCGTTTTTTAGTTATCTGAATAGAATGAGATTTATTGAAAATTATTTCAATCGTTATAGCATTACAAGACAGAGGAGCATACATAATTTTTACTTGTTTTACCTAATTTTACTTTCCTAACTTATCTATCTCAATTTCTTTGTACCTTCTCGTTTATTAGTGGTTACGAATATATTTAGTAAGTTCAGTTGCCTTGTAAAGTAGACTGTTCCTTTGAATTAGTACTAAATGTGTTCATATTTTTAATTATCTTATTACCTTTAAGTTGTTGATTTTATTTAAATAACAATTTTTATTTAGCAGATGATGATCATTGGATATTGTACTTTATCTCGATAAGGTCTGGTAGTTAACTTTATCTTATCAATAGTATCTTTATATCGGAACCTTTTCTATTAGTAGGTTCAAGACTTGTCTAGGTTTTCCTTATAACTTCAGATAGGCTACAGATAAGTTCGGGAATTATTACCACACCTTTGAGTATGACATGCTTTTGTAACATGTTAGTGTCGGAATAATGGCCTGTTCCCTTTAGTACCGTATTTGTAGTATTTCTTTGTCGTTGTTTTTATTCTTTCTGATGTTGTAGCAAATCCTCTCACCGATTACGACGTTTTTTAAAAAAAAAAAAATACCTTATTGTGACGATTATTCTCTTTGAGAATATTACCTTTTCTTCTTTCTTATCTCTTATCTTTTTTCCTTAGTTATTTGTTACTGATAGTAGACGCAAATCTATCGATCTATCTGTAAAGATATACTTTGTTATCCTTTCCTCTCTTTTTTAGTTAATTTTTGCGTTTTTATTATTTGAAAAAATTGAATGGGGTGTGATTTTTTGAAATCACTTTCCTGTGTTGTTTCCAGTTCGACCTGAGGGTAACGAGGGACAGCACTGAAATTACATTTCTGTTCAATATTCTTTCCCACATCCCTTTACCTCACAACAAATGTATACTGCGCAGATGAGATTCGTGATGAGTGCCTATTCCCGGTGCAAATAATGGATGGCTAATGTTGGACCATCTTTATACCTTCCAACTTTTACGCTTTATCTCTTTCTTTTCTTTCTTCTCCCTATTATGACATTTTTTTTAACACCAGTAGGTGTTAATAATATCTCAGAAATAACCCTTCAGGTTATTCTTTTTAGCGTTAATGATATGCTATAATATCATTGAGTAAGCAGTACTCTGAACTGGACGTTTCCTATGGCTGAGGTTTCGTCATTGTCATTAGGTGAAGTGATTTGATTATTCTTGTTCTGGTGTCATTATAGATGAGTTGGAAGACGAGACCTATTTTGCTGCTACATAGGTGCAATTTCAACTTTTGGGTAGTCTCTTTCATCTTGACTCCTCTCTATCTTGATATCAGGCTGGATTTATTTGGATCATGTAGTTTGGTGGTAGTGATGGATCTCAATCATATTAAACAGCGGGGTGTAGTTTAGTATTTTTTTTATAGTATTCTAGTAATTTTTTCCGGATTTCTTTTTCTTTAGTTTTTTTTTTCTTTATGGCTTAAGTCATATATGTACCTTTTTGATTTTTTTTTGGTTGTCCAGTACCTTGTTTAGAAATCTGGTCATGTACCTTTGTGATTTTTTTTGGTTGTCCAGTACCTTGTTTAGAAATCTGGTCATGTACCTTTGTGATTTTTTTTTTGGTTGTCCAGTACCTTGTTTAGAAATCTGGTCATGTACCTTTGTGATTTTTTTTTTGGGCTGTCCAGTACCTTGTATAAAAATCTGGTCATCATTTTTTTTGAGATTTTAACCCTGTTTTTTTTACTAAAAAAAAAATTATTTCAATTTTTTTTTGAGGTTTCAACCCTGTTTTTTTTATTTGAAAAAAATTATTTCAATTTTTTTTTCTTCGGCTATTAAGGGAATGAAACGTGAAGTTTCACAGTCGCCGCCTTTGATATTCTTCCGGTTGCTTTGCCGTATCGTATAACCAGGGACTTGATGTTAATAATTACTGTCACATATATCGTCCTAAGTGGAGGTGAACTGTGATCGAAAACAGCAAGCTCTCTTTCCTATCTAACATGGAGACTAGATATAAGGAGCACAAACTGGTATAGGAAAAATGTCGAAAAAGTGGCCAGCGGTAAGCACAAATAGTAGATGGCGCGAGAGTAGCAAATTGGTCTAGATAAAGATTGAAGTTTGCCAATCAAGTTAACCTAACTTTAATTTGTTTACTTTTGTAATGGTAAAATGGTAAAAACGTGTGTTATGAAAAAATGTCAAGCTATATTAAAATGATGGAAAATATTCAGCGCGATCTCTGTAGTGTTTCTGGACAACAGTATGTAAAATATATTCACAATATATTCACGTTAACCTTAGCATTGGAAGGAATGAAGCAAATGATAAGTAAAATAATATAAGAACAGGCTCATATTGAAGATATCCCCCACAGAAAGAATGTCACTAATAATGAAGCTTCGCCAACGATCACCTATGTACTTTCATGAAAGCAAGTATCACTAATGAACAGCAAATGCTGCAGTCCCTGTAAAAACGAACAGCAATATCAAGTACAACAGATCTACATCAAGAAAATTTCATACATTTATCATACAATAATAATTGATATGCTGAGAACCTAACAGCAAGTTCAAATTATCTCCAGTACAGAATTATGCTCTCAGAGCTTCTGGACAGATGATATTTACCTTGTACTGATAATTTGCACATACGCCAAAACTTGGATACAAGTGATTGTAAAATGGTAGGTTCTATCTTGTACATATACCCTGTTTAATTTAGAAGTGTAATTCATTTTCTTTCGGGCATATAGCCTGAGAAGTATATGCTGCTTCTTAGTGAACGGTCTACTCTTTGAAAAGTAATTTCCAAATTTGTAAGGTGTTATAATAGTATGATCCTATTATCTTAATGTCTATTAAGTAAATAAAAAATGAATGCTTATTATCTTATGAATACATTTGTTTATATTTTTTTTTGAATCAATAAATTCTTCGAAAAGTACATATGTTTTCATTAAAAATTAATTACCTAATTCTATTTTCAATAGAAGAGAAAATGATTGTATTTACTATTTAATGTACATATAATTAAGTGTTTAAAAATGATATTCAACCTTTTCAGAATAAATTGAACAGTTTTATTATTAATTGGGTATCAGAGGGGATTAAAGAAAAGCTGTTTATCTAAATTGTTGAGAATTTTTATTCATTAGAATTAGTTGGGAGGTGGTACATATTTGTCATTTACTAACATAACTTAGCATAACTGAACCAATATTTGTACTGTAAGCAAGGGAAATCTAAACATTGCCTGGTTTGACAAAGAAAGACTGGTTGAGCTAGATTCAAGAAAGGTCATATACCAATCACTTTTTATATAAAATTAAGAGTTAATTGATGCTATTATTTTCAACTATAATTGATATTATGAGTCTTGTGAATTAAACTCTTTCTATATGTAGTCAGATCTATTTTACTAAACATATTGATTACAATTTATATAAAAACAATTCTTGCATGCCCATACACTAGGTACCACACCTTCTTCGAACTGTTTTGGTTTATTTCTAAATTCTACTTCAAACCGAGCTTCGAACACAAATATATAATACTCAATTATAGAACATGATGAAAACTAAGCCAATCACAATTTGTATATTTTACCATCTTGAAACCAAAATTGGTGTTGGTCAAGACCATATAATTGGAATTATTCAAGAGGAGTATTTTCTTCATTTGATTCCATTTCAATCAGCACTTAAAACTTTTTGATGTGACAAATGGACTCAATTGCTACCGCACAGTGACCAAAATTCTCTGTGGATTTTAATTTTACTCATCACCTTTTTCGGAGCATCGTCTGTCTAAAACATCATAAATAATGAATCAGTTACTTATGGGTACATATTTCAGATAAAAAGTAGAAGTGTAAAATTTCTTTATTGTTTTCATTACTATTTTGCAACAAAATTATATAATAATATTGAAGAAACTTACCTTTAACCAAACATAGCACCAGCTACTTATTTTTTCCTTGAAATTTGCTAAAACCATGCATAAAATGTAACCTAATTAAAATAAACAAACCATCCCCATTTACATAACCTTAAATAATTTACCATGACATTCCAACTAAACAAATCAGACCAATTTGCTACACTAGCGCCATCACAATTTCAGACATTCGATGGTCACTTTTTATAACACAGAGTTTGTGCTCCTTATCTCTATTCTCCATGCTATCTAAGTTGTCTACAAAGAAAGACGTTAGCAGTTAAACCGCTGTGGGATATATCTTCAAATATCAAACATAATTTTTAAGAATCGAATTATTTCATTAATTATTATATTCCTACAGGTAAGATTCCATATTTACCTTCTAATAGTTTTAGTGTTTATTAACGGATTTTGTATAAAATCTCTGGAATTTATTTAACATTTTAGGACACGTGACCTCGTGTTACCTTCATATTCCCTAAATTCTTTCCTTCCCTTCCTTGAATAATTCTTCATAATTATTTCCCTTTCTTCAACAATTCTCTGGTGAAGTTATTTTATTTTAATATTTCTTTAGCTTATTTCATAAGCTCTAAAAAAAAATGTACTTGTTCTTAAAGATAGAAAAATTAACTTCACAGAGAGTTGATGATGTAATCATTGTTATCATTGTAAGTAGTTTATTATGAATTATTTTAGCGGTTGGCTTCATAGATTTTTGTTTCACAAACCAACTGAAACTGGAATAAGTATCTAAAATTTCCTATCTACCGTTAAACCGATTTTATGGTGTGATAAGAACTTATGGACTTCGAGGCATACCTCCAATGCTGAGGGAACATTAATTTGGCCTGATACCCAAGAAGGCAGGGAGGCTTCCAAACTAGTACTTCCATTAAGATAAGTACCCAAAGTATATCTAAAGAAGTTTTTACCAAAGTCAACCTTTCAAGCTGAAAATTCATATCTACCATCATTTGTAAAACTTAAGGGCTTCACCCATTGTAAATTTATAAGTTGTAAATTTAAGGGCTTCACCCATTGTAATTTTATAAATTGTAAACTTAAGGGCTTCACCCACTAACATAGTTGATATATTTATTTTTAGGATAGATTTGACATAAATTTTATATTTTTACATTTTACACTTATTGAATCCATATTTATTGTTATTGCTTAACTTGCGGAATTTTTATTTCAACTTCCTTCCTACTGAATTTATAGACACACAATTCAAAATATCAAATAGTGGATTATATAGTGAATGCTTAACTAACTGGACATAACTATATATTCATAGTTTCGGGGTTAACCTATTCTTTGTATAAAAAAAAGAAAGAAAACCACGTGGCGCTCAACTTTATTAACTACGTTATTTCAAGTTATAGTTCTGTTATTGTTTAAGTTCGGAGGAAACCACCCCTGAGAATCATTTTAGAGTACAATTATATATTTTCTTTTCCAAGTACTTTTTATTTAACATCTAACATTAGTAAAGTAAAAGGTTTCAGAGAAAAAATAAGGTTTTAATGTCCAGTATGATGAGAGCCACATAGTTTTTTTGCATACCTTCATCTTCCGGCCGCCATGACTGTAGATCTTCCTTTTCGGAAGCCGTATTGATTTTCCGATAATTCTTTGTTAGCCTCTAGTTCCTTTTTCACTCGAGCTTTTATTATACGCTCGTATATCCTACCGAAGCAGTCTAGTAGGCAGATGGGCCTGTAAGATGATATGTCGTCTGATGGTTTTCCCTTTTTCCATATCATCACCAGGGCAGCGGTTCTGAATTGCTTAAGAAATTCTTGTTTTGCTAGATTATTTAAAATGCCCATGAATATATCTGGCCTTATGTTTATGGCTGCCTTCAGAAATGCCACTGGTATATATATATATATATATTGAAGTAAAACACTTGCTAGGTGATTGAGAACTAAACTTTATTTTTCAGTATCAGTCTAGTATAATTAATAATTTTACTTTTTACAATTTTGCCATAGGCGGCTCGTTAACATATTAAAATTATAAAGGTTAATATGTTACATCTCCCATTGTATAATAAAAAAAAATGAAAAATAAACTTTTATCTCAATTAAAAAGTAAACAAAAAGATTATAGTACTCAACTAATTCCCAAATCTAATAAACATGGTTAATACTAATTACTGAAAAAAAAATAGAAAATAAAATAGTTCAAGTATAACCAAGTCTTTCTGGTTTTTTCACTACTCTACCTGAAGATGTTGTTGGTGGCACATTATAAACCTCTGGTTCAAATAAAAAACTTAAATTATAGTCTTCATATCTTTCCTCCTTCTTCACTTTTATTTTGGATTCTGTCTCGGGTTCTGACAAACAATTTTAATGTGTTTGTAATAATCTTCTAAAGATTCATTTGCACCGCGATCGCTTACACGAAGCGTTTCTTGCTGGTTGCAAACTAACATAGCTTTACTACCTACTGATTCGTGGGATACACATTTATTAAAGTATTTTGGTCCTTTACGACTCAAAAAGCTGAGCTTATCTGCTAATGCATCTATATCATCTCTTAGCTCAGTTTGGATGTACGCTGCGGGTTGAGTAATACAGGTGCGTTTGGCAAACCTCGCCATTTAGTTCCTGGAATAGGATTATTACGGTAGAACCGTCTCCTGTATTCAACCGGCGTCTGCTCATCAGCCAGCGATTCAACAGTGTCTCTCAATGTGGACAATGTTATTTGTTCAGCCTGAGGAATGTACTTGTGTTGGCTTCGGGAATAGTTACTTCTTCCGAGCCTCGGCACATACAAGAAGTCTCCCACCTTGACTTGACCGATTGTTTTTATAACACTAGAAATTTGATCAGGCACCATTGTTATGGATTTAGTCGTGCTAATTAGCGATTCGTTACACTCGAAGGAGTAAAAGTAATCTGAGTGCAACTGTACTACCTGGACACCTCGTTGGGTGATTATCATCTGAGCTTCGAAAAGTGCTAAGCCTACTCTATACATTTCGTAGATTGAACCGTTTATGGGTATGTTTGAAAATTGTCTCAAAGCCATGAATACATGTGTGGTTCCAAAACCAATGGACCTAGTCGTAATACAGATTGAGATAGCTTTAAACGTGTTAATTGCCTCTAATTTATTAATTGCGTCATTTGCGTCTTTTATACCTGGAAACGTTCTTCGTCTTAAACTCTCAGATAAATCATGTTGTGTTGTAGCGGAACGTTCGTTTCGAAAGTTTGATACTCGGTTCTTCTGGTAGTTACTATGGCTAGTGTTACCACGTCCTCGCGTGGATCGGCCTCTAGGAGCTGGTCTACTTACTGAACGTCTTAATGCGTCCAAATCGTCCTCTTCGATTCCTCTACGGAATTCTCGCCTTGAATCTTCAAATGTTTTTAACATTTTGGTAAATACATTTTGTCAACCTACGGGTCTGTAATCAGTATCCCAAAAATCCTAAAAAAAAAAATATCATATATTTTAATATTGAAGTAAAACACTTGCTAGGTGATTGAGAACTAAACTCTATTTTTCAGTATCAGTCTAGTATAATTAATAATTTTACTTTTTACAATTTTGCCATAGGCGGCTCGTTAACATATTAGATTTATAAAGGTTAATATGTTACACTTCCCTGTGTTTCTGACGTTCTCTACGAACTTTATTTCTATCAATAACTTTACTGGTATCCGTTTCATTGACAAGGCCAAGGTCCTGGAGAAGAGCAGATGAAAGAGAAGCTGCTGCTCTGTCTGAAACTCTTCGACGGTCACATTCTCTGGCAAATGTAGAAAGTTTATGTCTCATTTGATCTTTTGAAGATCCACCAGAAAAAAAAGAAGACGGTTGTGGATCAAAGTTCTGGGACTCACTCGAAGTGTATATTTTTTCTATTTCCTCTTCTACTTCTTCTTCTCCTTTCTCTTCGTTTTCCGATGAGATGTTTCCAAACTCTTCACAGTCACTGATTTCCTTTGAACTAGATTGTTGCAAATATGCTTTCGGGTGGTTAATGTCATCTCGTTTTTTCTTCCGTTCTTGTCTTTTTTGCAACTGCTTGGTAGTTTTGATGTCTAGTGGCCCTATTATCATAGTCCTGGCTCCTCGCTGATCGGTCAAAAATACTCTTTCATTTACTGGAACCTTTCTTTCCTTTGAGCAGCAACATAATGCAAAATCACTACATTTGCAGCAGGCAATGTCAAAAAGGGTTTGCTCCCACTTACACTTCACTTCGTCCAATTTCTTTTTATAACTGTCAGATTCCTTTCTACCTTTGTAGGGTTTTAGACATTTTCTATAGTCATTGTTAACCTTCGTTATTTTTTCAACGATTTTCTTGTTCTTTCGAAATCATTGAAACAGGTGGGTATTTGTTTGCCATAAGATTTTTAGTGTGGTTTCTAACCAGTAGAAAATTTAGAATAACGTCTGCATTTGTAGGAAGAACCCTTAATGACATCTCGGTTGGGTGGCCAAATATAGGGCAAATAGAAGAATTTCTAGTGGGAAGGCTGCCTGAACTCATTCTGCCTAATGCTTCTGTGACAAAAAAAATAAGTAGTTGAAGTAATGAAATTATTAATTAATGGGAAAAAATGTATACTGAAAATAAATTGAAAAAACACCGTATCAACGAGTTTATTTATTCAATCAATCAATTACATTGTCGTCTAAAGTATCTAAATCACTCAACTTTGAACCAACTTTACTCATTTGATGAATAGATTAATTTAATTATTTTATACCCCTATCTTTTGACAACCTGAAAAAAAAGTCACTTGGAATGTAAGTACTTATGGGGCACCCGAGGGAGAACCTGAAGGGAGAAAAAAAATTTGTAAGAAAAACATTACGTCACCATGCCACGGCCCGTAATGGGTGGGGAACCTGAAGAAAATGCTCAAATGATTTTTTTTTCGAATAAAATTCTTGTCTGTCTGTTTAAAATATCATACCACCAAGGCCGTAGAAAAAAATTAAAAAAAATTGGGCACCTGAAAAAAAATTTCGAAAATTTTTTTGATTTGTTTTTTCTTCTTCTATGAGGGTTTAGCAACTTTTGCAACCTAGGCCAACCTAAAAAAAATATAAAATATTTTCGATCCACCTTATTGTATAGCCAAACTTGAATCGCTTTTCCAAAAATTAACTAAGAATGACGCAAGGTCAAACAATGAGAAATCAAATATAGTACTTCCTCAAATCAATATTAAACCCTTTGCAGGGCAGGCTTCAGAATGGTCTTCATTTTTTGATTTATTTACCGCCTTAGTTATAAATAATTCTAAATTGAAATCTGATGGCGAAAAATTCTACTATTTAAAGGGTCTACTTAGAGGCCAACCGTTGCAACTAATTGAATCGTTAAGCGTGAATAATCAAAATTTTGATGTCGCTATTAATATTTTAAAAAATGCTTATGACAATAAGACTAAATTGCTTAATTCATTGTATCAAACACTGCTTGATCAAAAATCGGTTGTAAAAAGCAACCCAACGGAGCTGAGAGAATTTTGTATCACTTCACGTAAAACTCTGGATTTAATCAAAAACATGGCTTTAACCCCAGAACAAAATTTCGAGACATTAATAATATTTTTACTGGGGAAAAAATTAGATTTTCAAAGTAGAAAAGCATTTGAGAGCGAGCGCGATACCACAACCATGGCGACTACCGATTTATTTATTGAATTTATTAAAAAACGCTATTCAGTTTTAGAAAGTTTGGATATTTTTGAAAATAGTAGTAAACAGAATTCCACTAGAATGGATCGTAATAGGGAAAAGTCTAGCTTTCATAGTAGTATTGATAGAAACACTCGTCCACCTGTTTCCGGGAATTCCGGTCGCTTAAATAATAATCAACTCTGCTTATATTGCTCTGATTCCGCACATCATTTGTATAAATTCTCCAAATTTTTGTCGATAAGTCCTCACGAGAGGCATCAATTCGCTAAAACACAACATCTTTGTTTGAATTGCCCAAGTAGCCAACATGTGATTGCCTCATGTAAATCATTACATAGATGTATAGCGTGTGGAAAGAGTCACCATTCACTTTTGCATTTTGACACTAGGCAAAACATAGCGCCAAACAGACAAACTCCTTCTACTTCTCAGAGTAGAACAACTATTTATAATCCCCCATTGCATAATGCAGCTCGTGTAAATAATACTAATATTGGTGCAAATCCACCAAATGTACATAGTCCTCCTGTAAATAGTTCATCGGGATCTAGTATGATGGTAAATCCCTCTAATTCCCAAACCTCGTTGACAACTTTGAGTATTATAAATAAAGTAGTACTTTTACCCACTGCTTTAGTCAATGTACATACAAATAATGATCAAAGTGTTGTTGGTAGACTATTACTTGACTCTGCTAGCCAGATTAGTGTAGTATCTAGAAAATTTGTAGAAAAATTAAATATTCCTGAAAGGTCACAAACGGTGACTATTTCCGGTTTGGGTAGAGATAAATGCACACATAGTGAAAAAATCGTTGATATAAGATTTACTTCGCAAGTACCGCCTTTTTATACTTTCAATGTTTCTTGCTCAGTAATAGATGAAATTACAAATCGCTTACCTCAGTTTACTATATCACCTGACAAGTTTAAATTACCCGACCATATCAAGATGGATTTGGCGGATCCCACATTTTATCAACCTGGCATATAGATATACTAATAGGTGCCGACTTATATTTCAATCTCTTGAAAAATGACGTTATTTGTTCAGGTGTAAATTCACCTCCCTTTGTTAGTACCCATCTGGGTTATGTTATAGCCGGCCCTGTACCGGAAAATCGCGTTGAATGTGGATCAAACAAAAATAGTTTCGCTTTATCCTTTTTTACCACACAAGACCTCCCTTCAGAGGAATCTTGTCCGCTGACTAGTTTAGTAGAAAGCTTTTGGGAGCTGGAAGAAATACCCGACAGCACGGGACTTTCCAGTGAAGAACAGATTGCTGAAGATTTATTTTTACAGACTACAAAAATTTTACCATCCGGTCGCTACCAGGTTCAAATGCCGATCGTTTCAACTGAAAATAAAAAATTAGGCCAATCTTTTAGTATGGCTAAACAACGATTTATTAACTTGGAGAAAAAGTTTGTTAACAATCCTGAATTTCGTGAAAATGATAAAAATATCATTTCTGAATACATTTCTTTAAAACATGCTAGAGTGATTCCCGTGTCAATATTTTGTGAAGTAGCTCGCGAAGTTAAGTACTTCATACCTCATAGAGCGGTAATTAAGGAAGATAGCGCTTCCACCAAAATGAGAGTGGTATTTGATTTTTCAACCCGATCAGATTCGGGGGTATCTCTCAATGATATAACTTTGAAAGGCTATACGGTCCAGGACAGCCTATTTGATATTGTTACGCGAGTGCCCCAGCGAAATTCCTGTATGAGACGCTTATGACCGTAATCGACCATTTCAAGATTACCTGCCCTACGTCCCCTCCCATGCCCCTCCACGCTACTAGCCAACGAAAACGTTCCAGAGACTTCGAGAGTTCAGACCGCCATCCCCTTCATAGACTACCCACCGGTGACGAGAGAAGATCGGGAGTGTTCTAGAGAAATCTAGTCTATTTAGCGCCTCCACCAGAAAGACGAGAACATTCCAGAGACCTACAATTTTCCATATAAGCATCGCCACACAGGGCGGAGAAAACAGTTAACAGTGAACAGTCAACAATCATCAGATAGTTGAGACGTAGTCGCATAGATGGACACTGTAGTGCTTATACTAAAGACAAACCGATCAATAAAGTGTTAAACAGTGACGTTCATATAAATTAGTTTAGTTAGTTAGTTAAGTGTTTGATATAAATTAGTAAATTGAGGACCGTACATATAAATCTGTAAATATAAATTAATTAGTTGTAAATATAAATTAAAATAAACGTTACATTGGTGTCAGAAGTGGGATTAAAAAATAAATATACAGGAAGATGGCGAAGAAACTTAGTGAATTGAAAGTTTCAGAACTTCGAAGAGAGTTGGAGGATTACGAATTGGACACAAGTGGGACCAAGTCGGTGTTAGTAGATCGATTGAAAAATGCTATGATTAACAATGGATTGGACCCGGAAACGTTCGAATTCACCGACGAAGCGTCCGCCTCTATAACATCCTCCATTAAAAGAGAATTGTCTTAGAATAGAATAGAAAACAAAATGTCTTCGATGGAAAACAAAATGTCGGACATGAAAAATGAAATTTCGACAGATATAAAAAACGAAATTTCATCCATGGAAAGTGAACTTTCGGCGGATATAGAGAATAAAATGTCTGACATGGAAAATAAACTTTCGGCGGACATGGAAAATAAAATGACGGCCATGAAAACTAATATTTCTACCGTAGAAGAAAAAATTAAAAGAATGGAGCAAGAAATGAAACAAAAAATCGAAGAAATGGAAAAGAAGACTAGTAATAGCTCGTATATTACAACTAGTCAGGCCCCGAACAACTGCGAACTAGGAGAAAAAGTGGAATTGAAACCGAAAATAGAAAATGATATTAACAGCCGAGTGAAACTGCCAACTTTCGATGGTAAAACGTCATGGCCGAACTATCTCAAACAATTCGAGGCCGCATCGAAGGCGAACAATTGGAGTGAAAAGGAAAAAGCGTTGAATTTAACTCTTGCCCTGAGAGGTGACGCCATGGATATCCTTCAGACCATTCCAGTGGAAGAAACCGATGATTTTGAGCAGCTCAAAAAGCGACTAAACATGAGATATGGCTTGGAACACCTGGAGCATCTGTACCAGTCCCAGCTGAAAAACCGCAAACAAAAACGCGACGAAACTCTGCAAGAATTCGAAGCGGACATTGCGAGGTTGGTGCGGTTTGCTTATCCATCAGCACCGGAGAATGTCATGGAATGTTTAGGGGTACAGGCATTCATCGACGGAGTTCGTGACAACGAAATGCAGAGAACTCTACGTTTGGCTCGGCATAAGACACTGGTCGACGTACTCTCTGCAGCCGTGGAGTACGAAGCTGCTACACAGGCTTCCGGAGTGTACAGTAAGGTGAGGGCTGTAGCAGACGAAGAAGTGGAGAACAAGCTCGACCAGCTTGTCAACATGATGAAAAGCATTTCAAATGGAAAGCCGAAAGCTGTGAGATGCTGGAATTGTGGAGAAATAGGACATGTACGCAGTTCGTGCAAGCAACCAAGAACTGCTACAAACAAAAACGACCAGCAGGAAAACTAGAAAGGGTCGGCCATCAGAGGGCAGCTTCGACCCGAAGACCTTCCAAAGACCCTCTCATCCTAATAGCCTCTCTGAAATGAGTGATGATAGTGTATACGTGGATGGTGAAATTAATGGAAAGAAGTATACACTATTGGTGGACACTGGAGCAACGAGGACTATTATTCGTCCCGAGACTGTCAACTCCCGAAAACGACTGTTACCGACCAGACTGCGACTCAAGACTGCTACAGGTGAAAGCGCCAACGTCCATGGAGAACTACCAGTGCAATTGGGAATTGGCACAGAGAAGTTCACCCACACTGTGGTTGTCGCTGATATCGAAGAGGATATAATACTCGGAATGGACGTTATGAACCTACATGGCTTTCAGCTAGATTTCAAGAACCGAGTGATAAGAGTAGGTTCTGAAGAAGTATTCCTTCAGATAGTTATCCGCTGCCAAGAATCGACGACACTCTGGATACGCTGGTCGGTAGCAAATTGTTTTCTACCTTGGACTTGAAGTCTGGATATTGGCAGGTAGAAATGGATCCAGCCGATAAAGAAAAGACAGCGTTTACTACTGGATCTGGGCTATGACATTTCACCGTTATGCCATTTGGACTGTGCAATGCCCCCGCAACGTTCGAAAGATTGATGGAAAACGTATTGCGAGGGTTGTCCTGGAAGACCTGCTTAGTATACCTTGATGACATCATAGTCTTGAGAAGGACATTCGAAGAACATCGGAAGAATTTGGAAGATGTCTTCAAAAGGCTGCAAGCTGCCCAACTGATGCTCAACCCCAAGAAATGTCAACTATTTCAAAGCAAAGTCAATTACCTAGGCCATGTAGTCAGCAAGGATGGTGTAGCTGTAGACGAAGAAAAAGTTGCTGCTGTACGAAAGTGGCCAAGACCTACCGACAAGCACCAAGCTAGAAGCTTCCTTGGACTCTGTACATATTACAGGCGATTTATGAAGAAGTTTGCAGATATCGCTAAGCCTTTGACACGACTCACAGAGGAAGCAAGGGAGTTTCACTGGGACGAAGATTGCCAAACTTCGTTCGAAACCTTAAAGAAGCATTTGACTTCTGCACCCATACTCGGCTATCCACTACCAGATGGAGAATTCATATTAGATACTGATGCTAGCAATGTTGGAATTGGAGGAGTGCTATCACAAGTTCAAGGAGGACAAGAGAAAGTTCTGGGATATTTTAGCAAAGTCCTTTCCAAACCAGAACAAAACTACTGCGTCACAAGAAGAGAGCTACTAGCAGTAGTGAAGTCCGTGGAGCACTTCTATCAGTATCTGTATGGGAAGAAATTTGTGATTAGAACCGATCATGCAGCACTTGAGTGGCTTATGCAATTTAAGAACCCTGAAGGACAAATCGCCAGATGGATAGAGCGGCTCCAAGAATATAATTTCACTATTGAGCATAGAGCCGGAATGAGCCACCGAAATGCAGACACCCTATCAAGAAGACCATGTCCTGCAGAATGCTCCCATTGCAGTAAAACAGAAGCTAAGGAAGCTGCGATTCGAAGAACCACGGTGACCAGCGACGAATGGACACCAGAAAAGCTGGAAGAGGCACAAGAGAACGATCCCGACTTGAAGAGAATCCGACATTGGAAAGAGGAACACTGTCGACCTACTTGGCAGGAGATTTCAAGATACTCGCCAACGATGAAATCGTATTGGACCCAGTGGGACTCGCTGGTTCTGGAAAACGGTTTGCTACAGCGAGTAGTCGAGAACGATGATGGTTCCGGAAGTAGAAGACAGTTGGTGATTCCAAGATTAAGGGTAGTAACAGTACTGCAGAAATTACACGACAGTCCATCAGGACATCTAGGTGTGAAGAAGACCCTCCAGAGGGTGCGAGAACGGTTTTACTGGATGCACAGTTCCGAAGATGTCAAAGACTGGTGTAAGAAATGCACTACCTGTGCCACGGCCAATGGACCGCACGGGAGAAGAAAGGCTCCCATGAAGCAGTACAATGTCGGAAGCCCTTTCGAACGCATTGCCCTGGATATTGCCGGACCGTTTCCACCGACAGCAGATGGCAGCAGGTACATTTTGGTGGTGATGGACTATTTCACAAAATGGGTGGAAGCGTATGCCATTCCAAACCAAGAAGCCGCAACTGTTGCCGACGTGCTTGTTAAGGAGTTTATTTGCCGATATGGAGTGCCCCTGGAAATACACAGCGACCAGGGCAGAAACTTCGAAAGCCAGCTGTTTCAGGAAGTTTGTGATAAGCTCGGCATGAAGAAAACGAGAACTACTGCTCTACATCCACAGTCGGACGGAATGGTTGAGCGAATGAACAGAACTCTTGGCAAATACTTGTCCAAAGTAGTATCTAACCATCAGCGAGATTGGGACCAGTATCTCTCGCTATTTGCGATGGCCTACAGATCCGCCATCAATGAGTCTACCGGCCAAACACCAGCAAAAGTTCTGTTCGGACGCGAAATGAGATTACCCTGCGACCTTGAATTTGGATGCCGACCCGGAGAAGACATAGCTGGTGAAGATTACGTAACCCAGCTGAGAAAACGAATGGACGACATACACGAGTTGGTTCGATCGAATCTCCAGATCGCTAGCGATAGGATGAAGAAAAGGTACGATACGCAAGCTACGGAAGGAGGTTTCCACGAAGGAGACAAAGTCTGGCTGCATAACCCAAGAAGACAAAAGGGTTTTTCTCCAAAGTTGCAGAAAGCTTGGGACGGTCCGTACCTTGTAAATAAAAAATCAACGACGTCATTTATCGCATTACCAAGATCCCAAACGGAAAGCCAAAGGTGGTACACCGTAATCGATTAGCGCCATCTGAGGGTGACTACGATGAGGAAATAAGACAACTCCAAGAAGTAGCCGATCCTGCTTTTGTAGAGTTCATGGGTGCTTATGGTGGTACCGGAAAAGCAAGATACGGCGTCACCACGGAGAAACGACAAGATCTGCTCACCGTGCCGGAGGAATACTCACTGGCAATAAACATCCCTGCCAGCAAACCGATGCACGTGGATTGCCATCTCTGTTAATAAAGAAGAGTGGCGCACGAAATTTGGAGAACCAGTTACCAGTACCAGGTAAAGCTTTGAAGGTACAAGATGGCACCCGTTACAATTTCCACCTAGTGACGAGAAACACCTTCGACGAAAGACCAACGTACGAGAATGTCTGGGAAGCTTTACTAAACTTGAGAGAGCATGTGCTTGAACTGAACGTGCATAGGCTAGCCATGCCTAAGATTGAATGTAGGCATTTAGATTGGCGGATAATCCGTAACATGGTAGAAGTAATATTCCGAGACACCGAAGTGCAGGTACTTGTCTGCGGTCATTCCCAGGAGGCACAGTCAACGGAGAAGACGGTCGCATGTTACTTCCATGCAACTGGAAAATGTAACAAGGGAACCAGTTGCCGATACAGTCATCTCGTCTCAGTTTCTTAGTTAGTTCCAGGAGGAACTGTCTCTTAAGGAGGGGGCAATGTTACGCGAGTGCCCCAGCGAAATTCCTGTATGAGACGCTTATGACCGTAATCGACCATTTCAAGATTACCTGCCCTACGTCCCCTCCCATGCCCCTCCACGCTACTAGCCGACGAAAACGTTCCAGAGACTTCGAGAGTTCAGACCGCCATCCCCTCCATAGACTACCCACCGGTGACGAGAGAAGATCGGGAGTGTTCTAGAGAAATCTAGTCTATTTAGCGCTTCCACCAGAAAAACGAGAACATTCCAGAGACCTACAATTTTCCATATAAGCATCGCCACACAGGGCGAAGAAAACAGTTAACAGTGAACAGTCAACAATCATCAGATAGTTGAGACGTAGTCGCATAGATGGACACTGTAGTGCTTATACTAAAGACAAACCGATCAATAAAGTGTTAAACAGTGACGTTCATATAAATTAGTGTAGTTAGTTAGTTAAGTGTTAAATATAAATTAGTAAATTAAGGACCGTACATATAAATCTGTAAATATAAATTAATTAGTTGTAAATATAAATTAAAATGAACGTTACAATATTCTTTGTCGATTTAGATATTTTAAATTTGTACTTTGTGCTGATATCCAACAAATGTTTAGAATGATAGAATTAGATCCAACGCAACGACATCTACAGAAAATTCTTTGGCGCGATAATTCAGCCGAATGCTTCCAATGTATCAAACTTTCTCGTCTAAGTTTTGGGCAAACGTGTGCCCCCTTCCTCGCTACTAGGGTCCTGAAGGACATCGCTTTGAAAAATTCTGAGTTCCGTGAAGCTCAATATGCAATTTTGTTTCAGACTTACATGGACGATATTTTAAGTGGCACAGATGACGCAAATCAATTAGAAAAACTCTACAATGAGTTAAATGCTGTATTAAATAAACATGGTTTCCTGCTTCATAAATGGCAATCAAACTCGCATGACTTTCTAGAAAAAATATCCCCAGTTCCCTCAATGGAACTAGATTTGAACTTGAATAACTCTCCTAATAAAATTTTAGTTCTTAAATGGAACCCTTTGTCCGATTCATTGAATATTAATACCACTTCTATTCCAGAAACCCCTATTTTAACGAAAATAATTATTTTAAGCATCGTGGCTAGTACCTACGACCCTTTAGGTATAGTAAATCCATTGATAGTCCTAGGTAAATTAATCTTACAATCTGTTTGGCAATTGCGAATAGATTGGGACACTCCTATTACAGAAATTGATATCATTCAAAACTTTGTAGCAATATTAGATGAAATATCCCAATTATGAATCCCCCGTTTTCTTAAATAAAATAAAACTGTAGTACCTATTTCATTACATGGCTTTAGCGACGCAAGTCAGCTAGCGTATGGTGGTTGCGTCTATTTAGTTGCTGAATATTCCGACAGTTCATTCACGACTCGTTTAATACCCGCAAAATCGCGGGTTAATCCATTGAAAGCTAAGTTAACAATTCCAAAATTAGAGTTGTGCGCGATGGATCTTCTTTCTAAATTGGTTAGTAAATTAATTGAAATTTTTAAAACTTTGGTTACATTCGATTCTATAAACCTCTGGTCAGACTCTCTTGTCTCGCTTAGTTGGGTGAAACGCAATGCGAACGAATTTTCTCCCTTTGTATCTAGACGTGTTCTTGCTATTGAAGCAAATAGTATCAATTCAACCTGGCGACATATTGTTTCTCACTTGAACCCCGCAGACCCCTTATCTCGAGGCAACTTCTCTAAAAACCTTCGTAATTTTTGGCTACATGGACCTAACTTTCTTACTCAAGGAAATAAACTCGACTCACTTGACTCCTTCCAAATGATAGATGATTTACCCGAAACAAAAAAGGTGAATCTAACTGTAGTAAAATCTGCCCGTCTGGCAAACCGTTTTCTCACGTTTCTCAAAATTCGCCAAATTACAGCGAGTACAGCATATATTTTTAGATTTATTAATAATGTAAAAAATAGAGATGGAAAAAATCGTGGTCCCTTGTTAGTAGATGAGCTAAGAAATTCTCATGACTTCATTATACGCCAAATTCAGCAGGAATATTTTCCTCACGAATTAAATTTATTAATGCTTCAAAAACCTATTACAAATAATAAACTTCTCCCACTGAATATATTTATTGACAGTAACGGCATTCTTAGAGTTGGAGATCGCTTACAAAACGCTGATATGGATTACGACAAAAAATTTCCCATTTTATTACCCGCAGATAATTTCGTAGTTGATCTTTTGATCGAGCAAGAACATAGACGCCTTGGCCACAGCGGACCTCAAAATGTTCTAGGTGATTATCGATGTAGATATTGGCCTCTAAAAGTAATACGACAAGTTAAAAAACTTATAAAAAAATGTATCACGTGTTACAGATTCAATGCACAATTCGCATCCCAAATTATGACACCTTTACCTTTAGACAGAATCCACGCCTCCCGTCCCTTTGCCAAAACCGGAGTGGATTTTGCTGGTCCTATCCAGATCCGCGCTTCAAGACTGAGAAAGGCCCCAGTCTTAAAGTGCTATATCGCTATCTTTATATGTATGGTGACGAAGGCAATTCACATAGAAGTTGTGAGTGATTTAAGTACAGACGCATTTATCGCGACAAGATTTATAGGCCGAAGAGGCAACCCGCAAATCATATATAGCGATAATGGAACTAATTTTGTAGGCGCCCGCAATCAATTAAAACAACTTGGTGATTTTTTTCGAAGTAGTGAATCTCTTGAAACAATTATGTCTTATTTAACTCAAACCGAAATTGAATGGAAGTTTATACCCCCTCGCAGTCCTCACTGGGGCGGCCTCTGGGAGGCTGCGGTTAAAAGTGCTAAAGCACATTTGACTCGTCTTTTAGGAATGTCAATTTTCACATTCGAGGAACTGTCTACCATCCTTATTCAGATAGAAGCGATTTTAAACAGCCGTCCTTTATATCAAAACTGCAGACGGTGAATATACACGTCCCATTGTCAAGTTAGCACCCCTCCCTTGCGCTGAATAATTTTATTTATTTTTATTTTCTTTTCAACCAGAAACAATGTATTTTCTGGATAATTAATTAATTAATCAATTATCTCATTTTACTGTTGATATAGTTTTAAGCTTTTCTTTCACTTATACTTCCTTCCCCCCCCAGTATGTTCAAAAACTCCCGTCTTCGAACAAAGTTCTCACTCCGCGTGAGCTAGTCCGTTCCACATTGTTTTGAAAATCAATTTGTATCGCGCCAATTCATAGTCATCTATTAGGTACCTTTGACCGAACCTTATCGACCCTTGGAGAAAAATAGCCGAAAGTACTAATATAACCACCGCCCGCTACCCGAACTCTCTCTCTCAAATTGCTCGAGTTACTATCAACATGCCTTCTCGCTAATGAAGCTAGTTTTCTTTTGTTTCAAGTAATTAAGTACAAATTTATATGTAAAATTGTTATATTGTGCAACAATTTCTAGTGATCCAGTGTTTGTACCATCATATGGGTAAGATCACCTCTTTTAAATAATTCGAATGGATTGGAAATATAATGGACTCGCCTCCATTCCGCCTTTCTGCACTTGATTTTAATGCGATGCTGCCAGAACATAGTTTTTTTCTGATTTTCTCAGCTCTCGCGGGACGTGTTTACTTTTGAGTATACATACTTACATATACAATAGAAACTATTATAATTTCCATATCTGCGGTTGGTGACGGGAGTGACCGATTCAATAAACGAATAACTTATTTGTAATTTTTGAGCTTTATTTCCAACCTACATTTAAATTAATTATTTCCGAATTAAATTTCGGGGTATTTTATAACAAAAATCGACCTGTTTCGGGATTACCCTCAAAACTCGACGGTTTTCGAAATAATGATAATATTCCATAAATTAGCCGTCCACTGTATGTAGACCTATTTAAAATAATATAGTAGTATCTATTTTTTGGTTGAGTTTTTATTTATTGAGTGAATTTCCTGTGGGGTTACATAAAATCAAAAGTTTATGTCAATAGACCCCAAAATTTACAGAACTTAAAAGATAGAATTAGGCATGAAATGAGTCTCATTACTCCAGAAGTCATCCGCAATGTACTTGATGAATGTGTCCGTAGATTCGCATATTGTCAAGAAACCGATGGAGGGCATTTCGAACATTTAATTTAAAATAATTATTATGCATAATTTGGTTACTTTAAGGTACGTTATCAATTAAATCAGTTGTAATTTGGTTGAATTTAAATAAAAAAGAAATGTTTTTGTACCCTTCAAAAATATTTCAGTTACAAATGTAATGTCGTTAAATAGAGAATTAAATTCTCCTTCAAATGAGGTGTCGCATTATACCGATTTCTATTTAAAAAAATTAACGATTACGTCACTACACCCACACCGGTGACGTCATCCTTACTCCATGTACGTTATAAGATGGGTATTTTATAACAAAAATCGACCTGTTTCGGGATTACCCTCAAAACTCGACGGTTCTCGAAATAATGATAATATTCCATAAATTAGCCGTCCACTGTATAAATATACAATTAGAATTGCACACGCCTATGAGACTAATGAATCTAAACAGAAGTAAGGCCATTAAATTTTTTATGTTATAGTGGACCACCTAAGTAGCTACCCGAATTTTTCGATATTATGAGCAATATTTCACTCGGTAACTGACCGATGCACCTGCGGTGCCAGATTTTCAGAATATATCGGGCATACATGAAGTTGTTCTAATTAATTTCTCTTCTTATAACAGTTTCGAGCGACTTTTTTTAATTCTCACAAATAAATTTATATTATGTATTTTTTATTGAATATTTCCAAACTAGTTTTCTAAGAAAATCATGAGCTAACAGTATTTTGAAGTAATGGGAAACATGTAAAATGAGCACAACAATTTCAGAAATTATATGTGACAACATTGCTTTATTTTATGGTCCTCAAACTAACTTTGGTCAAAGTATATCAGGACTCGGGCACTAAATTAATTGTAAGCCTTTTGTATTATATTTTATTAATAAAACTTAATATTAGAACAGCCAAGCTGTGTGTACCACACCACGTGTATCTTTCTAACCTCCGAACTTCGACCCGGCGCGCTTTCATGTGGAGTACAAATTGTTAGACATTTTTTGAGAAGGGGAAGGGAATACATACAGTTGGTTCGTTGGATCTTTTCCCATGCGTCATCATTAATATACAAACGCAATACATCAATACATTAAATAAAACGTAGGTCGTAGTTGTAAACAAAGTCTTTGGTCTGTCAACGACGTCAACGTACAGATTCGCGTTAAACCTATTGCCGACATTCATCATATGGCTATCTCTGTTTGTTATATTACGCTGTAATGGAACAAACGGTTTCATTTCGGGGGTTAAGATTCTGTGAGTAGGAAAGAGACGTAATACAAAAAGTAGTATGTGAATCATTTCATACATGGGAAAAGATTCAGCGAACAGACTGTATGTATGTATATTATAGATAGACATTGAAATTGCGAGCAAAGCGAGCGCGCCGGGTCGACGTTTCGCAATTCGTGCCCGGCGCGCTTTCATGTGGAATACGAATTATTAGACACTTTTTGAGACGGGGAATGGAATACATATGTAGGTGTGTTAATTCCCCTGTCTTCATCTCTCCACCTCAAAATGACTGACTTGATAAGATTTCTACTAGAGCAAAAAATGTTTATCATAATTCAATACATATCGCTTCCCGACCCACAGATCAAAGTGTAACTAGATTGTCATTGAATAGTTGGAAAATCCATATAGAAATAACAAAGGAGTCTTCACGCGTATTGTAGTTGAAAGGAAAGGAATTATTTATTGAATACCCAAATCAAATATTTTATAATATAATATTTTCTTCCGGTCTTTTTTGTGAAACAGATTCAAATTCAGTTCAAGATAATAACTTTTATTGTCTGAAGTGAAAATATTTATCATGAAATTGCATTAATTAGTGTTGAAAAAGTACCAGTTTTTGAACTAAAATCGTGATTTTTGAAGTAATTACTGGATGATTCAAAAAATTTTTTTTCTAATCTGCTTTATTCAAGGTAAGCTTTCAAACAAATTTTAAATTATCATAAAATTCCGGGGGTCGCGAAGTCGACCAGAACCTTCTATAGAACGTCATATTTCAAGAAGTGTCATTCTTCTTCATAAAATAATGATCAATAAACAGGTTTATAACGTCACATTTTGAGATGTGACACTTTTCCCCAAAATATAATAACTGTATTTTTGTTTATGACAATTACAAACCCAAATATTTTTCAGGTTATTCTCCATTCAAGATAATGTCCCAACGATCGAAACTTATATTGGTTCAACAACAACAACCTGAAGGCAATAATGCCGCGCACTGGGAAATCATCAACAATGGGACCAGAAATGATATTAATGAGGTTAATTCTCCATCTGAACCAGTATATTCTTCCTCCATTAATGATGGTTTACAACCCATAAACAGCAATGCGGCCAGTTTCATTGGAGAAAATAGTGTTCTTCTTGAACCTGTGAATGAAGGTAATAGCTTCGTTACATTGCAAAATGTGATCTTTGATTCATCCAAATCTGATGATGAGGATCCATTTCGTAATTCTGATGATACGGATGCAGATCCAGATTACTTATTTGAATCAAATAGCCAAAGTTCATCGCAGTCTGACAACGAAGCTGCCGTCAATAATTCAGAAATAGAAATAGTGCTCTAGGACATAGAAAATGAAGCAGAAAATATTGTTATGAAGAGAACTAGGAAACGTAAGCGTAATTCTTGTGAATGGAAGAAAAATGCTGCAAAATTGGCTAGGAGTGCTGGAAAACAGTATGTGTCATGTTCAAAATCTGAAAAAGTAATCCAGGCGAGAGTAATGAAACCTCCCTGTAATGATAGCTGCAAATTCAAGAATCACTGTGGAATCTCGCCAACTGATTTTTCAACACTATTAGGCTCTTAGTGATCTACAAAGGCAACGAGACTATTTATCATTATGCATGACACCTTTTACACCCAAATATCAGTATCCTCGAAATGAATCTAAACGACATGGTAACAATGTATTTCATTTTATAATTGGACTGCGTTACACATCACTTGACTAAGCGACTATTTAACGATTTTGAAAAAAACGCGTTTTACTTTTTCACGTTCTCAAAAATAGAAAACATGTCAGATTGAGTTGATTTTTTGTGTACTGGCTCAAACAAATTATTTGGTTCCTGCATATTTTTATTATAAAACACAAGAGACAGCTGTTATAAGCAAAAAGCCGCTTTACCAGTTGATGCTTTTTATGGTTATATGTATTTTTAGGTTTTGCATAATATGACTATGTACCACTTTTAACTGTTGGTCATATGCAAAACCACTGGGCACACAAGGCATTTGACTTGAAATAATTTATTATTAATATCATTTTCCTTTTATACAACAAACTGTTGTAAGTTCTTACTGCAAAGAATTATTTAATTTTTATTATGCTTTTGAGTTAAATTTTTTGATAGCTGATAGGTACTAGGTTTTATAGTAGTATACATATTTAAGACAGATAGGGCATACCAGAACACATTTTTAAATAAAAATTTTCAAAGTAGTTAGAAAACATTATTTAAATAAAAGGAACATTATTCAACGAAAAACATAATTTTTTAATACTTTTTATAACTCTATTTCATCTTGTCCTTCTCCTACTTCAAAATCTAGTGTCTCGATATTAAATCCATATAATATGTCTTCTTCTAGATTAGGATCTCCTATTAATTTTTTATAGAATTTTTGATCGTCTTTTGGTATAAATAGTAAAAGGAATTTTAGGTCATTAAGTTTTTTTGTGGATATTGCTTTACCATTTGGCCAAAGTTGGTCTAAGTATTCATTAAAATGTTTTCTTGTCTCTGATGGTCTGCCCCTTTTCCTTTCTATATTGATTTCCTGTGCCTCGCTTTGAAAATCATAACCTTTTACAAAAATACTGAATGGTTCTTCGTTCTGCATTTCCATTTCTTTAAATTTAAACCAGTTTATTTTATTGTTCCTAATATCTGATTTTCTATTAACAATAGCTTTTTCTAAACGCCCAGTACCGTAGAAGTGTTCTCGTTCCATCCTATGTACAATAAGAGGATTCTTGCGTCTGCACCCCCTCATGATATGTATGTAATCATTAAGAGAATAGAGTCTCTGTTGCAATTTTAATGCACACTCAATGTCTCCAAAATCTGTGTCATTTGGGAGGAACTATGACCAGATGTCAAAAATCGTAATGTTATTTTGCTCAAGGATGGATGGACATCAAGAATTGCTTTTAACATAAGGACAATTTTTATGTTTCTGTTTTATCCTCCACAACTGTCCGACCAAATAATCAAAGACTTACAGTCCTGCATATCTGGGTCATTCATAATGTGTCTAAACAAACCAGATCCAACTTCTTGTGCACCACGGCCTGCATCTCCCTCCAACCAAACATAACAATGACCTTTGCTATTTTTGGAAGTATGTATACCCATATTATATAACCAAAGTTGAAGTAGGAATTCGGGGCAAAGGTAGCGTTTTTTCCAGATCAGAACATGAAACTTCTAAATTATTATCGTCTTTAGCCCTCATTCTATCGCTTTTTAATAACATCCTTGATTCTTCAGCCGATTTTAAATTAGACTCTTTTTGCTTTTGGTACATATCTTGCTGCTGCTGAGTACCACTCTTTTCTAAAATGTTAAGTCTGTCGCAAGTATTGCACGTATCCTTTTTTAAAGGTTTTCTTTTTAAATTAAAGCAGGTCAAAAAATATGCTTGTACTTCGAGAATAATACAGGAGACATTACTTCTTGTTTAGTCGTACATTATCGGTAGTGTAGTATCTGAACGCAAAAACATAGCATTTGTTGTTTCTCTGGCGTAATGGGACTCATATTTTGGAAAAGATTCAATATGTGTGGTTACTTCTTGATGCTTCTGTTCGGAAATTTTATTTTTTCCACCGCCTATGCCCCTTAAATCTTTAACACCTTCTGTTCTTTTCATGCTCTTAAGAGCCAGATCTACTTTACCACTCGAATTTCTTAACGTCTGCAGAAAAAATGGTTTGCATACGGTATAATCGTTTATAGTGAACCGCCTTGACCTGTTTCTTTTTTGTGAGTTTTTATTTCTTTTTCTCTTGATCCGGAAGTCGTTTACCATTGCACAAATAAGTGCTCTTTGAGCATCGTGGGATGTTACACTATAAAATTTCTTGTATTGTTCTTGTGCCCTTTCTATCCCAACTTTATTTAAGCAATCGCAGCGACATAGATATTGTCTGAATTCTTCTGGCATTTTTACAGATCCTCTTTGGGTAATGTAGCCTTTATTTTGAAAGCAGTTAATGGTTCTCACAGCGCGACACTGTGACGGATATTTTCTTTTTCTTCCTTTTCTGGGTCGATCTAGAGTAGCATGTTTTTCATTTGGGTCATTATCGTTTTGATTATTCTGAACTTCTATGTCATTTAGAACATTATTTTTTGGTATATTTTCATTGGGGTCATTATCGTTTTGTTCATTCTGTATTTCTAAGTCATTTAGAACATTATTTTTTGGTATATTCTCACTTGGGTCATCGTTTTCTTTATTCTGTAATTCTATATCATTTAGAACATTAGTTTTTATATTTTCACTATCGTCTTTATCATTATTAATAGTAGTTTTTACTGGCAAAAGGTTTATATATGTAGGTGAGTCGCTACCATAATGATCTGTTTGTTCCTAAAATAAAAAAGATATATGGTACCGTAATATATCCAACCTTATTAATCAACTCTAGGTATCAATACAAAAACATTAATAAAGTAATATACTCACTTCCGGGAAACTATGCTGCTCCGAAGTTGTACCTTCATTTTTTATTTTTTCTACTGCAGAATTATTTGGTGGAAAATTTTCCTCATTATTATCCTACGACAAAAATTTAAGGTTATGTCAACATCAAAAAATAAATATTAGCACAATAATTAAGAACTTACCCCTATATTTATTAATTCCTGCGCACTTCTTATGATTAAAGCTGTTCTTCTCAACATTTTTCCAACATAAAATCGTTTAAAATATGTAGGAAACAAATAATTAAATTAATATCTTTCAATAACAACTTGTAATACTACCGAGTACCGAACAAGACTGAACGCACAAAACACATACTTCACTGAATATAATATAAAAACGCATCAACTAGCCAAACGCCGCTTGCACCGTCGGTTGGTCAAGTAATGCAAACTCGCAAAGTCGGTTGGTCAACTCATGTAAACTAACGCCGCATTAGTTGGCTCTTAGACACGTGATGCAAATCGGATTTTATTCTATAACTTGATTGGCGCTTAGCTTTATCTTAAAAAAATTTGTTTGTGTTTCTCCGTGTTCTGCATTTTTTCTAAGGTAAGTTACATATTTTACTACTAGAGGGCATAAAAATCCCGAAAAACGATGGTCTGTCGCTTAGTCAAGTGATGCATAACTCGGTCCAATTGATGGAAACCAAGTTCGTTTTTGCAAATTGTTTTTCAAATCTACTTTAGATATTACAGATAGACCGATAAGAACTGTGATCGCCAAACGGAATAGTACTGGAGGAATGATTCCACTCGATCTCTGTGGTGTATGAAGGATGGAATTCGAAAGCGAGAATGGAAAGTTACTATTCAAGAGCTCGTTCTTCTCGCGAATTTATCGAGGGTGGAAAGACTTTACGCGATTTGCACAGGGATTATATTCAAAATTGTAAAGATAATCACTTAACTTATGCAAAGTATTTAATTTATCATCAAATTTTTAATCGAGAATTAATATTTCGTTTTTTACTCCGAGGAAAGACCAGTGTGGTGTTTGTGCAACCTACACAAATTCTTCCGAAGAAGATAAAGAATATTCAAAAGCTGATTATGAAATCCATTTGTCAGAGAAAGAACTCTCCCGAGCTGAAAAACAAACAGACAAAGACAAAATTTCTCAAAACTACATTGTAGCTTGTTTTGACTTGCAGGAAGTTATGCCATGTCCTCAAGGGGATACATCATCTTTCTACTATAAGTCTAAGCTGGGTGTTTTAAATTTCACTGTGTACGAAATTAGAAAAAAAGAACAGGGAGATCAATGCTACTGTTTTGTATGGGATGAAACCCAAGGACGAAGAGGAGCCAATGAAGTTGGTTCTTGCCTTTCGAAATATATAGAAGAAGTATCAACAGCCAATCCTAATGGTGAATTTGAATTGATTTTGTATTCTGATAACTGTGTAGGACAGTAAAAAAATCGTTACATTTTAACAATGTATATTTTTGATTTGATGAAGTATACAAACATAAAGTTCATAACTCACAAATTCTTAATAGTGGGTCATACACAGAACGAAGGCGATTCTGCACATTCCGTGATTGAGCGACAGGTAAAACGTTCTTTAAAATCAGGACCAATTTTCATACCATCAGAATATGTTGGATTGATTAAAACCGCAAAGAAAACTGGAAGACCTTACAAAGTAGAAGAAATGTCATATACATATTTTGTTGATTTAAAGAAACGAGATAATTGGAAATGTGGACGACAGGACTAAAGACGATAAGATCGCAGATATGAAAATAATAAAAATTGAAAGGGATGATCCATATGTTGATTTTGTATCAATAAACTAATATTTGTCTTTTCAATGACATCATTGATCTATGAATCACTGTCATATGTCAAAGTCATATATTTTGTATTCTGTCAAAATAAACTAGTCTTATGCTGATAACTCAACTAAATACACGTGTTTCATTTTCATTCTGTTAAATAGGTTATGGGCCCAGTCCCAGTATATTTGAGTAGTATTTTTTGAGTGTGTGATGGCTAGTAATAATTATATCGCGAGTGTACCTAAGCTAAAAGGTCGCGAGAATTATACGGAATGGGCGTTTGCTGCCGAGAACTTACTAGTTCTGGATGGTTTTTCCAAATGCATAGAAGGAACAGAAACAGATGCCAACAAAGTGATATAAGCAAGGGCCAAGCTCATTTTAACAGTAGATACTTCGATATTTATTCATATCAAAGATACCACAATAGCAGAAGAACTATGGAAGAAATTAAAAACGTTATATGATGATGCCGGTTTTGCCAGAAAAATCACACTGCTACGATCATTAATCTCAGCGCGCTTAAAAAATATGGACAGCATGGCGAATTACGTGAACCACGTGATAGAAACGTCGCAACGTTTAAGAAGCACGGGATTTAATATCGATGAAGAGTGGATAGGATCTCTATTACTAGCAGGACTATCAGACAAATACTTTCCTATGATTATGGCAATCGAACATAGTTGACCATGTGATACCTTCATTTTCAAATCACCCCCATCAATATAAAATGGCAGCTTTTTACTCTTACATTCATAGACTTCTTAATGTCCCACTTTCACATTCTAACTTTAATAATGAATTGAATATTATTAAACAGATAGCTTGTAATAATGGGTATGATCCTAATATCATTAATAGGTTAATTCAGAAAATTAAAAACAAAAGAGAACAAGAATTGACTTATCATTCTGAAGAGAAATCTTTTAGATATATGGCTTTACCTTTTCTGAATGATAACATTTCTCAAAAAGTTTCAAAATTATTTAATAATAAATTAACAGATACAAGAATTTCTTTTAAGAGCACTAATAATTTGAATAAACATTTGGTCAATTCAAAAGATAAAATTAATAAATTATCAAAAAGTGGTATTTATAGACTTGAATGTAACGATTGTGAAGATTCATATACAGTTGGTTCGTTGGATCTTTTCCCATGCGTCATCATTAATATACAAACGCAATACATCAATACATTGAATAACACGTAGGTCGTAGTTGTAAACAATGTCTTTGGTCTGTCAACGACGTCAACGTACAGATTCGCGTTAAACCTATCGCCGACATTCATCATATGGCTATCTCTGTTTGTTATACTACGCTGTAATGGAACAAACGGTTTCATTTCGGGGGTTAAGATTCTGTGAGTAGGAAAGAGACGTAATACAAAAAGTAGTATGTGAATCATTTCATACATGGGAAAAGATTCAGCGAACAGACTGTATAGGTATAACTTGTAGACCTTTAAAAGTTCGAATAGGTGAACATTTGAGTAAATATGAGAATTCAGCTTTTGGTCATCACTTAAAATTCAATACGCATAGTTTTAGTCCTAATCGTAATTCAAAAATTTTAAAAGAAGTTAATTCAAGAAATTTTAATAGGTTAGATTTTCTTGAGGATTTACAGATTAGTGAAGAATTACAAGGCAATAGTTTTTGTTTGAATAAACAAGTACAATTAAATAGATCTTATATTCCATAACATAGACGTTTAAAAGATTAATAGTTTATTTTAAATGTATCTGGACTCTTATTGTGGTTGTTTTTGAATTAGATTTAGGAATGGGTTCTCATTAAACCCTTAATCTTTTTCTGGCTGGTAGTTGATCTGAGTAATGGGTCCTCATTAGACTCTAAATCAGATCTTTCTCATTGAAAACAACTCTGTGATGTATTGGATTGGTTATCTATTCAAGTAATAGAAAGAGTCTCTGTAAAAGAAGACGACAAATGAAATGTCATGTCAATAACCAACAAATGACAACACACGCTTTTCGGCAACAAGTCATACCAGTCAATCGGCAGAGAACTTTACTTTGTGTAATGTGTTAATGAGCAATAAACGTATTAAACTGAGATACTGATTATTAGTAACCTAAAAAAGATACATAACATGGTGGCAGCGGTAAAAAACAATGCTATAATTGTGCTTCCATTGTACTTGTAATGAATTACCAAACCACGTGGGATCGAAACTAGTTATAAATAATAACGTGAAGTGTTTGATTTATCCCTTAAGACAATATACAACTAATAACTAAAATGGAAACGTGCAATCTGCCAAGTTCTTTACAATTTACCACTGGAAATCTAAGTGAAAAGTGGCGTTCATGGAAACAAAAGTTTGACCTGTACTTACTAGCTAGTGGAAAAAGTTCTAAATCTGAGGAAGTAAAAATTGCAATACTCTTAAATCTACTAGGCGACGAAGCAATTCAAATTTACAATACTTTTGAATATGCAGACAGTGAAGATAAGAACAAACTACAAACTGTAATATCAAAATTTGAAAAACATTGGAAAAAATATAATCTTTGAATATTACAAATTCTTCAAACGTGATCAATTGCCGGACGAAACAATAGATCAGTTCATAATAGCACTAAGGTAACTTGCATCGACATGTGAATTCAAAGAAAAAGATGTCTTAATTCTTGACAGACTTGTTCTGGGTGTTCGGGATTTAAGAATTCAGGAGAAGTTACTACAAAATTCAAAGTTGGAACTGCAAGAAGTGATAAACATCTGTAGAGCTATGGAAACCAGGTCGGCCACCCAAAAACAACTAGTCAAGGAGAGTAATGTCAGTGAAGTGAAGCGAATGCCCCAGATGCAACAGAAAAAGGGTTGTCAGCATATGTGCAACTGCTCGACCAATAAACCTTATCAGGAAGGATTCAACAATTCATATATAGGTAAAGGTGACAAAGCAGCTAGACCTCTATCATCTATCACAGGTAACCAATTTGATTGTAACAAATGTGGATTAAATCATGAGAGAAATAAATGTCCTGCATATAATCGAGTCTGCTCCTCATGCCATCAGCGTGGCCACTATAGAAAATTTTGTAGAAATCAAAAAGTCTATGAAGTCTCACAAGGCTGTCAGGAACAGGATTCTGATAGTGGAGGTGGAGGTGAAGAAGAATCTCTCATGATTTGGTCAATAACTAATCATAATATAGACAGCATAGAATGGCTTGAGAAAGTTCTATTGAATGGTACAATTTCAGAGTTCAAAATTGATACAGGTAGTTCAGTAAGAATGATTTTCAAAAGTTAAATATAGAATTCAAAGAACTCTCTACAACGCACTCTAAATTACTATCTTATACGGGACATTCTTTAGACATATTAGGAAAAATTTACCTAAATTGTATTTATAATAATATTAACATTAAAACTTTATTCTATGTTGTAAATGATAGTAAATCCAAATCAATATTAGGGCTTAATACTTGTAAGTTATTGAAGATTGTACCTTGTAAAGAAATTAATAACATTTCAAGTATAGAAGGCAATGATGAAGTACAAAATATAATAAATAAATATGTCTCAGTGTTTTCTGGTATTGGCAAAGTTAAAGAACAATGTTCGATTACTTTAAGTAATGAGGCAGTACCTTATATTTCTCCTAGCAGAAAAATTCCAATTTCAATCAAAAATAAAGTTAAAGAAAAATTGGATAAAATGGTAGCCGATAATTTAATTGTCCCTGTTACTGAACCAACTGACTGGGTGAATCCGATTGTTGTTGTTCCTAAAAGCAATGGTGATATTAGAATTTGTATGGACCCTCGTAATTTAAACAAATTTGTAAAGAGAGAAATATTTCAAATTCCAACCTATGAAACCTTGTTTTCGGAACTTAGTGGTTCCAAATACTTCACACGACTTGATGCGTCGTCTGCGTTTCTCCAAATCCCACTTACTCATGAAAGTTCATTATTATGCACAATTAGCACCCCGTCTGGAAGATATAGATACCTTCGGTTGCCTTACGGATTATCTTCAGCCTCCGAAATTTTTCAAAGATTTGCTTTCAATCTCCTTAATGGAATTCCCAATGTTATATGTTATTTTGATGACATATTGGTCTTTGGTGAAACTTTAGCAGAACACAACAAAACTCTAGATAAGGTACTTCAAAAAATAAAAACAAGTGGATTGACTTTAAATTTGGAAAAATCTGAATTTTGTTTAAAGGAAATAACATTTTTAGGCCACATAATCAATCACAAGGGAATTGCACCTGATCCAGCTAAAACACAGTCTATAATCAATATGACATCTCCAAAGTGTAAAAAGGATTTACAACGGTTCCTTGGCATGATAGTTTACCTATCAAAATTTCATACCGAATTTGGCTCAAAAAACTAGTACACTAAGGGCGTTACTAAGCAATAAATTTGAGTGGCAATGGACAGCAAATGAAGAGTCATGCTTCCAACAATTAAAAGATTCTGTTTCTTCAATTACTAATTTGTCTCATTATAATAGTAATAAAAAAACAATTTCAGCTGTTAAACAAAAGGTTCAATGAAACTCAAAGTCAAACCACAATGTATTTAATGTCCATAGGTGTAAGATTTCTTAAAACTTAACCAGTAAGAAGAAACTATCCAAAGGGAACGGACGTACTGCTTACTCTATCCAAATAGGGACTCAAAATTTGCAACTAGTTTCGGTAACAAATACCATCATCAGGCTACAACAATAGAAAATGGTACTTCAAATTAAAGATATAAGAAGATAATATAAATTGTACAAATTGATTTAACAGAGTTGTGATTAATTAACATTACAATATAAAAGTTATGAAATTTACTATATAATTCTAAGATTTGTCTATTCTACAGATATGACAGAAAATTATTATATTAAAAACAAAAACAAAAATTTTTTACCTGTATGAAATTTCACCTAAAGTATGAAAAGAACATCATTGTCATTGATCCATCAAGTGACACAGAATAAAATTTAAAATTGTGGATTGAAAAAGAAAATCAAAAATAATGAAAACCTTAATTAATGTAAATCGAAAATGTGTTTTCTCATGAGAAAACTTGTAATATACTATGCTAATACGTAGGAAATAAATTTAAAAAGAAATAGATAAGAAAAGATGAGAATCCTCTCTTTGAATTTTAAAGAAATTATTTTGTAGAATTTGAGGGGGAAGTTTAAAAATTATCAAAAATGAAGATTTCATGATGTTCGTATCGAAAACATCATGAATAAAGCTGTTGATGCCAGCCCGTTTGGACTTGGAGCTGTCATCATACAAGACAATCAACCAATCGAATTTGCATCAGTTTCCTTAACAGAAACACAGCAAAAATATAACCACATTGAAAAGGAGTTGTTAGCGATAGTGTTTGGATGTGAGCGTTTTAACTATTATCTTTATGGCGACTCTTTTGAAATACATACGAATCATAGACCTCTGGTAGGACTTCTTAAAAAACCAGTGGATGATATGTCGCCCCGATTACAACGACTAACGCTAAGATTATTGAGATACAGATTTAATTTGGTTTATATTCCTGGAAAAGAAATGAAAATACAACAGTCTACCGGCACCGTGTATGTGACTAATGGGTAGACAACTAAGAACAAACCTGCCAGTCAGCTTTGATTTTTTAAATCCAACATATCCGATGAAAAACGTTACGGAAAAACTACAAGAAAACCAAAACAAGCAAAAAGTGTATTATGATCAGTGTTGAGAATTCAAGAGAATTCTCAACAGATTTGTTTTGTTAAATATATTATGCATTTTCTTCGTTAATGACATTATTTATTTCTGAATGAATTATCTTTGATGATAAAAACATGTAAAAGTTTCTCTATATATCCATGTGAATAAAAGAAAAAATGTACTTAGTAACCGTTGTTATGTATGAGTTGTCATTATAAAAATTTATACGAATTGTCAATATAATTTATCAAGTTCAAAAAAAGCGTATAATTATCTATTCTACCTCAAGAATAAAGCTCAATCAACAAAGGTTTTCTGCGAGGAACCTGAGAGCAAAGGAGGGAAGAAAATTTCCGAAAATCACAGTCCACTGAAAACACAATAATTCCTTCCCAAGCCATCGAATCCTTGCCCAATCAGCATGCCAAAAAGGGTCCAATTATCAACGAAGGGCAAGAGGTTCTAGTTCAACAAAAAACACGGAAGTGGAAACCAGGCGTAATTGTCTCCAAAAACTCCCCTAATGATTTCGTAGTAGAAGTAGATAATGCCAACTATAGAAGAAATAAGCAATTCATCAAACCGTTTAATCATAATAACACTTCTGAAGCTTGTACCTCTAAAATACCATCGTGTATCGACAACTCGCCAAACATCGATAGCCCTAGCACCCAAGACACACAACGTGATCTGTTTGATGACCTCATATCCCTTCAAAATGATCTCACACCTAAAACAACTCCCAATGTCAATTCAGAAAACAAATATCTAACTACAAAAAGCGGACGCTCAATCAAACCGCCTTCTAGACTTGATCTTTAGCTCACATATACTTAATTCTGTTTTCGATTTGTAATGTCCATATACAGGGTGTTCCACGACGTTTTGACAGTCCAATTTTTCGAAAACTGCTCACATGAGATGTATGAAATTTGGCAGATATAAACAGTTGAAACTGATGCTTATATTTATTATAAAATGACTTCGGTTTTTCCTGTCATTTCGGGTCACGTGACCTCAACATAACGTTTTTAAATGGGACAACCGATATAATATATATAATATACAATTTTGAATATACAGGGTGGGGCACTATGAACGAACTATTCTCTGGCGTCTTAACGGCGAATAAAATAAAAAAAAATTTGACGTAGAATCAAGTTGATTACTTTGGACTATAATTTAAAAATATTTTGGACTATATAGGGTGCTCCAAAAAAGCGTGCCGTATCAATGTTAGGTTCCTTTAAATGGAACACCCCGTATTTTATCACATTTTTGAATTGTACTATTAAAAATAATGTGAGTTCATTAACATTTCCCTATACCTATCTACTTCAGATTCCAAGATAAATCGATTTTACATAATTTGAAGACCCTCCGAAAAAATACAATAACTTCAAAATAAAAACGAATAACCACATTTCCTTCACACCATCTCACAAAAAGCTTTTGACCTTCTGTTTCCAATACTTACTGGTTTGCTATAATATACAGGGTGTTTTTAATATGAGAGAATAACACTAACCATTTAATACGTAAATTTCTGGCTTAATTCAAATGGAACACGCTGTATCTGTTGGGTCTAATGAACGTGAAAATTTATCACCTTTCAGTTGGTATTAGAGTTCCCTATATCTAGCTCTGATAGTTTTCGAGAAATTTTAAATTTGTTTTTTAATAGTCAATTATTTGCTGACTTCTAGGTACCTATAGTTACCTATGACGTGATACTCCGATGGAAAGTTTTTTAAAAATTGAAAATTTGTTATTTTGACAGTAAGTGCATTGTTGTATAATTTATTATTGATAAATTAAAGGTCTCTTAAATAAGAATTTTATTAAAGATACACAATCATTAACTTTGCATTAAGATTAATAAAAAACTCAACTGTAAAAAATATTTAAAAAAAGTATTCAAAGTCATACCTATCGTGTTAAATACAAGCTTAAACTCTTTAAAAAATTATCGTTTATTTTTTAAAATATTTCTGGTGTTATTCTTAAAAAAAAACTAAGCTTTAAAATTATAAAAAAATAACAACAAAAAATTCAAAGAAGGTGTTCAAAGTGACGCCCATCTTGTTTCATACAAATTTGAACTCTTTTAAAAAAGTTATTGTTTAGTATGTATAGTCCAAAATATTTTTAAATTATAGTCCAAGGTAATATACTTGATTGTACGTCAAATTTTCTCTAATTTTATTCGCCGTTAAGACGCCAGAGAATAGTTCGTTCATAGTCACCCTGTATAATTCGAAAACAAATTCAAGGATACCACACTTGTCATCACTGTATTGTGCCGTAATGATAATAGGGCAATTAAATGAACATCTGTATAAATTATTTAATTAAAAAACGTAACATAGGGAATTAAAAAGTACAAGTAGTTAAAGAAATTGTTCAAATTGATGACCATGTACATTGATAAATTTTGTTTTTTCCACATTCTCCATAAATAAGTAGCATGTCAACATATTCATCGTAAGTGAATATTGGAGGCATTATTTACTTATTATTACAGTGTCTTCACAAAAATATGACTAATAATGACAGTTCTTGAATAAAATTCACCTAACAATAATGAATGACAACCTATGTTGTTGATACTATTGTTTCACAGCCACCTAAATTTTTAAGTACTAGTACTTAAATAAATTTAATAAAAATAAATAGCTCCTATTATCATTACTGCACAATAAAGTGATGACAAGTGTGGTATCGTTGAATTTGTTTTCGAATTATATATCCAAAATTGTAATATTATACCGGTTGTCACATTAAAAAAAGTTATGTTGAGGTCACGTGACCCGAAATGACAAGAAAAACGGAAGTCATTTTATAATAAATATAAGCATCAGCTTCGACTGTTTATATCTGCCAAATTTCATACATGTCATATGAACAGTTTTCGAGAAATTGGACTGTCAAAACGTCGTGGGACACCCTGTATATATATTTATATACTTTTTCTTATATATATATTTATTATCAAAAACCCAATTACCATAGTATATGGTGTAGGGTATACTTATACAATTATATTTATTTCTCGCATTATACTGAAGACAGGATAGAATTTTATTCATGTACATACTTGGCCCATAGTTTTTTATCTCTTGCCATTGTTTTTGCCTCTGTCCATGTTTCACCTTTTTCTTGCAGTATGCCTTCCATAACACCATCCCATGTTTGTTTTGGTCTTCCCTTTTTCGTTCTTTTTTGTATTTTTGATTGCCACACTTTCTTAACAGGTCTTTTATCTTGTATTTTTTCTTATATACTTTAAAACTTTATTTTTTTTTGTTTTTACTTTGTATAAAGGGCGTGTGATGTATTAGATTGGTTATCTATTCAAGTAATAGAAAGAGTCTCTGTAAAAGAAGACGACAAATGAAATGTCATGTCAATAACCAACAAATGACAACACACGCTTTTCGGCAACAAACCATACCAGTCAATCGGTAGAGAACTTTACTTTGTGTAATGTGTTAATGAGCAATAAACGTATTAAACTGAGATACTGATTATTAGTAACCTAAAAAAGATACATAACAAACTCATATTGGTTTTTTGTGATATTTTTAAAGTATTTTTTTTAAAGTATAATTTGACCATTAGTTTCTTTAGTTTTCAATAAATTCTGCAATTTGTTTGTTACATACTGATCCTCTCTCTATGATGATATTCATATTTATCCATAACATCATCAAGCTGATACCATATGGTCCATTTGTTTATTTTAGAAAAGAAATTTTTCTGAACTTTTGTTGTAGTTGTTTCTAGAATTAGATTTAGTAATGGGTTCTCATTAAACCCTTAATCTTTTCCTTATAGTAGTGGATTTGATTAATGGGTTCTCATTAGACTCTAAATCAGATCTTCTCAATTAAAGACCACTCACATTGGTTTTGAGATGTTACTTGGTTTACATTTGACTATTATTTTATTTTGGATTTGAACAGTTTTTAATAACTTCTGTAATTTGTTTTTACATACTTCATTGCTCGAATGGTTATTGTATTTGGAGTTTCCTTTAACTATTAATTAACTATCTAGTTTGAATTAGATTTGGAATGGGGTTCTCATTAGACCCTTAATCTTATTCGTTTTTGGAATTAGATTTGAGTATTGAGTTCTCATTAGACTTGAATCAAATTCATTTTCCCTTATTAGATGTGTTTTGTTATTGGTGACTACCAGACTACAATGTTTATTTAATTATGTTTTTTGGAATCATTCTCAGAAAATTCATTTCATTATTATTTGCATTAACATTTTAATTGTTTAAATTAATTTGTTTACTTTTGGATATCTCTTGACATATATGTGAATTTTCTATTTTGAATTAGATTTAGTAATGGGTTCTCATTAGACCCTTAATATATTTTAGTATTTTATAATTTGATAGCTTCTCATTAGACCTTAATATCAAATTATTCATTTTAATTTCATTTAGGAAGTTTACATGTCTGTTTTGGGACATTTGAAAAAGATTTCTACAATGTCAATTTTAAACTCTTGTTAGAATGATTGAGTTCTATGTTCACTGTCATTTGTCATATGCTAATTTTTTTAAAATGAAGGAGTGTCACTTCAACATCCGTTAGACGAACACGTGTTCGGAGTTCAGTTTAAAATAATTTTTAACAAAAAATTTTTCAATAATGTTTAATATCTAGATTCAACAAACCCTAAACAGGGGATCATTTTAATTTTAATGTAATTTTAATTTATGACGTCAATGTGTTGTCTAAGTTTCTTGTATAAATAACCTGACGAGTAAGTAATTCTTTATCTACTTCTTTTATATTTTCCAACTTTTTTACTTACCTACTTGCAGGTAAGCACTGAAGATGGCTTAATAGCCGAAAGCGCTCTGCTATTTTAATAAATTAATGTTTACACAGAATACGAATATGTTTTCTTGACAATCGAACATAGTGGCATAAAAATAACTTCAGATTCCATAAAAACTAAATTGCTGGAAATGGAAGATGACGATAAGGTAGGAAATGCTTTCATCAGTAAGTCATCATGGAACCAGAAAAAGGTTGGTAGTTATAACCAACCGTCAACTTCAAATGTCAATGCCAAAAATGTGAAACGGGAAATTCGATGTTATCGTTGTAAACAAATAGGTCACTATAAAAGCAATTGTGAAGTAAAACCTAATAGAAAAGGCAAAAATGACAGTGCAAATATATTTAGTGCGATATTTTTGGGCGGACAATCGTTTAATAAGAATGACTGGGGGTCTATTCTGTAACATGTGAGAGTGCTTGTGCACGACAACTCATCGATGTGAGTACTCTCTCACTCATCACTCACATGGACCATGAAAACCCTATTCATATTATCCGACTAGTCTACTACATTTTGTCCAGCGTTGCCAAGTGGCACGACTATATTTGAACTATTATTAGTTCTAATGTACTGTTAGTAGGTTCGAATTGAAAAATATAAACTCTGATATAAGCACAACCACCTTCTGAATCAGCTGTTTTACGATGAGAATGATAAGATATTTAGATGTCTTGCGAGAGAGAGAGTAATGATTTTAGTTCCTTTTTATAATGTATTGAAAAGAAAATGTTGTGTGCGGCACAAAAAGCAATATTAATAAACTTTAAACTCTATTTGATTATTAATGTTTAATAAAAATTTAAATCAGACAAAACCGAGAAAGGATCTTGACGTTGGAAATAAAGACATATGTTATTTGCACCTTTTGTTCTTCGTCATCTTTAACTTTGTCTACTAGGTAGTATTTGCATAACTAAATCGTTCGTCATTATCTATTTTAAAAACAATGAATAAACTCCAATAACTAAACAATTAAACTGCAAAAACTAAAAATGTATTTAATATTTAGTAAGTATTTTATGGACTAAAAAGTAAATAGGTACGAGTGATTACATTCTTCTTTCATCTAATCTAATCCTATGACCAAAGAAAATGTGCGCAAGTCCATTCTCTCAAAATCTAACAACTCTCTTGGTTTTACCCAGTAGAGTACTCGCATAGGAGTGTGTGAGCATTCTATTACCTTTCCTGAATAGGAATTTTATAATTTCAGGAGAGTAACATGCGCAGTAAAGCTAAATTGTGAGTAAATATCTTCTGTATGTTCCTTGTGGTATATTATTCATTCTTTTCTAATTTCTTGGGAAATTAAACCACAATATTTTTGAATTCTTTATTTTAACGTTTCGGTAGCGTTCCAGCTACCGTTGTCAAGAAAAATTGTGAGAGAGAGGTCCTACACGACCACTCACACAAGTTAGTGAATAGACCCCCTGGTATGTAGACTCGGGAGCCAGTTCTCATATAACCTCAAATAAATATTGGTTAGTTGAAGTAAACTCACAGGAACCTCGTGAAATTTTAGTGCGAACCAATCGAAAATAGTGGTTGAGTGTACTGGAAATTTGAATGTTACAACCATTGTGGACGATAAGACTTTCCAAGTCGCCGTGACAAATGTATTATATGCTCCACAAGTAGCTACAAATCTCAGTCAGTCAGTCAACTCATCAAGAAGGGAAACAAAGTTGAATTTGACAGTAAATGCTGTAAGATTTTTAATAAAAACAACCAACTAATAGGTGTTGGAAATTTAGAACAAAATATGTACAAACTACAGACTATCTCTAATGAACAATGTTTTGTGTCAAACCATGTATCAGTTAAAACTTGGCATCGAAGATTAAGACATTTGAACATGAATGAACTGAAGAAAATGAACTCTGGTGCAGTGGATGGAATGGCATATACGGATACTTCAAAAATAGATAAACATAACTGTGATGTTTGTAATGAAGGTAAACAAACTAGATTATCATTTCCTCATAAAAGTTTTAAGGCAAACAATCTCTTATTCTTATTCATGCCGATGTTTGTGGACCGATGGAAACAAAATCTGTAGGAGGAGCTAAATTCTTTCTTATATTCTTGGATGATTTCAGCAAAATGGCTTTTGTTTATTTCCTTAAATCTAAAGATCAAACATTTGAGTGTTTTAAACAGTTTAAAAACATGGTAGAAAATTAGACAGAAAAGAAAATAAAGATATTGAGGACTCATAATGGTGGAGAATTCTGTGGAGGTGAATTCAAGAAATTCCTACTGCAGACAGGCATTATACATCAAACTAGTACACCTTACACCCCAGAGCAAAACGGTTCAGCAGAACGTTTAAACAGGACAATAGTGGAGAAAGCCAGATGTTTATTGTTTGATGCCAAACTTGACAAAGCATTATGTGCAGAAGCAGTTGGTACGGCAGTGTATTTACATAACAGAAGCACTAATTCAAGTTTTGATGATAAAACCCCATTCGAATTATGGTACGGAAAAAGCCTGATATTAGTAACTTGAGAATATTTGGTAGTCAAGTAATGACACATGTGCCTAAAGAAAAGAGGTTAAAATGGGATGGGAAATCTAAGAAACATATATTAAGTGGGCTACAGTGAAACAAGTAAAGGGTATAGATTATACGATAGAGATTCTGGTAAAATACATATAAGCCGAGATGTGGAGGTAATGGAAGAAAACCATGATGAAGTCCAAATACCAATACAAATCAATAATGAAACAGTCGTTTCAGTGGGGGAAAATATACCAGATATAGATTTAAATAAATCGGAGAATGAATCATGTATCCAAGAAGAAAACTTGTCACATTCAGATACTTGTGAGGACTCTAACGATGATGAATATGAAAGTAACATTGAAGTATTTCCATTGACTGAATTAAGAAGATCAAAAAGAGATCCAAAGTCAAAACAATTCACTGATTATGTAACTTATATGTGTACAGAAAGTCCAGGGACTAACGACCCTATGACAGTAGAAGAAGCTTTATCAAGACCAGATGCCAACATGTGGGAGAAAGCCATGTCTGATGAGTTGCGGAGCTTTGAAGAAAATCAAGCATGGGAAATTGCGGAATGGCCAGAAAATTCTACAGTAGTGAAGTGCAAATGGGTCTTTATGGAAAAGTGAATGGTGAAGGGTTAGTGAGGTATCGTGCGCGTTTAGTGGCGAAAGGGTATTCTCAGAAACCAGGAGTAGACTATGAAGAAACATTCTCACCAGTGGTAAGACATTCTAGTCTTAGACTATTATTCGCATTGTCTGCAAAATTAGGATTGCATATGAATCATTTAGATGTAAATACAGCCTTTTTAAATAATTATCTAAAAGATACTGTGTTCATGCAGTTGCCTGAAGGTTTCCTGGATTTAGATGATAAAAATGTCTCAAAATGCTTGAAATTAAATAAAGCTATATATGGGCTTAAACAGTTATCTAAAGCTTGGAATGATCGGGTAGATAATGTGCTGTTAGAATTAAATTTTGAAAAGTCTAAATATGAATCTTGCATATATATGAAAAAGAAAAATGATAGTATTACTATAGTTGCAGTTTATTTAGATGATTTCTTTATATTTAGTAATGATGAAAAAGAAACTGAGTTACTTAAGGGAGAACTGAGTTCAAAATTAAGGACTTGGGGATAATTAAAGAATGCTTAGGCATGGAGTTAATCTTAATGAGCAAAATGTTATTACTTTAAATCAAAGGAATTATATCATACAGTTGTTGCATATGTTTAATATGTCTGATGCAAAAATTGTTAAAACCCCAATAGAAGTTAAAACAGATTTTGATAATGATGAAACTAGTGATGAAATTAGAGCTCGTTACCATTACCAACAGCTGATTGGTAGCCTTATGTATCTATCAGTCTTGACTAGACCGGATATTTCATTTAGTGTAAGTTTCTTAAGTCAATTTAACAGTACATACAATGAAAGTCATTTGAAATGTGCCAAACGTATACTACGTTATTAAAAGGGAACTTTGAATTATGGATTACGATTTTCAAGGCATGAGTTAGAGCTACAAGGGTTTGTGGATGCAGATTGGGGAACTAATAAAATTGATCGTAAATCATACACGGGTTTTGTTTACAAGCTTTCAGGATCTCCTATTTCATGGGAAAGTTCCAAACAAAAAACAGTTGCTCTCTCGAGTACTGAAGCGGAATATATGGCAATATCTGAGGCTACCAATGAAGCTATATATTTAAGAGGGTTGCTTACTGAATTGACTGGGGACACGATCTGTGTTAAACTATTTAATGATAATCAAAGTGCAATTAATTTAACAGCTAATCCTGTATATCACAAAAGGAGCAAGCACATCGATATTAGGCATCATTTTATGAGAGAAAAAGTTGCAAATTCAATTATTAAAATACATTATTTGTCTAGTGATGCCAGCCGATATACTTACTAAAAATTTGGGCTTTGAAAAACATTTCAATTTGTTAAGGTTATTAGGAATAGATAATATATAAATTTATTGATAATTGGGGGTGTTGATTTTGTGTCAATAAACTAATATTTGTCTTTAATGACATCATTGATCTATGAATCACTGTCATATGTCAAAGTCATATATTTTGTATTCTGTCAAAATAAACTAGTCTCATGCTGATAACTCAACTAAATACACGTGTTTTATTTTCACTCTGTTTAATACCATATACAGGGTGTCCCACGACGAGTGAAAACTATCTGTATATGGCAAAATACTAACAGTAAAATCATGAAAATTTCTACGTTCAGTTTTTCGGATACGATAATTTCAACAAAAATATTTTCAAAGATGGCCGCCTTCCGGTTCTACCGGAAGTCGACTGTAACTTTGTTATTTTAAATGGAACACCCTGTATATTAATACATTTTTGAAATCTACGTATTATCTTAGTATACTTTTGTTTAAAAACTTTTTTCGAAAAATGCACACTTTTTGAGTTATTGATTTTTTTATAGAAACTTTGACCGTTGAAGACCCTTAAATTTTTTTTTTACGAGGAGACCCTTGTTCTTGTAAAAACTATCATATTCATCATGTATTAAAAGTAAATTCACATAATAATTTTCATTTCTTAGTGCTTGTATAAAAATTTAGAACACACCTGCATCTTTAAAAATTTACAGAAAACATTCAATATCTGAATAACAGTAAGGTGTAGGTATAGGAAAGTATACATGAACTCGCCTTATTTTTTTCTCCTGAATGCATTGAAATAGAAAAAACAGGGTGGTTTTATTCAAAAAAATGAAGAAATTTGATATTTACAAAGTTAAACTTTGAACACTTTTTATTCATACCCTGTATAAAATGGAAAATTTTTCAACATAGATTCGAATACGTTTGACCTTGCTCAAGGCAACCCAATAAAAACTATTTTCATATATTCCAGGGTCTCCTCGTAAAAAAATAATTTATAAGGGTCTTCAACGGTCAAATTTTCTACAAAAAAATCAAAAAGTGTGCATTTTTCGAAAAAAGTTTTCAGACAAAAGTAGGTATACTAAAATATTACGTAGATTTCAAAAATGGATACAAAAATGGATACAAAATGGATACAGGGTGTTCCATTTAAAATAACAAAGTAACAGTCGACTTCCGGTAGAACCGGAAGGCGGCCATCTTCGAAAATATTTCAGTTGAAAAGATCGTATTCGAAAACCCGAGCGCAGAAATTTTCATGATGTTACTATAAGTATTTTGCCATATACAGATAGTTTTCACTCGTCGTGGGACACCCTGTATATTAGTGTACAAGACGACCTACGCACAAGAAGATTTCTTTTCAATGACTATAAAACAACCTAGAGCAGCGGTCAATAAAAGAACCCAATTAGCTTTAAAACCATTGTACTAGGAAAAAATTGAAATTCCTGAAAAAAAGAAGAAAGGGCTATTGGAATTATTAAAACAAAACCACATTCCTCCCAGACATGCGGAGTTTTACAATAACTTATTGTTATGTTATTTTTGTGATAATTGCAATAAAAATCAGTTTCCTAATAGTATTTTTTTTATTTACCGAAAATGTATGTTTTTATAATGCAGAAATTATTTAAAAAAAAAGTATCTTGATTTTATGGAAAAGTATCACAACTATTACAGGGGATGGAACTTTCACCCTCATTAGAGTTTCAATCAATAAATCATGCAAAAACATTATAACAGCTTAAAGAATACATCGTAATGTTGTTGCAACATGAACATAAAGTCATTTTAGACATACTGACTATCCTCATTTGGACTTTCAAGCAACTACAAATTTCAAAACTACTCTACTGAAAGATTAATGATTTTTGAATGTGTCACTTTTCCATCAACGGAACGAGTCCTGTAGGTCGAATGTCAACCATTAGACTGTTATTGGTAATCAGTAATCAATATAAATACCATTTTATACAACTAGATGTTAAGACTGCATTTCTGAATGGTGCTATCAGTGAAGATGTTTATATATTTGGTGAAGTGCTTAAATTAAAAAAAATCTTCATATGGTTTAAAGCAAAGTTTCAAGTGCTGGAATGATAATATAAATAATTATCTTGTAGTTATAGGGTTCATAAGATATGAAAATGACTTCTGTCTATATTATTTAAAATGTGAAAAAACTTCGGATATAGTGTATTTACTTATTTATGTCGATGACATCATATTGTCAGGCACTTGTTTAAACAAGATCAATAAAATTAAAGAAATTTTAATGTCAAAATTTAAAATGAAAGATAAAGGTTATTCAAGTAATTTACTTGGTCTTGAAATTTACTATTAGGAAAAGGTATTTTAAAAATTTCTCAAACGAAATATATTGATAATCTGCTAAAGAAATTTAATGCTGTTTAAGACTGTAAGACATCTCCTATTCCGATTGAGCCAAAACTTGGAATTGATAAAGTTGAAAATGTATTAACAAATAAACCATTCAGAGAATTAATTGGGTGTTTAATGTTTTTATTGTTGGGGTACTAGACCCGACATATGCTTTGCAATAAATTACTGTAGTAGATACCAGGACAAGGCAACCGAGCAATCTTGGAATTATCTAAAAAGAATATTGAACTACTCAAAGGGAACTAGAAATGTAGGGCTGGAGTATAAGAGAGATTTATGCAATAGTAATTTGGTATGTTATGTTGATGCTGATTGGGGCGGTGACCTCATTGATAGAAAATGTGTTTCTGGGTTTTTGGTTGAACTTTTTGGGAACACAATTATTTGGGTAACGCGCAAACAAGACTGTGTAAGTCTCTCCTCTATCGAAGCAGAATTGGTTGCTCTATGTAGTGCAGTGTCAGAATGTTTATGGGTTCTAGAGTTGTTAAAGGATTTTTCTTTGAATATAAATGATATTATTTTATATGAAGACAATCAAGACACTTTATGCGATATTTCAAGCACTAGTCCATACCAATAGAGAAAATGTGAAACACTTGCTCATAGTTACTGATTCATTGAACTCAATTGAAAGTTTGCGCCAGACATATCCATCAAACCCATTACTAAAACTTATTAAGCAGCAATTATCTCAGCTATACAATTCAGGAGCAGTCGTACAGTTATTATGGGTACCTTCACATACAGGAATAAAGGGAAATGAGCAAGCTGATGCAGCAGCTAAATCAGCAATTCAGGATCCTAGTGCCATCGAAGTTACGAGAGCTATAATGACAGACATAAAAATATTTATCAAGACATCGGTTAATGAAGCTTGGCAGCACCAGTGGTCCCAATCTAACGATAAATTAAGGCAAGTGAAACGAACAGTTAAACCGTGGAAGGCCGTTCCAGAAACCAGGAAAGAACAAGTTATTCTGACCCGTCTAAGAATAGGACACACCCGTTTTTCCCATGAACACTTAATGACTAAATCTGAACAATCCCGCTGTACAGTGTGTCAATGCCCTTTAACAGTCAAGCATGTATTAATAGATTGTCCACAATTTTCGCAGCAAAGAATTACATTTAAAATTCCACCTACTATGTATCACCTGCTAGGAGAAGAGTACAATATGGAAAACTTGGTAGCTTATCTACGTACTATTCAGTTTCTACACAAAGTTTAATTTATTACCAAAATTGTTTGTTTCTTTTTATATCTTTACTGTAGTACTTAATATTTTAATATTTATTGTTCATTTGTCAGCGCTAATAACCTAAAGGGTTGATGCGCTTTATTTTTCTTAGATAAAAAAAAAAATATTAAAATTGCATTATGTCTCCTCTAGCAATCAAGAGTCTGATATTCGGACCAAGGAATTGCCTGTTACTATGCTTAAATATTTTAAGGGATGTATAGGTTTAAGATATTTTAGCGAGGGGAGCTGTTGAAATATATGTTATTTCATATAGGTACCACACTAAAATCTCGGTACAGTAGTCATAATACTATTTTTAGGTTGGTAACATTCTCGACTGTCAACCGATGAGTCGAGAATGTTCTTGTTGTAGATGATATGCCATGTGTTATTAAAAGTTTAGTTGTTCTGAAATAAGAACGTTATTAAAAAGAGTGATGTGCTTTATTGATTGAAAACAACAATCTAGCATAGTATTCTTCGATAGTCTCTGAAGCTATCTGTTTCGCTTGTCGAAAATTGAAAATTTCAGACTTTTTTATTGATTTTAGGTACAAAATGGACGTTAATTTTTGCTTAGGCTGTATCGTAACATGTAAGAGGAGGAGTAGAAGGGAAAGGATCAGGAAGAGAGCAATAAATATCAAAAACCTCCTCACCTGCACAATGCAGCAGCATCGCTTCTTTTCCTTGTTCTTCAGTTATTCCAGCGGCGATTAGAAAGTTGTCGAACCTTTTCAACCATTTCTGCCACCGGGCTCCAACGTTTCCATGCCATTATGTATCTATGTTTGCGAAAATGTTGTCTCCTGACATGTTTGCTGCTTATCGCCTTGTTTTATTCCTCAAACCAGCTTTCTTTATAATATGGCACCCGTCGCCAAAATGTAATGTTTCTTTATTTTCTATCGACATTGTTACATTCTACAATGAATCTACCTATCCCAAACCTCTTCTTCTTTCTTTCTTTATTTGTGGACTCGCGTCTTTTCAAACGGCTGTCCAATTAAGTGCTTCTTGCACACGTCCGGAGTCAAGTCCGTGCCCTTCACTGCGTAGAGTAACTGGGGAATGATAAAAGGATTATTTACTTTGTGGCTGTCAAAGCTTTGTTATAAGGTGATGCCAAAATTAGAGAGGAATAACTGAAGGTATTGTAGAACTACAAGCATGAGCAAAAAAAGTCAGTACAGCTAAGGCTAAGCATAAGCAAATAAATCATGCAAAAAACCAGAGTGTTAATGATACTACTAATGGACTGTATTATAATTGTTTATTCACTTCTAACATTGAAAAATTAAATTTTTCTACTATCAATTTTTACAAATTATATTTTGAGCCGATACAAATAAGTTACATGTGAAAGCAACAAAATATAAGCACTAAATGGCCGAAACTATTAAAGAATAAAGTAAATACCTACGCAAGATGTATTTTCTTTCTACTAAACAACGGATATATGAATTATTCTTGAAATAAATCAAAAATTACTATTTTTAGTAACACGAATTAACTATGAATTTGCTTAAGCTTAAATCATCGAGAGTTACTCCAATTATTCTCATCAAAATTACACGTGAATTTTGTATTCCTTTGCAAAACAACTAAAGAAAATTATTACTTGATATAGATAGTTAAGCTTACTAAAACAACGAGATGTACGGGAATACCTATTTTAACTATATATCGAACCAAAAACGAATTTATTTTGCAAACACAGCTATAAAATATAAAAAAAACGGGGGGATAGGATAATTGGCACTCACTGTTTTCTAGAAGAAAGGCGCTAATGTAAACAAGCTGCACCTGTTTCTTCTACCACTCGCATCGATAACAAGCACGCCCATAGCCACGGCAAAGTGTCTTGATGAATATGATTATTAAACTAAACCCAATCGGTTCAATGGATCATGTTGAGAATACTACTAATGGACTGTATTATAATTGTTTATTCACTTCTAACGTTGAAAAATTAAATTTTTCTACTATCAATTTTCACAAAATATATTTTGAGTCAATACAAATAAGTTACATGTTTATGCATTTGAGTGTAATTACCGACTGGTCGAACAAGAGGGTCGAGAACAAAAGAGTCGAGAACAAAAGAATAGTTTCAGAAATTTACAGTATTGCCACAGTTTACAAAAGGCAAGGTATTTCATACATAATAAAAATGTCATCAACATAAAAATAAAAACTTTACATGCCGCCCACCTTGAAAGACGCAGCTTAAAAAAAATTGAAATGAAAAATTCGACTGAATTGTACGAACACTAAACATAAGAAGTACAATCATTCACTGGTAGTGGACAAATTTTTGAAAAACTTCTCTTCACGATACCCGTTCGAGTCTTTATTAACGCCACTCTGGCCAAACTGTCTTTTCCATGGATTACTTCCACAATTCGTCCTAACGACCACTTTAGAGGGGGAAGATTGTCATCTTTGATGAGGACTAAATCGTTGGTCTTCAGGGAGCCATGATTTGACTTCCACTTGTGTCTTTCTTGAAGCTCACTGACGTATTCACGAGACCAGCGCTTCCAAAAATGTTGATGAAACTGCTGCTGGAGTTGGAAATGAGAAAGTCTATTCTCAGGAATTTTCAATAAATCTGGATCTGGAACACTGGTAATAGCTCTTCCAATTAAAAAATGTGATGGTGTGAGTGGTACCAAATCGGAAGGATCTGAGCTTAACTGAGAGATGGGTCGGGAATTAAGGGTGGCGTCGATTTGGGTAAGGAGCGTATAAAATTGTTCAAACGTAAGTGATGCGTTACCTGCTAAACGACGCAAGTGATATTTAACAGATTTCACGCCAGCCTCCCAGAGGCCACCAAAATAAGGCGAGTGTGCGGTATAAATGACCACGATATTCCCTCATTTTGAATTCCGTCTGTCAATTTGTTATTATTTACCTTTAGAAATTGTCCCAGTTTGTGTAATTCCGAGTTAGCAGCAGTGTAATTGGTACCATTGTCCGAAAATATTTGGAATGGTTTACCTCTTCGAGCTACAAATCGCCTTAAGGAAGCTATGAAAGCTTCACTGGTGAGATCAGAGACTAGCTCCAAGTGAATTGCTCGAGTGGTAAAGCATACAAAAAGACTGATATAACATTTTGACACAGTAGCTCCACGACCTCTTTTATTTTCAAGCAGGAACTGGCCTGCGTAATCAAAACCTGTAGTATAAAACGCAGAAGCCGGAGTTGATATTTTTTCTGGCAATTGTCCCATAATAAGATGAGTTAACTTGGGATTTACTCTAAAACAACGTGTGCATTTGCACCAGAAAGCGGCCGAATGGAGCTCAAAAGAAGTTGTGGTCCTGCATGAAGTAATATTGTATGATAATATCTAAACAATAGTCTTGTAAAAATAAAAGATAGCAAGATGGGAAATTTCTTAGAATATTCAAAATGAGAATTTGCTAACCTACCACCACAACGAAGAATTCCTTCATCGTCTATAAATGAGTTAAGTTTACTTAATGCGTTTTTCCAGTCCAATTTAACCTTGGTAATAGAGTTGATTTCATTATTAAATGTTTCCGATTGACATAGCTTTATTAGACATTTTGAAGACACGTCAATTCCTTTTAATGACAGAGTTCCCAAATTTCTGATTTCTTTAGCGAGACTACAATTGTTTTTGAATCTACATATATACGCAAAGACTCGAATCAGCCTTGTAAATTGGGAATATCTAATAAATATCTCATTATTTTCTGAAGTTTGACTCTTGTAGCAAAGTACATTTTTTCTTAATTCGGGAATGTCTTGAGATTTTGAAGATGGTAAGCGGGGCCAACAATCTATATTTGATTTGAGCCACTCTGGGCCATGCCAATATAAATCTAGGTTTTGAAGCAAGTTTGGCGTTACGCCACGAGATATGCAATCAGAAGCATTTTGCCGTGTGGGCACATATCCCCAAGAATCAACATCACTCAATTCTTGAATATTAGCTACTCGATTAGCCACGAAAGTCTGTAGTTGATTGGGATCCATTTTTAACCAACCTAAGACAATTGTCGAATCGGTCCAATAAAAGGTGTTAACTTGAAAAATTTTAAGAGATTCTTTCACCTTTTGTATAGTTTTAGCAAGCAGCTGTGCTGCTAACAACTCTAAACCCGGAATAGTTACCGGTTTGATTGGCGATACCTTTGATTTAGCGCAAACTAATTTGATATACATATACATTATCATCATTGCAGATAGATTTTATATAAACACAAACGCCATATGCCTTCTGAGAGGCATCCGAGAACCCATGAATTTCCCAATATTTTGGTTTTTTGCAAGTAACTTGCCTATCTATTTTGATATTATTTAAAATTGTGAGGTCATTTCGAAGATATAGCCATTTTGTGTGGAGCGTTGCGGGCAAGGATCCATCCCAAGTCAGTTTTGCTGACCACAGCTCCTGCATTATTATTTTAGCTAAGACGGTACAAGGGCTTAGTAGACCAAGCGGATCGAAAATTTGCGACGTCTCAGAAAGTACCAAACGTTTGGGGATTTTTGAAACCGAGCTAGGATTAATTTTAAACATCAGAGAGTCGGAATTACTATTCCAAATTAAGCCTAAGGTCTTTGTGTTCTCATTATTACCAAAATCGATGAGTTTGAAGTGTCATTAGATTTTATGCCTTCTAGTACTTCTTGATTATTTGACACCCATTTCCTTAAGTCAAAACAACTACTATTAAGCACCTTTGATAGCTCATTGGCAATGTGAATAGAATCTTCAATAGTATTTGAACCACTTAGCATATCATCAACGTAAAAGTCATCTTTTATCACTTCCGAAATTTTGGGATTAATCAGTTCTTGTTCTATTCCTAATTGATATAAAGAGCGAATTGCCAAGTAAGACGCGGACGCGGTACCGTAAGTAACCGTCAGCAAGTCGTATGTATCTAGAGGGCCATCTTCATTGAAACGAAATAGTATTCTTTGCAAAGGAGTTTGTTCGGGATTTACAAGTACCATACGGTACATTTTTTCTATGTCACTCCCTATCACGAAATTGTGCTTTCTAAAACGTAATAATATTGACAGCAAGTCCTGCTGTATGGTGGGGCCGACTAACTGAAGATTATTGAATGACACACCAGAGTTATTAGAAGCACTTCCATCGAAAACAACGCAAAGCTTTGTTGTAAGACTACTTTCTTTTAACACGCCGTGATAAGGCAGGTAGTATGAGTAAGGGCTATATGCATGGGTGGTATCAACCTTTCTCATGTGATTTAGCTCTATGTACTCCTTTATAAAATCAATATATTTGTGTTTGAAGTTATTGTAACCTTTGAACTTATTTTCTAGGTTAAAAAATCGCTTTTTAGCAATTTCGAATGTATCTGCTAGATTTTCAAGATTATTTTTCAGCGGAATGGTAACAATGAATCTTCCTTCACTGTCGCGTTTGGAGGAGTTTAAAAAATGTGACTCAACTAACTTGTCATTTTTCGAAAGTGGTTGGATACCGGGAAGTTACTCTAGTTCCCAGAATCTGCTAAGAGTTCTGTCAATATTCAAATTACAATTTACCATCGTGTTACTTCCGGAAGACACTGGACCTGCAAGTATCCAGCCTAGTTTTGTTTTTTGTAACGTGGGACTATTTTGTCCCAGTTTTGTTTGCCCGACGCACATTAATTTGTAACATGTCTATCGACCTGTTTCGATTTTAACGAAATAATTTCAATTTTACCGCTTGCCGTCATAGTAACCACTTCCAATTTAGTTCTGTGATGTAAATTTCTCTGATCGTTGATCGTTGCGACAATTGACATATGATGTCAACGCTCGATTCTTATTCTCGATTTTCCTTCTTTTCGTTACCGACCCTTGTGAAGCAAGGACCTATCTCTTTACCGTCTCTTAATTTTTAACAGTTTTTATCTTAAATTGCTGTGGTAAGTCCAAAATTATAATTTATATTTATCAAGTTTTTTCTAAAGTAGTGGCTGATATAATTTTTTTGTGCATTTCTTATGTTTTTACAGAGATAGATAGACGAATATACACATACCACGTGGTCAACTACATTTCTTTTCATTTTATACTTGTACATTACTTTTAAACCTAATCTTTTATCGTTAATAGCTGTTACTTTTTTTAATGCAAATATTTGCTAGATTCTCTGTTGTAAAATACCTAATTATTTTCAAAAATAGATAACTTTTATATTTAACCTTTTCAAATATTCTGCCAGTGCTGGTTTTACATTTCATTAAACATTTTACTCATTTAGAAATTGTTTATTCATAACTTTTACTTTAATTAATATTTCAAGGTCATTAGCACTTTTTTTATTTGTTTTGGCTTATAATTTTTACTGTTTTAAATGGGACATATATGTTGGAAAGCTTTCAGTAAAGTTAAATTTCATTATTTTAAACAACTGCCTTCCTTTTTTACCTGAAAAGCTAAACCAACATTATGTGCCCCATTACATTCAAATTCCTATATATCCCTAATCCACCTGAACTTCTAGGTAAGCACAGCAGCCAGGTTACCTCTGCAAGTTACAGCCAGGTTACCCCGGCAAGTTACGGTCAGGTTACCTCTGCAAGTTACGGCCAGGATACCCCTGCAAGTTACAGCCAGGTTACCGTTACACGTTTTTCACTGCCAGGATATCCCTGACAGGCTTACTGCCAGGTTAACACTGCAAGACATCTATTTCAACTTCTAGACTTCTACTTCAACTTCTAGACTTCTACTTCAACTTCTAGACTTCTACTTCAACTTCCAGACATCTACTTCAACTTCCAGACATCTTCTTCAACTTCGACAGCTGATTCTACCACTGTGAAAAGCTAAGTACCTTTGAAGAAGTACAGGTTTTTTTCTTTTCCTCTTTACATTATCTTCCTTTAGTGGCAGAATAAATTTAATATTTAAATATTTTTTTTTATTTCTTATACCCGGCTGTAAGAGCTGTAGGGACTCCGGGTTTATGTAAATTTTGTAACTTTTATTTTTAACTTTCAAGTAAATTCTACAAGGTGTTTCTACCTTTTTCACCTTAGTTTTTTTTTGAAATTAAATTATTTTTTCGTCTAAAAAGGTAGTGGCGCCCTAAAGTTCTTATAGTCTGTCAACCCTCTGGCATACCTAGTGTGGCATCAACATGGAGTCGATCCACCCTTGAGAGAGTCTCTAGCCGGGATCTGTCTCTTAAGAAGAGAACAAGTGTTACAAATTCCCAAAAGCAATCGGCACCCAACAGAATGTCAATTTTACCCGGAATTTTCATTTTAGGATCCGCCATTGAGATTTTATTAGGAATATCTAATGATTTTACATTAAATTTTACATTAAATTTTGTATTTGGGAGCGAGCTTGTGATTTGCGAAACTACTAAGCATGATAACGTTTTAGTATAGCCATTTATCGTGGACTGAATGACTTAATCCAATTTCTGAGAAATTTTTGTAATTATGCCTTTATTTAGACCGCATACTTTGATAGTGCCAATTTCTTGCACTTCAAGTTTCAACTTATCACATATTTCCTTTGTGATAAATGAAGACTTGCTTCCGGAATCTAGCAAAGATTTAACGAAATGAGATTTATTGAACTTGTCAAATACCTTTACAACAGCTGTGCCTAAGATAATCTGCGAATTGACAGCTGATATATGCGAAAGTACATTATGCGTGTCTGAATCTAACGATGCGTGTGAAACACTATTTTCTATAACGGGTTCAATACTTGATTGGGGTTAATGATTGAAATGCAATAACGAGTTATGACGACCCTTGCAATGTTAAAATGAACTTGATCGACATTTGGCAACACCGTGACCAAATCTTGACCAATTTACACAAAGGTTATTTTTCTTTGCATAATCATATCTGTCGTTTACAGGAATTTTAAGAAACTCATCACAATTTGAAATGAAATGTTCCTTTTTGCAAAATGAGCATTTCAATGTGGAGACTGGAGTAACAAATGATTTGGTTTTACATTCATATTTAGACTTAATTACGGATTTTTTAACTAATTTACTCCGTTCAATTGTTTCAAGCAAATCTGCGCGATCACTTAAAAATGTTTTCAAATCTTCCAGGGTTGGTTTGGAAGAAGTTTTGCTCCTAAACTCTTCATATTCCCTAGAAGTTACATATTCTAATTTTTTAACAATGAGATGAATAATGAGAGGATCCCAACTTGAAGTGGGCTCCTTTGATATTTCTAACGCGCGTAAATGTTTTGTTACATTATCCAATAATTTTAGAATGTAATCTGACGATTCTTCTTTGATATGATCTAAACTGAAGAGACTACTGACGCGATTATGTACCAATATTCTGTCATTGTTGAAACGGGAACAAAGAAGAGACCAAGCTGTGTTATAATTTGCATCACAAAACTCTAGCGAACGAATAATTTCCGCAGCACTTCCTTCTAGAGAAGCACGAAGGTAGTAAAATTTCTGAACATTGCTTATGGTTGTATTGGCATGTATAAGAGATGTAAAAACGTTTCTAAATTCTAACCAACTTTCAAAAAGACCACCAAACTTTTTCAAATGAATTGTGGGTAAGTTAATATTGTTAATATTTTGACCTTGGTCATTAAAATTATTACAAGTTGATTGCGGGCAGGGTGGAACCAATGTGTCAGGCGATACAAACGATTTTAAAAGGCTGAACTAACAGTTTCCCGTATTTTAATTTCATTATCCAAATCCTGGACAATGATGTCAATTTCTTCTTAAATGCGGTCATAATGTTCTAATTCCGATAAAAAGCTTCATATCTAAACTATTAAAGAGTAAAGTTAATATCTACGCAAGATGTATTTTCTTTCTACTAAACAACGGATATATAAATTATTTTTGAAATAAATCAAAAATATTTTATAACTACTTAAACGGGAAATTATTATTTTTGTAACGCAAATTGAATTTGAATTTGCTCAAGCTTGAAGGTACGCGCGCACCTATCGGCAACAGCCCGGAACGCTACAGACCACGAATTTATCTTTGCCTGGTATTCAAACGAAACAGCGCGCACTACTCGGCAACGGACGACAACGGTCCAGCCCGCCGTCGACAGAAATCTCGGACGACAATACTTTTGCCAGTGGTCCGTTGCGTTCCGTCGTGATGCGGAGAAGTGCGCGCTGATTTTGGACGACGGAACGGAAAAAATCGATGACGAAAAATTTATATTTTTGTTAGCGGGTACCCGGAATTGTATGATTTGTTAACAAAAATTACTAAAATCAGAAAATTGAAAAAAATACAGATTTCATGCACTCATTTAAATAATAGTCCCGAATAAACGCTCCACCGAACCACTTTGATTAGGTAGTAGATTTTCTTTAATTTAAATAAAAATTTGTTGTTATTCCGATGCTACTGACAGGCGACAGGTGGAGGACGGTGGTAAGTAGAGAAAAAAAAATATCTGTGACAAGAGGCGGCGTTTTTCTGTCGGACGTATCTACAAGTGGGAACTATCTTGAGTTGCATATCAAAACATTTATTTACCATTTTTTTAAATAAAGGGGATTTCGAGGATTTTTTCATTTCGGCAAATTTTCTTTGAAACCTTTTGGAATTTCGCGGTATGGCGGTATCCCTTTCAATAAGTTAATAAGGGGTTTATTTTTTTTATTTGTAATAAAAAAAATAGAGGGGATTTTGAAAATGGAAAGAAGGAAAAGCGATGTACAGGTCAGGTAGTAAGTTGCATTCCGTCGTGGTTTAGAGAAGTGCTTGCTGTCGAAACAGGAAATAATAATATGGACGAAGAAAAATTAATCATTCTTGTTAGTGGGTACAAGGGATTGTACGATTTTGCTAACAAGAATTACAGTAATCAGGAGGTTAAAAATAATTGCTGGAAAGAAATTCCTGAACACATGCGACAACCAGGTAAGTTAATAAACAAGCATCTAATTTTGTATAATACAGAGTGCTCCATAATAAATAGTCAATATTTCAGTAGCACATATTCAAGGTTAAAATAGCATCAATAATTGAATTTCCGTAATATTAATGTTGATTTCTATAACCCCTTCGTAACATGTCCGTTTGCCAATCTACTGCCCCCCTACCACAAAAGTAGTTTTTGAACTCTTCGCGGATGTGCAATGCTTCTTCAGTAGCTTTACCTCCAACATTTCTTAAGTCTTGAATTATAGATACATGACTGGTTTCTTTATAATTATCACTTACATCAATTTCTTTCGTACGTGAGTTACCTCGAAGAAGGAACTTATGTAGACAACAAGTTGCTAATATTACATTATCTATGTGCTCTGGTGACATTTGAAGTCTCCTCCCTTAAATTCTAAATGTTAGTATCCCAAACACATTTCTCGATAGCCAACGAGCACGGCTCAGTCGGTAATTAAAAATTGCCAAGGTCTCATCATTTCGGGTCTGAATTCCAGGGTAAGGACGCATGATATTTTTATGCAAAGGAAAAGCTTCATGCCCCACAATAACATATGGTAAAGCAATGTTAGTACCAGGAAGAGTTTTATTGGGAGGTATTGATAGTTTCCCATTTAACAAGGCTCTTCCCATAACGGAATTGCTAAATATTCCAACATCGCTATTTTTTCCGTAAGCTCCAACGTCAGCTATAATTATTTGATAATTAGCGTCTACTAATGCCATTAAAACTATACTAAATGTCTATTTGTAATTGTAGTATAGGAATCCGCTGTTGGGTGGTGCTTCAATAACTACGTGTTTTCCATCGGTAGCACCCACACAGTTTGGAAAGTTCTATTTTTTACGAAAATCTTTTTAGATTGTTTGCCATAGATCTTCTGTTGGAGTGGGCATTTCAGTTGGCTGCAGTCTTTTCCAAATCGACATACATGTTGAATGGATAATTTCTCTCACAGTAGTGTGGCCGAGTCTATAACTGAATGCTATTGTCCTAAACGAATCTCCAGTTGCCAAAAACCTACAAAAATACTTTTTTTAAATAGCTAGTAGGTAATCAGAGTCGTCTAAAATAATGTATTTTTTTATTTTCAGTATCGGTTTGTAAAGAAAGATGGTCTAGGCTGCGTGACAACTACAGAAAGGCCCTTAAGTTTCGAAGAAGTAAAAGTGGAGATCCGGCTATTAAAACAAAGCCATATAAATATGAAGCGGAGATGTCATTCCTGGAAAATTTTTTGCCAGATCGAGAACAAAAAACTAATGTCGAATCGGTATCGGCTTTCAGCCCAACAAAACCTCCTGATGATGGTGAAGATGATCGGATGGAAGATACTGATGATAATCCAAGTGATTTAAGATGCGTAACACCAGCCTCAACAGCAGTATCATCTAATTCAATCCGATCAACAGCTTCGATTAACAACACATTTCGATCAACCCCTACATCGGCACCAAAGGGAAAGAAACCGCAGCCCCAAAATACAGAACCCAGTTCAGTTGCTAGGGTCTTCGAAAAATATTTGGAAACAACTGCACCTATAAACTCATCATGAAATAGTTTGAAGCAAAAATTTTTACCCGAACTTCAAATTGAGGTTAAGTCGAAGATTTTTAACATCATACAAGAAGCTGAGTTGAGATGCTTACAACCCAGAAACACTACGCATCTTGGTAATCTACATCCACAACAACAATACACTCAACATTCGCAAAGCATACAACTTTCTTACCCACAGCACATGCAGTCTTTGGAAACACACCAGCCAGCTTCACAACCACAACTAACTCTTCTTCAAAACATGCAACCATCCCTGCTGCAACACGTGCAGCCAAGATATTCATCAACATCGACACCTTTTGTACATTCTCCGAAATTATTACTAAGTGACAACGATTCAAACTTATAAATAAAAAAATGTACAGCCGTTCGTTACCGTTAAACAAATAAAAAGTTACTTTAACTTTTGTTTTTCAATTAAATGTAAATGTTGCAAATAAATATCTATCAACTAAGAATAGTAGAGATGAAAACAGAAGTAATACTACCTAATTCATAATAATAACTTACCTTAGAGTCACTGCTAACCGTTCTGCTGGTGGAGTGGAGTTTCTAAAGGTAGTATTTTGAAACATCAAATCATGTTTTATGATGATTAAAAGTTCCTGAAAGTTTTCAAGGGTCATTCTAAAATATTGAAAAAATTTCTCCTCTTGATCCACTAACTGAGGAAATAAAGTAGCAAATTCACTTTCAGTTTTCCTCTTTGCACAAATGTCATTAACCCATTCTCTTTTTCTTTTTTGTTCAACTGAATTTTGTTTTTCCTCTTCTTCGTACAGTAAACTTATTATAATAATTTTATTTAGAGTCTCTGAATCCATGGCTGATTACTGACAAGCGACCTATGACCGGCAAACATTTTTTACCGACTAGTGCGCGATACCCAGCTAAAATTGCCGACCGCCGTGGCCCGTTCCGTTTCCGGCTATTGCCGATAAGTGCGCGCGAACCTTAAATCATCGAAAGTTACTTCAATTAGTCCTATCAAAATTACACGTGAATTTTGTATTCCTTTGCAAAACAACTGAAGAAAATTATTACTTGATATAGATAGTTAAGCTTACTAAAACAACGAGATGTAAGGGAATACCTATTTTAACTATATATCGAACCAAAAACGAATTTTGCAAACACAACTATAAAGTATAAAAAAAAAAACGGGAGGATAGGATAATAAAGGAATGTATTTGGCACTCACTGTTTTCTAGAAGAAAGCCGCTAATGTAAACAAGCAGCACCTGTTTCTTCTACCACTCGCATCGATAACAAGCACGCCCATAGCACCGGCAAAGTGTCTTGATGAATATGATTATTAAACTAAACCCAATCGATTCGATGGACCATGTTGAGAATACTACTAATGGACTGTATTATAATTGTTTATTCACTTCTAACGTTGAAAAATTGAATTTTTCTGCTATCAATTTTTACAAAATATATTTTGAGTCGATACAAATAAGTTACATGTTTATGCATTTGAGTGTAATTACCGACTGGTCAAACAAGAGGGTCGAGAACAAAAGAATAATTTCAGAAATTCACAGTATTGCCACAGTTTACAAAATGCAAGGAATTTCATACATAATAAAAATGTCATCAACATAAAAATAAAAACTTAACACAGAGGTTTCGTAAATAATTAATAATTATACTTAACTTAAACCATTTTCATTAAGGTTTGAATCCATTTTTAAGAAGGTCTTCAATAACAGACTGCATTAGTTTGGATCCTGGAGTAGTAAGAATTGTTTGGATGTTAACTGGTCCTTGATGATATATTGAAGCTTTTATGTATCTGTTGTTACAGGAGGTTTCATTCATTGGGCAGTCAAAAATTATATTATTAAGGTTGCCTTCTTGACCGCATATGCAATTTGGATTATCTGTGATTTTAATTCTGTGTAAATGTACTGGAGTGAGACAGTGATTAGTTCTCATTCTCCCAACATATGTAATTTTTTCTCTGCCTCTGTATCTTATTTGTGAGAACCAGATTTTTTTGAGTGGTGTAGGTTGAATTGAGGAGTAGAATGGTCCCTGGGGCCATTCTTTGTACAAGTTATCCCATTTTTCCCAGATACGTTTTTTACTAAATTCTAAGAATCTTTAGCATAGATTGAATTATTTTAAGTGATATTATTTTGAAGTCTTCCTTCTAATGCTAAGTTATCAGCCTTCTCGTTACCGATGATGCCAGTGTGACTTGGTATCCAGATTAAAATAATATTGCATGTCCTATTAAGGATTTCTTGTCGAGTTCCGATTGTAATATAGTCTGAGTCATTATTTATTCCCGTTCTTTTTAACGCTTGCATTGCGCTAAGAGAATCAGTGACTACTGCTAGTTTATCTGTGTAAGTGTCTGTAGTACGGATAGCTTCCCTGATTGCCAGTGTTTCTGCAGTTGTTATTGGGGTATTGTTACTCAATCTGCGACTTATATTAATGACTGGATTTTGAAAATAGATCCCGATTCCACATGTGCCATCTCCTGGGCCTACTGAGGCATCAATTATATCTATATGCATTCGGGAAAAGTTGAGGCCTTCTATTTTAGCTGGTGTTTCAATTTTTTTCCAGTAGGAATTGTCCTCATTGTAGAGTTCATAGAATTCCAGTGTTGCATTGAGAATTTTGTCATATGTAAAGGGTATAAGCTTTGGAATAAATGTTGTTGCCAGCCAATATCTACGTATACCAAGTGGTGTTTCTGCTGCCTCTGAAAGAATTGCTTTCCTAGGTGTACTTCTCATGTGTCCTAATACTATTCTCAATTCTTGATATTGTTTTTTATTTAGTTTTTCCCAATTTTTTTTTGTAGTTTTGTATATGCATTTCATGCCATAATCTAAGTGGGATCTTACAATCGCCTTATATAATGTGAGCAGAGTATTTGGATCAGATTCCCACCATACTCTTGTGATACTTTTTAGTACGTTTGTTCCTTGGTTTGCTTTGGAGATGATGTTTTGGATGTGAGAGGTCCAGTTCATATTTTTGTCAAATATGATTCCTAGATATTTGTATTGATTGACCCATTCTATGTTGTGCCTTTCCAGTCTAATTGATTTGAATCGGTGATGTCTTCCCTTTGTAAAAAGCATTGCTTTTGTTTTGAGATTGTGAGTCCATGATTTCTAAGCCACTGATTTACTCTATTCAGTTTTAATTGAATTTGTTCAATGGAGTGGCAAGCCTGTAGTAAGTCCTGAAGGACACATTTATTCCTTTTTATGGTAAGTTTTGATTTTCGCTCCATTGTCACTTTTTATTCCAAATAGATAAAAAATACATATATTAATAATTCTCACGGTATACTAGCTATTAACAACTTTTGCAGTGAATAAATCTACATTTCGAGAAGTATGCCTTCTATTTAATATTAGTGTTTCAACGTTTGATTTGATATGCGAACGTATGATAAAATATTTGCTTGAAATTGGACCAGAAATAATTAAATTCCCCAAGACAGAAAACGAGCTGCAAAACATAGCAAATGATTTCCAAAATGTGAGTACCTTTATTACTAGGTACACATTATATTATATCCACAATTGCAAAGTTTGCTAGTGCAATCATTTTTTGATTATAATTAGAGCACTCTGTGAAAAATACATCCACTTGACTCATCAATTGCAGTTTGATCTATTCCGTTCAGACCAAGAAAATCAGATTGCTTACTGAATGATTTACATTCATTAGATATATCCAAAGTTTAATAATTTCATGGTGTTTTCTAGATATCTGGAATTCCTAACATCATAGGATGCATTTATGGTTCATACATAAACATTAGAACACCAGCAAATAAAATCAGAAGCACTAATTAAGGGTTGGTTCACTAAAAGTTGCTTTTTAAAAAGACTTTATTAAATGATGAAAAACCCTGTTTTAATTACAAGTACGAACTAACTAGGTATTGTATTACAACGTCGTTTATATAGAAATATAATATGCTGATAAAATATTAATTGAAAACTATTAAATAAGCTAAATATTGTCGACTAGCCTAAATAAAGAATTAAGAGGATTAGTATTTTATATATTTAATAATTAAGAATTAACGAGTTTAACTTCTCCATCCCCCGAAGAAGTTTTGTAAGGGACGAACAAAACTGATTGTGGCTCTTCCTGGGAGGTATGTGGCTCTTCCTGGGAGGTATGTGGCTCTTCCTGGGAGGTATGTGGCTCTGTAGTTTGGTTAGTCTTTGATTTCTCGTACTGGTAGTATCCAAATAGTAGACATATAGTCACCAATATGTATACGGGGGTCATCCAAAAGTGTGTGAGATCCATTGGTGGTTTTTCAGAAAAAAGAGGTTGCAGTTGCTGTTCCTCTTGGGTTAGCTTATGGAGTTTATCTAGAGGAATTTTCTCCAAGTTCAATGGTCTGGATTTGATTGGCTGGTTTTGGTGTTTGGTTCTAACTTTTGGTAATGTCAGGACTTCTTCCTTTATCGTTGTTCTAGAATTTATAAAGTAGTCATCATGTGTTCTAAACTCGCAGTTGCTCGGGAGTTCAATCAGATATGTTCCTTGGAGTACTAGTATTTTAGATGTTAGGCAATGTGTTGAGATTTTTGTGGGTTGCGGGAGCACTACTATGTAGAAAGCTTCGGACATCTCTTGGATGATGGAGTGGTTGACAGAAACTGGAATATGTTTGCATGGAGCCTCTTCATTTGTGAGTTGCAGAATGTGGTTGATGCAATCCTGTGTTTTTGTATTTTCCTGAAGTAGTTTTTCTTTGCAAATATAACCTGAACTAGTTTGTTTGCACGGTGTTTCCATACATTGGAAAATTTCGTTATTGGAAGCCAAGTAAGGAGCAGGTGGAAATATTGTTGTTTGGTTTTTTGTAGGAATTGAGAGAAGGTGGTAATAGGAAAGTGGATCGGAATACAGTAGCGGAAAATGTAAGATAAATATTATGGAATGATTTGCGTAGTATGCGTCAATAGTTATTACGTCATAGTATTTAAAAAGATCTTCTTCACGTGTGTACGGGAGTTGGTGTTGAGAATGATGCTCTATCATCTTTTGAACTACCCATTTCAGTTCTTCAGGTTTGATCAAGCTATTATGTACGACATTTATTCTTGCGAACGTGATTGCTATTTCTAGGTCGTTTAGGATTTGGTTTACAACTTGCAGTGCTAAGTTCAGCTGGTCTAATATGTTTCTCACTTCCATGTAGTCGTTGAAGTCGAATATAAATGTGTTGAATTCTGAATAAATTTTATTTGTTTCAATGGCAATTGTTTCTTGGTTATGTGTCAATAGTGAGACTGTTTTATTATAATTAGCCATAATTTCTTTATTCAGACTTATATGACGATTTATTTCAGTAATTATGTTATCTTGGTTATTCATTAGGGCAGAGATGGCTTGGTTATATTTTTCAGCATCTTCTTGATCTAAGTTTCCAGATATGCATTTAATGATACTTCCTAGTCCGTTGATAAGGCCTCTTTTTTGTTTAAAAGATGGATAAATAAATTGAAGTTTTTTCGTTACTGCTGCTAATGTATATTGTAAATTTTGATCGAAGTTTTGTAAATTTTCAAAATAAGGGTGGCTAAGGCCTTTATGAATGGCTTTCGTAACTTCATGATATTGTGTCTGTAGAATTTCTATTTCTTCTGCGATGGGACGAAGTTTAATGTAATGAATAAAGTCATGCGTGCTCGTCTGAACTCTGGCTACTTCCAGCTTGAGGGGTAGAATCCCTGGGTTTTCTTGGAGGTTCTGGATTCGGACTTCTTGAGCCATGCTGAATGTACATCTGTAATATACGGTTGTGATTAGTTGTTTTACTAGGTTGATGTCTCATATTTTTCTTGTGTACAGTCGTGTTTGGTGTGTCAATTGTTACGATATTGTCTTGTTTAATGGTTTTTGATGAGAATCTTGGGAGAAGTTTATTTCTGTTGACTATTTTCTTTGTATATATTCTGGAAGATGGTTTATATGTTAAAGGGGCTTGGCGTTTTTCGTTTCTTTTCTCGATAACCTTTTCTTTTTTATCTTGAATCTTTTTGTTGATTTCTTTGTAAATTTCGGTTACCTTCCTTTTGTGATCATGGGTGTAGTTATTTATTAGATTCCTATGAATGTCGATGTCAAACGGATCTTGAGAGTTTAGATGGCCATTTAAGATTTCTAGAGGTCGGTGTTGAGTAGCGGAGTGTATAGAGCTGTTGTAGCCGAGTATGGCATATAGCATCTGTTCTCTGATGTTGAGAGATTTCTTCTTTTCTCTTAATATTCTCAAATGTTCTAATATTGTGGAGTGAAAACGCTCGATCATTCCATTTGACTGTGGATTGTCTGGAGTGGTGTAGTGGATACTGATTTTGTGTGTATCTATGAATTCTTGCATTAGCCCATTCTTGAATTCAGTTCCATTATCTGCTACGATTAGTTGTGCGAGTCCGTGATGTGTGATGAAGAGTAAAAATGCGTTTAGTACGTTAACTGCATTGGAGCCTTCTATTGGGTATGCTTGGCCATATTTTGAGAAAGAATCAATTATGGTGAGGAACTTTTGACCATTTGCTTGGAATGTATCTATGTGAATAATTTCTAGTGGTCTCGTTGGTGTTGGTGTCAACATGAATTTTGGTTTGTTGGGATGTCTGTCATATTTACTGACTAAGCAGGTATCACAGAAATTTATTATTTCTTCTATGTCCTTTTTCATTGTAGGCCAGTAGTAATGTTTCCGGATTTCCAGCTCTGTTTCCTTTATTCCTCTATGATTGGTCCTTCCCTCATGATAATCTTTTATAATTGTCTTTTGGGTATTAGTGTTAATAATATCTTTCAATAGATAGTTGCATTTAACTAAATCGTATGCTGAATTTTTGAAAGTTTCTCTTATTACATTGCATAAGATTGTATATGTAGTATCGTCTTTACAGAGTAGTGCGTACTTCTTTTTTGGATCCAAGTATTCTTTAAATATCTTGAAAATGTTGTCTTCGAGATTTCCTTTATCGAGTTGCACATGGAGTCTTTTCTTGTTGATAAATATTTCTTCCGTTATTGGTTTTGCTGGACTGTGGTTAACAAGACTGAAGATAATTTGGTTGTTATAATAGTTTAAAGGGTGCTCGCTTATAGGGATTCCCAATATAGGGTTTTCTTGTGCGGTAGTCACGGCATCTTCTTTATCGTTTAAGTTTTGATTTGGGCTTGAAAGGTCTTCGCCATTTTGATCATCTCTTTGGTTTTCTTCAAGAAATTCTTTTAATACACTAAGGTCATCTGGATGTTTTTGATTGTTTGAAGAAGTAGCCTCGTTAAGAATTTCGTCTATTATTTCTTTTTCTCTTGTGCTTAGATGTGATAATGGTTTGTTTGTAACGATTTCTGCTAAATCTTCCATAGAACCAGGGTGATTGCACATTGAAAGTTCGTCAAAGTTTTTGGTGACAAGAGCGTTGGTTATATTGTCTAGATGTTCCTTTAGATTGTGAGTTTCTTTGGTGTGTATTTCCAATCGTGAAAGTGCGTCAGCGTTGGTGTTTGCTTTACCTTTTTTATAAACGACTTCATAGTCAAATTCTTCTAACTTCAGTCGCCATCTTACGAGTTTGGAATTTGGATCTCTAGAGAAAATAGCCATTGAAGTGGACAGTGATCTGATAGAATTTTGAATTTCCTTCCAAATAGATAAGGACGGAAATATTTGGTTGCCATTGTGGTCTAAAGGGCATTAGCTGTGATTGTTGTTGCCATTGTGGTCTGAAACGTGCGGTTTGCTGTTGCCATTGAGGTAACATACTGGATTGGGGTGTTAAAGGTTTTGCTGTTCTGTTTGGTACTTGCAACGGTTGTTGGGAGCTGTTGCCTCTTTGAAGGTATCTGATGTTATTTTCTTCTTGAATGAATTGAATAGCATCGGCTAATGTTGTTGGTCTCATGGCCCTTATAGTAGATCCAAGTGGTTCTCTTAGACCGACTAACAATGTCGTTAGGGCTTGTTGGTGAAAGAATTGCTTTTTGCTTTGTTTCATATTTGCTTCCTCATTATGTAATTCGATGTAGTTAGAAATCGTGTTCAGAAGCCCCATTACTTTTTCGTAAAATTGTTGCGGATTTTCGTTTGGTTGTTGGCGTAAATTTACTAGATCCCTAGTTAGGGAGTTCTCGTTCCGTTGGTCTGCGAAGTTTTGGATTAGTGTGTTTTTGATTGAAATCCATTCGGAACAACCATAAATGGATACAACTTCTTTTGCCCTTCCTTTGAGTTTGCTTGATATCCCAGTCGTAAGCATCTGGTTTTGGAAGCATTCCGGTTCGGCGACATTCCAGTAGTAGTTAAGTAGTCTGGTGGCAACATCTATGAAGTTATACAATTCATTAGGGTTTCCGTCGAATTCAGGGAGAACGGAAAGGTATTTGATATCGAAATAGGCATTGTTATTGTATGGTTATCGGGGATTCGTCTTACAGGGGTGTTAGGAGCTGTTATCACAAGTCTAGGAATATTAACTTTAAGGACTGGTGGTCGAAGAGTAGAGCGGTTGGTGGGAGCGGTAAAATTCACTCGTGGAGTGGGAATGGGATGGTGTTGGAGATTCAGAGAATTCAGTCGTATCAGTAGATCTTCTTGTTGGTCTGAATTTGACATAAGTATGCTTACAGTGTGATGATGATGCTGAGTTGCATGCTGTTGGTCACTAGTTTCTTCCTAAAGTTGCACTCACTCAATTTTAGAACTATAAGTATTTAACTTTTATTATTTTTAGCACTATATTCACTTTGTTTTAAGGATATTCACTTTTTGTTAGTACTCACTTTATTTCAGAACTATTACGGCACTTTTTTTTTTTTCCCGGAGCCGTCCTTTCGCCGGTACCACCTCAGCCTCCTGGGCTTATTGTGGATACTACTAGTGTTCTGACTACAACCTATTCAGCCAATCCGTTCCCTGTATTAGCTCATACAGGTTCTTTGCTGGTTGATTGTAGAAGTCTTCTGGAGTCATTTGGGTTCTGCCATACAGTTTCTGCCTTCTGTGGTCCAGCGACTCACAGTTGCATAGTATATGCAAAGCTGTTTCGGTATCCTTTTTGCATCTTCTGCATGTAAGGTCTCCGTTGTACAGCCCTATTTTGTTTAGGTGCTCCTTTGTGGGAAAGTGTCCCGTAAGTAGCCCCGTAATGGTGCGCAGCTTGTTCCTGCTCATTGAGAGCAGCTCTTTCGCTACTTTTTCTGATGGTTCTTTTATGAATTTCTTCCCATGTATTTGCCCAGTCGTATTCTTCCAGTGTTTCTTGTGTTGTTCTTTCAACCACCCTTTCAACCATGTCGTCGTTAAGCATCTGGGGATGCCCACAACAGGTTCGGGTCCGTTCATCAGAGTTGACGATCCTACTCTAGCGAGTTCGTCAGCTTTTTCATTGCCTGCGATTCCTTTATGACCTGGTACCCACTCCAGTGTTACACTGTTCCGAGTCGCCAGTCTTCTAAGTTCTTCGCCGCATTCCCATACTAGCCGAGATGTCACCCTATAGCTCTGAAGTGCTTTAAGGGCGGCTTGGCTGTCGCTGTAGATCCTGATCTGCCTGTTGTGGTAGGCTCTCATGCTGTTATCCCTTGCACACGCAAGTATTGCATAAACCTCTGCTTAGAATACAGAGGCGTATTTTCCTAGCGAGACGATTCCTTCATATTTGCTCGTCTTGCTGTATATCCCCGCTCCAGTGCCGAGTTCATTTTTTGATCCGTCTGTATACCAGATCAGTTCATTCGCCCTACTAAGTGGTGGTGCGTTCTCTTCCTCAAGCTCTTTTCGATCTTTGATGACAATCTCGAAGTTCTTACGAAAGATATATTTGGTAGTCATTTGGTCTGTTGGCATTTTGAAAATGTCATCACCCACCTGCCTTATCTCTGTGTGTCCTCTCCCATGTACCACATCATGGTCTAGTGCTTTTTCCAGTCGGGTTAGTGCTGCCCTTGCTTCGTACATTATGACATAATGTAGTGGAGGAAGGTCTAGCATTGTTTCCAGCGCTGCTGTAGGAGTAGTCCTCATTGCCCCTGTAATGCCAGTGCATGCAAGTCTTTGGACCTTGCTTAGTTTTAGCATAGCAGAGGATTGTCTGGTCTTTGGCCACCATACCAAAGATGCATATGTGATCCTGGGAATGACAACCATTTTGTATAGCCAGTGTACCATGCTGTACCCTCATATGGTTTTGTAAATTTTCAAAATAAGGGTGGCTAAGGCCTTTATGAATGGCTTTCGTAACTTCATGATATTGTGTCTGTAGAATTTCTATTTCTTCTGCGATGGGACGAAGTTTAATGTAATGAATAAAGTCATGCGTGCTCGTCTGAACTCTGGCTACTCCCAGCTTGAGGGGTAGAATCCCTGGGTTTTCTTGGAGGTTCTGGATTCGGACTTCTTGAGCCATGCTGAATGTACATCTGTAATATACGGTTGTGATTAGTTGTTTTACTAGGTTGATGTCTCATATTTTTCTTGTGTACAGTCGTGTTTGGTGTGTCAATTGTTACGATATTGTCTTGTTTAATGGTTTTTGATGAGAATCTTGGGAGAAGTTTATTTCTGTTGACCATTTTCTTTGTATATATTCTGGAAGATGGTTTATATGTTAAAGGGGCTTGGCGTTTTTCGTTTCTTTTCTCGATAACCTTTTCTTTTTTATCTTGAATCTTTTTGTTGATTTCTTTGTAAATTTCGGTTACCTTCCTTTTGTGATCATGGGTGTAGTTATTTATTAGATTCCTATGAATGTCGATGTCAAACGGATCTTGAGAGTTTAGATGGCCATTTAAGATTTCTAGAGGTCGGTGTTGAGTAGCGGAGTGTATAGAGCTGTTGTAGCCGAGTATGGCATATAGCATCTGTTCTCTGATGTTGAGAGATTTCTTCTTTTCTCTTAATATTCTCAAATGTTCTAATATTGTGGAGTGAAAACGCTCGATCATTCCATTTGACTGTGGATTGTCTGGAGTGGTGTAGTGGATACTGATTTTGTGTGTATCTATGAATTCTTGCATTAGCCCATTCTTGAATTCAGTTCCATTATCTGCTACGATTAGTTGTGCGAGTCCGTGATGTGTGATGAAGAGTAAAAATGCGTTTAGTACGTTAACTGCATTGGAGCCTTCTATTGGGTATGCTTGGCCATATTTTGAGAAAGAATCAATTATGGTGAGGAACTTTTGACCATTTGCTTGGAATGTATCTATGTGAATAATTTCTAGTGGTCTCGTTGGTGTTGGTGTCAACATGAATTTTGGTTTGTTGGGATGTCTGTCATATTTACTGACTAAGCAGGTATCACAGAAATTTATTATTTCTTCTATGTCCTTTTTCATTGTAGGCCAGTAGTAATGTTTCCGGATTTCCAGCTCTGTTTCCTTTATTCCTCTATGATTGGTCCTTCCCTCATGATAATCTTTTATAATTGTCTTTTGGGTATTAGTGTTAATAATATCTTTCAATAGATAGTTGCATTTAACTAAATCGTATGCTGAATTTTTGAAAGTTTCTCTTATTACATTGCATAAGATTGTATATGTAGTATCGTCTTTACAGAGTAGTGCGTACTTCTTTTTTGGATCCAAGTATTCTTTAAATATCTTGAAAATGTTGTCTTCGAGATTTCCTTTATCGAGTTGCACATGGAGTCTTTTCTTGTTGATAAATATTTCTTCCGTTATTGGTTTTGCTGGACTGTGGTTAACAAGACTGAAGATAATTTGGTTGTTATAATAGTTTAAAGGGTGCTCGCTTATAGGGATTCCCAATATAGGGTTTTCTTGTGCGGTAGTCACGGCATCTTCTTTATCGTTTAAGTTTTGATTTGGGCTTGAAAGGTCTTCGCCATTTTGATCATCTCTTTGGTTTTCTTCAAGAAATTCTTTTAATACACTAAGGTCATCTGGATGTTTTTGATTGTTTGAAGAAGTAGCCTCGTTAAGAATTTCGTCTATTATTTCTTTTTCTCTTGTGCTTAGATGTGATAATGGTTTGTTTGTAACGATTTCTGCTAAATCTTCCATAGAACCAGGGTGATTGCACATTGAAAGTTCGTCAAAGTTTTTGGTGACAAGAGCGTTGGTTATATTGTCTAGATGTTCCTTTAGATTGTGAGTTTCTTTGGTGTGTATTTCCAATCGTGAAAGTGCGTCAGCGTTGGTGTTTGCTTTACCTTTTTTATAAACGACTTCATAGTCAAATTCTTCTAACTTCAGTCGCCATCTTACGAGTTTGGAATTTGGATCTCTAGAGAAAATAGCCATTGAAGTGGACAGTGATCTGATAGAATTTTGAATTTCCTTCCAAATAGATAAGGACGGAAATATTTGGTTGCCATTGTGGTCTAAAGGGCATTAGCTGTGATTGTTGTTGCCATTGTGGTCTGAAACGTGCGGTTTGCTGTTGCCATTGAGGTAACATACTGGATTGGGGTGTTAAAGGTTTTGCTGTTCTGTTTGGTACTTGCAACGGTTGTTGGGAGCTGTTGCCTCTTTGAAGGTATCTGATGTTATTTTCTTCTTGAATGAATTGAATAGCATCGGCTAATGTTGTTGGTCTCATGGCCCTTATAGTAGATCCAAGTGGTTCTCTTAGACCGACTAACAATGTCGTTAGGGCTTGTTGGTGAAAGAATTGCTTTTTGCTTTGTTTCATATTTGCTTCCTCATTATGTAATTCGATGTAGTTAGAAATCGTGTTCAGAAGCCCCATTACTTTTTCGTAAAATTGTTGCGGATTTTCGTTTGGTTGTTGGCGTAAATTTACTAGATCCCTAGTTAGGGAGTTCTCGTTCCGTTGGTCTGCGAAGTTTTGGATTAGTGTGTTTTTGATTGAAATCCATTCGGAACAACCATAAATGGATACAACTTCTTTTGCCCTTCCTTTGAGTTTGCTTGATATCCCAGTCGTAAGCATCTGGTTTTGGAAGCATTCCGGTTCGGCGACATTCCAGTAGTAGTTAAGTAGTCTGGTGGCAACATCTATGAAGTTATACAATTCATTAGGGTTTCCGTCGAATTCAGGGAGAACGGAAAGGTATTTGATATCGAAATAGGCATTGTTATTGTATGGTTATCGGGGATTCGTCTTACAGGGGTGTTAGGAGCTGTTATCACAAGTCTAGGAATATTAACTTTAAGGACTGGTGGTCGAAGAGTAGAGCGGTTGGTGGGAGCGGTAAAATTCACTCGTGGAGTGGGAATGGGATGGTGTTGGAGATTCAGAGAATTCAGTCGTATCAGTAGATCTTCTTGTTGGTCTGAATTTGACATAAGTATGCTTACAGTGTGATGATGATGCTGAGTTGCATGCTGTTGGTCACTAGTTTCTTCCTAAAGTTGCACTCACTCAATTTTAGAACTATAAGTATTTAACTTTTATTATTTTTAGCACTATATTCACTTTGTTTTAAGGATATTCACTTTTTGTTAGTACTCACTTTATTTCAGAACTATTACGGCACTTTTTTTTTTTCCCGGAGCCGTCCTTTCGCCGGTACCACCTCAGCCTCCTGGGCTTATTGTGGATACTACTAGTGTTCTGACTACAACCTATTCAGCCAATCCGTTCCCTGTATTAGCTCATACAGGTTCTTTGCTGGTTGATTGTAGAAGTCTTCTGGAGTCATTTGGGTTCTGCCATACAGTTTCTGCCTTCTGTGGTCCAGCGACACACAGTTGCATAGTATATGCAAAGCTGTTTCGGTATCCTTTTTGCATCTTCTGCATGTAAGGTCTCCGTTGTACAGCCCTATTTTGTTTAGGTGCTCCTTTGTGGGAAAGTGTCCCGTAAGTAGCCCCGTAATGGTGCGCAGCTTGTTCCTGCTCATTGAGAGCAGCTCTTTCGCTACTTTTTCTGATGGTTCTTTTATGAATTTCTTCCCATGTATTTGCCCAGTCGTATTCTTCCAGTGTTTCTTGTGTTGTTCTTTCAACCACCCTTTCAACCATGTCGTCGTTAAGCATCTGGGGATGCCCACAACAGGTTCGGGTCCGTTCATCAGAGTTGACGATCCTACTCTAGCGAGTTCGTCAGCTTTTTCATTGCCTGCGATTCCTTTATGACCTGGTACCCACTCCAGTGTTACACTGTTCCGAGTCGCCAGTCTTCTAAGTTCTTCGCCGCATTCCCATACTAGCCGAGATGTCACCCTATAGCTCTGAAGTGCTTTAAGGGCGGCTTGGCTGTCGCTGTAGATCCTGATCTGCCTGTTGTGGTAGGCTCTCATGCTGTTAGCCCTTGCACACGCAAGTATTGCATAAACCTCTGCTTAGAATACAGAGGCGTATTTTCCTAGCGAGACGATTCCTTCATATTTGCTCGTCTTGCTGTATATCCCCGCTCCAGTGCCGAGTTCATTTTTTGATCCGTCTGTATACCAGATCAGTTCATTCGCCCTACTAAGTGGTGGTGCGTTCTCTTCCTCAAGCTCTTTTCGATCTTTGATGACAATCTCGAAGTTCTTACGAAAGATATATTTGGTAGTCATTTGGTCTGTTGGCATTTTGAAAATGTCATCACCCACCTGCCTTATCTCTGTGTGTCCTCTCCCATGTACCACATCATGGTCTAGTGCTTTTTCCAGTCGGGTTAGTGCTGCCCTTGCTTCGTACATTATGACATAATGTAGTGGAGGAAGGTCTAGCATTGTTTCCAGCGCTGCTGTAGGAGTAGTCCTCATTGCCCCTGTAATGCCAGTGCATGCAAGTCTTTGGACCTTGCTTAGTTTTAGCATAGCAGAGGATTGTCTGGTCTTTGGCCACCATACCAAAGATGCATATGTGATCCTGGGAATGACAACCATTTTGTATAGCCAGTGTACCATGCTGGGTCTCAGTCCCCATTTAATGCCGTAAGTACGTCTGGCAACCATGAAGGTCACCTCCGCTTTCTTGATCACGTGCTGGAGATGTCGGTTCCAAGTTAAGCCTGGGTCTAGAATAACCCCAAGATATTTAACTTCATCCGACAGTCGTATTGGTTCACCTTGAAGCGTCAAAGGGCCAAGTCCTTCCCTTTTCCTTCTTCTGGTGAACGCAATTATCTGTGTTTTCGAAGGGCTAATACGTAGCCCTTCTTTTACAGTCCAGCCTGTTACTACATTTAAAGCCATCTGGAGTCTGTCTCTGGTTGTACTGTTGTATTTACCTTGGGATAGAATTACCAGGTCGTCTGCATATCCTATGGTGTCGAATCCTCCTCTGTGTAGGGTTCTAATGAGCCCGTCCATGACCAGGTTCCACAGCAGCGGGGATAGTACTCCCCCCTGCGGACAGCCCCTGGTTGCACATACGGCCATTGTTTCCCCCATCAGAGTTGATTCTATGAGCCTGCTTCTGAGCATGCAGTCTATCCACCTGCAGCTCGTGGCATCGATCCCTAAATTCCTCGTCGCCTTGGCTATAGATTTATAGGAGGTGTTGTCAAAAGCTCCTTCTATATCAAGAAAGGCTGCCAGCAGCACCTCTTTGTTTTCCAGCACGTATTACGGCACTTAATTTTTATTATGTTTAGCACTGTATTCACTTTTGTTTTAAAAGATCACTTAAACTATTCACTTTTTTATTAGTACTCACTTTTCTTTTTGTAACTTAAAAGTTAAATCACTTGAATTAACTATCCGTTATTTTATTCTTCTACACAGAATTTTTTTCATTTACTCTTCTTACTTTTATTAAGCTGTACTTTGGATTCTTCTACACAGAATCTTCGGATAATTTTTATGTGGTTCGTTTCCAGTGGATAAACGCTTTAAAAAACGAAGAGGGACACTAAGGGCTCTTCCACTTCCTACTGACTGCGCCAATTAAGGGTTGGTTCACTAAAAGTTACTTTTTAAAAAGACTTTACTAAATGATGTAAAACCCTGTTTTAATTACAAGTACGAACTAACTAGGTATTGTATTACAACGTCGTTTATATAGAAATATAATATGCTGATAAAATATTAATTGAAACCTATTAAATAAGCTAAATATTGTCGACTAGCCTAGATAAAGAATTAAGAGGATTAGTATTTTATATACCGGGTGTCTCATTATATTCTGTCTCATTATATTCAAGAGCTTATATCTTCGAAACGGTTCTAGATAATAGGATGCGGTTTTCACAGTTAGGATTGAAATTACCGTAAGTTTTGTTGTGACAAATTTATAGAAATGGCCTACCTCCGGCTTACCCGCTAGAAAAGTGGCGTATTTTCAGAATACAGTTAAAGTTATATAACTTCGCTTTCTGTGCACTGATTTCAAACTTTGAAGTACCGTTATAAAGTAAAAATATGCATCTTTTAAGAAATTGCTAAATATACAGGGTGTCCCATTTAAAAAATTACATACATTGTATTTTGAGAATACGCCACTTTTCTAGCGGGTAAACCGGAAGTAGGCCATTTATATGAATATGTCACAACAAAATTTATGGTAATTTTAAACCTAACTGTGAAAACCGCATCTTATTATCTAGAACCGTTTCGAAGATATAAGCTCTTAAAAACAGTCAGAATATAATGAGACACCCGGTATTTAATAATTAAGAATTAACGAGTTTAACTCGCTTATGCTAACAGACATCATTTAACAGCAATTACTTTGCTACCTTCCCCCTTTCCTATTGTTAATTAAAAGAAGGTAGCCTGATGTGTATACAAAAAAAAGGTATTTTTTCCCGGAATTCTCGGTTGCGGTGAGTGGGTGGGTAAAATATACAGTGGGGAAATATTGGTAGTACTTCACCTCAATCTCTAAATTGCGCAGTGGTATTCCGTGATCTCTAAACCACAAACAAAAGGGTGCGATAGGAAAAGGGTAGTTAATAAACAATTCACCAGGCGCTGGGTTTAATAAATATCTATTTGTCTATTCTATACGTTCTGTGGTCTTACAAAAATGACATAGTTGACAGCGCTTGGCTTGCCATTCAAACAAAAAAATAATGATTGAAATGGTGATTTTTACAAAGAACTTCAGTTATTATAGTATGGAAAAATTTCACAAAAGTATACTTCTGGGATTACACGCGTTTCCTTGTAAGTATTTTTTTATACATCTATATATTATGGTTCCTTAGCTAAACTAATACTAATTACATTAGGGTTGAATTGATTATTTTAAGTGATAATGTCCTTGTTTTAGGTACTAAAATGTTACTTAAATTTAATAATATAGGAAGAACTATACAAGATATACTATGAATACCCTCATATGGACCTATCTAAGGTGGTAGAAGAAGATATAAAATATCTGTGTGGGGTTCAATGTAACTTTTGAGGTAAACTACACTTCTAAATATTAATCTGTAAGACTGTCACTGTTTATGAGGTAGAAGGATGAACTCTAGGTTATACACACACTAAATTATAATTCGGAAAGGTCTTACTTGAGTTGTACATCTCCCAAAATCCTTATGCGGTTTTACCTACTGATATGGTACCCTGGCCTGCTGTCGGAGTAGTAGCTGAGATGGAGAAGTAGCTACAATGTAGTAGTGGCTGTTGGAGGTAGAGCACTACGTACGTTACTATACTAGTTGAAGTCCAGTAGCAGCCTCGATGAAATGGAACCAACCCAAGGAAGTAAGAAGTAGAAAGAAAGAACCAAATGAATAAAGTAAGAATAAGAAGAAGAATAATAAGGTCTGAGAAGAAAATATAAATAAGAAACAGTGTTGGTAATTGAGTCCCAATAGGTACCATGTGGACAACTTACCCTCGATGGTGTGTGGCCTTCAAGTGGTTTGATTTTGTATAATCCGGAATCTACATCCATGAAATCATGCACCTTTACAACCATTTGCATAGGAGGATCCCTGATTGTTAATTTTTTCCAAATTCTCAAAACCGTATAAAACGATAGTTCGACAACCATGTGAACTTGGGAAAAGTACCGAACAAAATGGTGGAGTTTTGAAACCAGTTGTGTCAATGGCCTTGAAAGGTCAGGCGAGGTCTTTTACCTTTTCAGTTGGGGGTCAAGGTCAAGGAGCTAACTGAATAATTAAAGAATCCAGACACCTTTGGGATTTATAAAAGACAATGTGTCAAAGTTAATCTTTGAACCAGTTTTAGAATGTAAACATTGAATTGTTTCTTTTAATTTAATAAGCGATTTGCAATGTATCCTATTTAATATATGTGTGGTTTTCTTTTTTTTGAAGGTAATAAATAAATAAATATATCTTTTATGCATCCAAACCATAGTTTATCTTCCAATGTAATTTTCGAAATAAACTACCTACATAAAAATAAATCATATTTCTTTACACTATATCTAGATTAAGTGAATATTAAAACAAATCTATTGCCTTATTTAATTCGGTAGATGCAGATTATTATGAAATATACTTTTAATTGGCATCTTCATTATGGTTTTCACAAATTCTTCCTCCTGAAACAATAACAATTAACTTTTTTTTCTGATATTGAAAAATATACATGTTATGTATATCGTGTTCAAACAAAAGTAAGGTCAACTCTTGGTATTGGTATTTTATGACAAAAGAGCATGGCTTACATTGTGTAACTTTATTCCACAGCAAGAGATGATTTTACGTTGATAAGAACACCCGATATATCCTTACCTATAGTCCGTAACAGGTCCATTTTTTCTTTATGCCTCCTTTCCCTTTGTTCCTCTTTAAATTTTTGAATTTCCCATAAAGTATTGCAAACAGTTCCTTTTACTGATTTTTCTTTCTTATTAAAGACTGCTTTGGAATTCCCTTGCCAAGAACATGTTGGTGAGTCAACTTTTTCTTTCATCTCACTTTTGCCAACACTCATTAGTACTTCTGGGCTTATACTGTCATCGACAGCAGCAATTTTTGCTAGTTCCTCCTGAAACTCTACATTTGAGGGATTCTCACCTGTCCGGTTGTTCTGGGTTTCTGCAGTCTTTTTTTCTTTTCCTAATAGTTTTAAACCGATTTTCGCACTGCCTTGAGCCTTTTGAGCTTTAATAGCACCTTCCATTATGTTGAAATGCTTCTGATGATTTTCATTTCCTTGTTTATGTTGTTGCTGCAGAACATTTAATACTTTGTCTGTGTTAGACTGTGGCTTCTCACCTTGCAAAGGTTTACTAAATCTTTGTTTAATTTTGTTGTGTTATCTTCAGAGGGTCCCGCTACACTATCTTTCCCTCCTAAGATATCATGGAGCTCATCAAAATATGGAAGGGAAGTTGGTACCTGTGGTTTTCATGTGGGTGAGGTGCTTGAATTTCTTTTACAGGTTACTGAATTTTTGCCTACATTTTTCAATAGGACTGTCTCCTAAATTGTATGTTTTCTGTAATTCTGCAGATATTTTCGCCCATACTTGTGCCTTTAGGGTACATCCACACGGGCCACTTTGCAGCGCTGCTGAGTGGCGCCACCGAGTCGCTAGAACAGGCGACTTTGTAGCGCGTCTCGGTGGTGCTGCAAAGTGGCTCGTGTGGAAATGATGAGCGTTTATTATCACCAGTGAGCAAAATAATTCGGTCAGTTAAGCACCTCAGTTCGAATATGGATTCTGATGAGGAAAGGCTTCTTCTAGTTCTTCTCCTAAGGCGTAGACGTAGATGTCGTAGGAGACGATCACTATGGATGCATCCGATTACGTCACACAGATTATTAACTGGACAATACCATACACTTATTAATGAACTGAAAGCATACGATGAGAAGTTTTTTAATTATTGTCGAATGTCGAAAAAAAGTTTTGAAGAGCTTTATAATATACTTAAAGAACATATTGAGAGAGTAGATACAAACATGAGAAAAAGCATTTCCGCTGAAGAAAGGCTTATGATAACACTCAGGTAAGTAAATAGTTTTGTGAAGCATTTTATTTAGGAACTAAAATATTAATTATTCAGGAAATTAATAATGTATATGTACACCTCAAAGAAAATCGCAAATCCTCATCAAGAATTTAAAAATGGCTAGTTTGGGTTAGTGCGTGTGTGTGGATGTGTGCTTGTGTGAAGATATTTAAACATATATGTTTATTTGACAAATATATTTTCAAAAGTGAAAAATGTAAAGTGAAAAAATAGAAACAAAATTAATTATGTATTAATTAAAAATAATCGTTGCAAATACTTTCAACATCTGTAGAATCTAGTCGTGAGTCAGCTTCTGACTGGGGTGAAATTAATGAGATGGATTGAAGCTCCGTTAGTTTAGGGCTGCTAGTGGTTGGGTGCTGCATATAAGGATTATGCACACCCATGGTGTATGACATGTCTTGTGAATGACTGGTGATTGTGTGTGGCAGGTTTCGTTGAATATTCTGGCTGGAACTACTGGCAGCATATGAAAAGAGTTCTCGCCGTTTATGTTGTTGGAGAATAGGAATAAATTGTCCCTGAACTTCTAATTTTGTGTCTTCTCGGAGGCTTTTAAAATGGGGCAAAAGAGACAAAAGGAAATGGCGATCGGGATCATCTTTCTCTGTTTCTTTAGCTTTACTCTCCATATTCTTCGCTATTTTTTGGATTAATAGGTGTTCCTTTGTGGCGACTGAATTTTTTTCCTTTTCTGCACTAATCGTGTAGTTTGCGGGGTAACAGACTCGACTTCTGTATTAGAACCTTGGGCTTCTTCACCTTCTTGTTGTGGCTTTGTTTCGCAAATGGGCAATAAAAACATTAGTTGTTTAAAGTATATATATTGTTTCCTGCCAGTGTCTGCCCCAGAACCAGATTTTGTTTGCTTGGTTTTTGCTAACTCTCGTCTAAACGAGTCTCGAAAGCTCTTCCATTTTCGTTGCATTTCAACAGCTGGAAAAAAGTAATTGATTTAAAATTAATTTAATATGGTATTTTATAAATATCAGAAACAAAAGTAAGAAATGTAATATATTAAAAAACTGGTGCGATGTGATCCCAGTATAGCCTGCGGATCAAATTTAGACTCTTTTGTAACGTTTGGTGTACATTATATTTCTCAGAAACCATTGTTTTTGAAAAAGTTTAATATTGATAAAAGTAGAAACACTACAATCATGCAGAGGCTTTATTGTGCGTCAAAAACAAGAAAGATCTGTTATTCATTAATTTTGAGTAAAGACTTTTCAGGTACCATGATAGATAGATAGACATGATAACAACATGATTTACAAATTTAACTTTTCATTTTATTCAACATATTTTTTTTATTTGTACATACCTTTCGATATTTTACGATCTACTGTTTGACTTTTATACAGTTTCTCATACTGTTAAATAAGTACAAATATTATATTAAATATATAGATAAATCATCTAGATACAAATTTTTAAAATACTTAAAATTTTTAGATACCTTGCCAGCGGTTGCTCGTTTAAAGATCTACACTATGCATTCCGATGTGGAACATCTACTGCTAATGAAATTGTGATTGATACTTGTGAGAAGATTTGGCTGCATTTATATGATTTATGCTTTCCACAATTAACAGAAGAGGAATGGCTAAATATAGCTGGTGGGTTTGAATCAAGGGCTAATTTCCCTAACTGTCTGGGAGCAATAGATGGTAAGCACGTAAGAATTATTCAGCCACCTGGGAGTGGATCCACATATTTCAATTACAAAAAGTATTTTTCCATTGTATTGCTAGCTGTATGCGATTCGAATTACAGATTTATTTATATTGATACGGGCTCTTATGGTAAGGCATCTGATTCATCAGTATTTAAAAATACTGAACTTTTAAAAAAAATTAAAGAAAACACTTTAAACATCCCAACAAGCAAACCAGTGTCAACTGGTGGGGATAATCTTCCATTCACATTTATTGGAGATGAAACTTTTGGATTATCTACCTACATGCTAAGACCATACGGAGGTAAAAATCTGTCACAACAGAGAAAAATATTTAACTATCGCCTATCAAGAGCACGACGTTACATTGAATGCTCGTTTGGTATTCTTACAAATAAGTGGAGAATTTTTCATCGACCTTTAAATCTAAAAGTCGAAAATGCAGAAATTGTTATAAGAGCTTGTTGCGTTCTGCATAATTTTGTGAGAAGCGGAGATGGCGTCGACTTTGAAAATACCTTGAATGTAGTAGGTCTAAACGAGGATGAACATATTGTATCACGGGAATCTGAGCGGTCTGCATTTGCAATCAGAGAAAAATTTGCACAATATTTTTGCTCTGAAGAAGGATCTGTTCCGTGGCAAAATAATTTTATTAAATTAATATAACAATAATCATTCAATTAAAAATGTAAACCTATGTTGTGTTATTTACGTTTATTTAATTATTTATACTCAATATGGAAATTATAAGGGAGATCATTATGTTTCAATAAATTTTTACTGATAGGTTGTAGTTTTTACTTGTTACAACATTAAAGATTGCTTTGAAAAGGTAATTTAAGAATTTTTGTATACCTAAAAAGAAGTGTTTTATTTATTATCTGCAATTCACTACTACGTTTTCATTAACTATTTAAACATCGTTACGTTAAAAATTACTATTATATTACTGTAGATCATGAAGTCAAACATGTATGTCAAATTTGGGACACACTGTATTATAGGAAAAAGGATCTCAAACAAAATATATACAAAAATCAGACAAATCTATAATTTCAATGTTATAGCTACTATAAATAAAAAAAAGTGTCTTGTTCTGATGAGCAGTATGTGTTATAATACAACATTGAATATGACTCTTTTTTGGTTGTGCAATTTGTAAAACAATAGCCCATCAGGTATAGATTGCAATCTCGGCAATGCATTGGCAAACTTTAATTTCAAGTAAACAATGTTAAAAACAGAAAAGTTACTTACATGCTTTATTTTTTTCGGCAGGGCTCGCTTCTTAAAAAAGAGGAAGAAATATTTCACATTTCATCCCACGCTTTTCCTCTTAATATTTTGTTGCTATATTCATTGCATCGTGAATCCCATATGGCCGGTCGATTTTGAATTACTATTAAAAACCTTTCAGAATCGAAAGACATTTTGTTGTGCTCACAGTGTGAACTCTGGTAAACAACTGCAGCAGGTATAAAAAGTGGCTCGTCTGAAAGGGACCAGGCGACGTGTCGACGCCACTAGTAGCGAGGACTGGCGTTCGATCGCGACAGTGGCGCGCCACTGTCGCTCCTCTGGAAGGGTACTTTGAATTTGCACGATGGTTTACGGCTAATGAGCTGGAGCGACTTTGTGGCGCCACTCAGCAGCGCTGCAGAGTGGCCCGTGTGGATGTACCCTTAGGGTCTTCTTATCATTAAATTCTTTAGAATATTTGGATCTAAGTTTCAGGAATAATGAAGTAGCTTCTCCATTCATCAAAGTGGGTTTTCTAGCAGTCCAGATGATAGAACTATTATCAGTTATTTTGTTCTCATCAGTCTTTTCAGGATTTATAATGTCAACTACAACAAACAATTCAGTCATATTCAATAAAAAAAAGGAGATAGCTACTACTTACAAGTAGGAATATTTAATTGATATACAGTGTGTCCGCGTAAGTTGGCTACATATGGAAAACTTTTTTATTATTGGTTTTAGGAAAAAAAGTTATTCTTCATAAAAAGTTCTGCATTATCTAAAACTTGAAATGCAATCATTAGATATTTCTTATTTTGAACCGTATACAAGGTTTGTCTAAAAATATTAATCTTACTCAGGAGTAAAGTACCTTTATTTTTCACAATACAGAAAAATTATTGGAAGTGAAGTTGTTTAGAATTGAAAGTTATATCCATATATTCAATTACAGCTATTTAGCATGAAAATTAAGATTTGGTGATTATTTACAATTACAAATACTTTATAATGTAAAACGTAAATAATCCCCAAATCTTAATTTTCATGCTAAATAGCTGTAATTGAATATTTGAATATAACTTTTAATTTCAAACAACTTCACTTCCTACAATTTTTCTGTATTGTGAAAAATAAAGGTACTTTACTATTGAGTAAGATTAATATTTTTTGACAAACCTCGTATACGGCTCAAAATAAGAAATATCCAATGATTGCGTTTTAGGTTTTAGATAATGCAGAACTTTTTATGAAGAATAACTTTTTTTCCTAAAACCAATAATAAAAAAGTTTTCCATATGTAGCCAACTTACGCGGACACACTGTATTTAATTCTCATAAGTACGACTTTTATAAACCGTTTATTTCTAGATCGCTTGCAGACAATTCAGCAATTATTATAATGCATATCACGAGTTTAAAGTTTTTCTAATCTGTGTTCATTCTCATTATCTTCTATATTATCAATATATTCTAAAAAGTCGTCTAAATCTTCATTTCAGAAGAAATGCAGTTTTTGTGAACAACTGAATAACTTTAAAACGTCAATTCGATTTCATTGTGAGTACTTTGACGTATAAGTATCACTCAAGGGTTGTATCAACCACCCTTTATGTTTGAGTGCCTCTTACTACATCACGTGACTTTAAAATTGTGTCTATAGAACAAGTTTACAAAGTTTCCGAGCTAAGTGACACTTAAGTATCTACTGTCCATGACTATAAATACGGACAAAATTCTAAAAGGCCGGATACTTCAGACCAATAGAAATACTATAATTTAGAATTTTACTAAACGTCGTATAATCATTGGCTAGATTACTAAAAGCAACTGGTGGTATCCCACATAACCTCTATGTTAACAGTGCACCTTTAATGTTGTTGTGTGTGTTTCTCTTCGACTCTGTTAAAATTAGTGGAAAAAGATTAGTATATTATATACAGTGTGTCTACTTAAGTTGGACTCATATAGGAAACTTTTTTATTATTGGTTTTAGGAAAAAAAGTTATTCTTCATAAAAAGTTCTGCATCATCTAAAACCTAAAATGCAATTATTAGATATTTCTTATTTTGAGCCGTATATGAGGTTTGTCAAAAAATATTAATCTTACTCAGGAAAAAAGTACCTTTATTTTTTACAATACAAAAAAATTGTAAGAAGTGAAGTTGTTTAAAATTAAAAGTTATATTCAAATATGCAGTTACAGCTATTTAGCATGAAAATTAAGATTTGGTGATTATTTACTATTCATTCCGTATTAATTATTCTGGCTTGGCTAGACCATTTAGAAAGGATTATTTCTGAGGAATGCCAAAAAATTACTCCAAATATTATATGGATAAAAAAGTTTCAGACAAGAACAATTACATGTTTAGAAAGAGAAGGTGGATATGTCAAAGCTTTAATAGTTTAAATTAAAATTCAATTATGTTTGTTAGTTATAAATAGATTTTTGTTTAGGTACATTATATTTTTTGTGTGGATTCTCTTATTCCTATTACGTATTTAAATGCAAGATTGTCCAAACACGCTAACAAATAGAAAGGGTATCATATTTTCAACAGATGAGAGGGATAAAGTCAGTATTGAAATTTACGATTACAAATATGTACATTATAATGTAAAACGTAAACAATCACCAAATCATAATTTTCATGCTAAATAGCTGTAATTGCATATTTGAATATAACTTTTAATATTTAACAACTTCACTTCCCACAATTTTTCTGTATTGTAAAAAATAAAGGTACTTTTTTCCTGAGTAAGATTAATATTTTTTGACAAACCTCGTATACGGCTCAAAATAAGAAATATCTAATAATTGCATTTTAGGTTTTAGATGATGCAGAACTTTTTATGAAGAATAACTTTTTTTCCTAAAACCAATAATAAAAAAGTTTCCCATATGAGTCCAACTTAAGTAGACACACTGTATATCCCGCAACCGCTACGGTGCAAATTGTTACACTTAGAGGTTTTGGTTAATGAAAAAAGATTGAAACTCTCAAAATTTAATTGAAATATTTATTTTTTATTCAAATTATAAAATAACAAAACATATTCTAAGAAAAACAAAACGTAAAAAATATTAAAAAAATATAAAAAAGTTATTTTTTTAAGTTTTCAATACAAGAGACACACAGTTTTTTGGCGTGTTTCAAACTTATAGGTTTTCCACAATCACGACACATAAAGAAAGTTTTTCTTTTTAATTTGGTGGGACATCGGTAACAGGTCTTTTTGGTGACCATTCTCCCATCATCGACATTTTCCAGCTGGTTTTGAACTGCCTCTTCTGCTCCGAGCAAGTAAGAAATCCGAGAACGAATTTCCTTTGAAATCCTACTGTTAGTAAATCGAATTTGCATATAAGGCTCATTTAGCTTTTTGGCTAATATTTTTAAAAAATCAAGGCGTTCAATTTTTTGGGAGTTTTTGAAACTTTGGTGTAATATGAACGTATTTATGCCACACATACTCACTAATGTGTAAAATACTGCCATAGTCCATCTCCTAGTCCTTCTACTAGGAGAATAATTCGCACATTTGCGATCTAGTGCATCTACTCCTTTTGTTAAATTATAATCACCAATCATCTCTGGTTTTCCGGTGTCATATTCGATTTTTGAGGAATGGTGCATAGAAGATACTAAAATTACCGCCTTATTTTTCTTGGTAGTATAAGATAATAAAGTAACATTGGCTTGAAATCCATATAAAGAGTTACTAATCTGCCGATGTTTATTTGGAAGGAAAGAAGCAGAAATAAAAGTTTTGTTTTTTTTTCAATGTTCCCAGATATGTAAGTCCTCGTTTTTGAAGTTCAGTTACTACCTCCATTGATCCAAACCAGTTGTCGGCTGTAACATTTCTATTGCTCTTTTCAATTGGTTTGACGAGTCTAACAACAGCTTGTGTAGGAATATGCAGTTGTCTTTCTTCAAGAGATAAAGTCCTTCCATCAGAACCCTTTCCTGTGTATATATATGCATTGAAAAGGTAATTATTCCGTGCATCAGTAAGACATAAATTTTTTATGCCATATTTAGCCGGTTTATTTGGCATATACATTTTAAATCCGCACCTGCCTCTGAATGCAACCAAAGATTCATCTATTCACGTGTAAGAACCAAGAGAAAAGTTCTGCTGCGAATTTGCAATAAATTTATTAAAAATATTATTCATTGCGCACGCACGATCGACTTTTATTCTCTCTTCTCTGTCAGTAAAATCGTCAAATCTTAGAGCACATAGTAATGTTTCAAATCTCCTTTTGGACATGGTGCATCTAAACACGTCCCTTCCTGTCCTGTCCGTTGAGATTTTCGTTTCCAGATTTAAAAACAGTATATACCAGCAGACCAAGAAATGCTTTCAATTCAATAATATCAATATATCTCAAGGTCTGGTGGGAGTTGTCTTTATATTTTTCCCTAAATTGGGCAAGTTTCATATTCGTGTAATAAACAATTTCATTCAACATGTCAGAAGAGAACAGCAAATTCCACACTTCTGGATTTTTAGGATCTTCTAACCTTTTAGCAGGTCCACGCAAGCCGGAAAGGACCACTATCAAGTTATGCTTTCGTGTTCTTACATTTTGTGGCGGTGGTTGTTTAGACCTAGAAAAAAATTATAATATATAGTAAAAATACGAATGCAATAGTACTACATAAAAAAGAAATAAATAATGTATACCAACCATTTAGTTTTATTGGCCTTTTCTCGCCCATAATAGAAGTCCTCTTGTGCTTCTGATGAAGGTTGCACAGAAGGTTCAGTAAATTCGCTATCATCTTCTTCACCTGCAGATACCTCTGAGTCAGTACTGTGGTCACTTTCAATCACATATTCCGGACGGATCACTATCTTCCATTTCGGTGTCATCTTCATCTAATTGATCCAAACATCGGATTATTCGGATGCATACGTGATGATCCAAGACGTTGTGACATTTCGGAAATAAACGCCCACTTTTCCGATTATGGATATTTCTTATGCCTAATTTCGCTAACGTTAACACTTTGGTGCAGTATCACATACCGCGTGTAACGAAATCTTATTTAGATCCGATACGTCCAACTAGCAGGCCAACACTGATGTTACTGACTTGCAGAAGCAACAGTTTCTGAGAAGTACACGAAGGCCCAGAACCGTATTTAAAATTTTTAAGACAATAACAGATATCTAAATAATGCAGCGGTATGTGATACCGCACCGTAGCGGTTGCGGGATATATATATCTATACCGGGTGTCCCAAATTATCGTATACATACAATATCTCGCTTATTTGACAAGATAATTTAAAAATTAAAAGACTGTTTTGAATGGTATTAATGTCCATTCATAATGACTTATGAAAAAACTTGATTGCATTTGACAGGCTTGTGCACCCACATATCACTTTTTATTTTAAAATAGTACCCACTGTATATTGTCATTGAAAATTGCGTGTTTTTCTATTAGGAATACAACGATACAACATATACTTATTTTTTATTATTAACAACAAAAAATTAACATTTTAGACTTTTTATAAGTATTACCTAATTATCCTTATAAAAATTATGTTGCCTCCGCCGATGGTTATAAAAATGTCGAAAAGAAGTACATTAATTTTTTGCCGTCAAAAACCGATGCCTCTAAAAAAAAAGAACTTGTGAATAGTGGATACAACAAACAATTAAATCATCGACACTAGACACTGTTTAACAATAAGTATTTGAAGTTCTTTTTTTTGACAGAGGCATCGGTTATTGACAACAAAAATATACTTCTTTTTGACATTTTCATAACCATAGGCGGAGGCAACAAAAAGAGCTTCAAATACTTATTGTTAAACAGTGCCTAGTGTAGTTAATCGATGACTTAATTGTTTGTTGTGTCCACTATTCACAAGTTCTTTTTTTTAGAGGCATCGGTTATTGACAACAAAAATGTACTTCTTTTTGACATTTTCATAACCATAGGCGGAGGCAACATAGTTTTTATAAGGATAATAAGGTAATGCTTATAAAAAAGTATAGAACGTTAATTTTTCGTTGTTAATAACAAAAAATAAGTATATGTTGTATCGTTGTATTCCTAATAGAAAAATACGCAATTTTCAATGACAATATACAGTGGGTACCATTTTAAAATAAAAAGTGATAATGGGGGAGCACAGGCCTGTCAAATCCAATCAAGTGTTTTTATGAGTCATTATGAAGGGACTTCAATACCATTCAAAACAGTTTTTTCATTTTTGAATTATCTTGTCAGTATCTTGAAGTATAATTATATTTTCGTCTGCAAAGTATTCTAATTTTCGGAGTTTGTAACGGAAAATAATCATAGTGAGCTTAGTAGAAGGAAATATAAGTGTTAACGGAATATTAAAAAAAAACAATCTCAAGTAATAATTTGTAAATAACAAAAGTAAATAACCTAAAGTGTGAAATCTGTGGCTGTATTGCTAAAGGGCATAACTCAGTTTTTCATACTTTTCAGGAGAGGCGAAAAACTGATATTGTATAAAATTTCCGATTCACAAATTTTAAAACAATTTAATATTTTGAGATTTGGTCTGCATAATGTATTTTTTTTGTCTTAATCCATTTTCTTACTTATTTTTCGAAAAACTGGTTTTTTTTTGAGAATTTTGAAACTTAACTCATTGAAATACTGTAAAGCAATTAGGCAAAAAGACATAACTCGATATATTTCCCAAAATTTACATTCTGTAATAAGTCAAAAGGATATATGTCGAGATATGCCATTTTGCTTGAAAGAAAATGTAATTTCTATTAGTCCTGTTAGATATAACTTGAGTTAAGCCTTAGCGGTCTTAAAATATAAAAAAAACAAAGCAAAATATAGTAAGTACTGCTTTTATTTGAACTTAATATTAAAATTCTACATCGCTCATTAATCGATCGATATCCGGATCTGTGTCATTAAAATCCTGTGCATCTTGCGATGCATTTAGGTCCATATAAAACTTTCTGGCGCTCTCGGTAATCAGATCCAACATTTCCATCAAATTCTTTTTCTTTTTTGAGTCTATCAGTCGTTGTTCTGTATATAGAGCTTTTAATGCAATTGGTAAGTTACTACTTGTCTTTCTTTTAAAATCCAGTAAAGCAAAAATTATCAGTTTCTAGAAGCGAATTTTTGAACCGAATTAATCCAAATTCACTTTCGTACCTTATCCAGTTAAGCGGTCTCCAAGCAAATTTTTCTTTATTTGATGTAATCTTTTTATTGATGAGGGGCCCTTTGAAAAGATTGGCAAAATCAAAGAAGTCTTGCATCCCCATTTCTAAAACTTCAAATTTTGAATTCTTGGCTGAACCTGCTTTTCCTGCCATTCTGACTAAATTAAACCAATCTCTGGGAAGATGTATTGGAAAGGGAGCTTTTTTCTTATATTTTTCAATTGTGGCATGATCCGAATCACATTCCATGTGCGTGTGGCCGGGTATTAGAAATTTATGATCTATGGTCCTAATAGACTTTTTCACCGACATTAAATACGTAAACATGGCGGTTACGTAAGAGTTCTTATTTTGACCACCTCAAGTGTCGCTATAACAAATAACTTTTTCTATAGTACCTTCAAGATCTAGTAAATACTTGTACAAACAAGAGGCTATCTCGTTAGCTCCTCTCCCAGCAATGGCTTCATGCCACATAAAATGTACAGATTGATTGGTATTAGAATCATGTATAGTAAAATTATATGTATGGAGCTGTCGTTTGTAAAACACTGATCCAGTTGTTAAATAAGGCGTAGGTAAAACCTGTTGCAAATCGAAAGTTATCACTTTCAAATGAAGGTCACACTTACTTGTTTCTTTATCTAGCTGTTTACTTTTATATGCTAGATCTGCTTCTTGGTGATGAGCTTCCAATGCCCTTTTATGAATTTCTCTTCGGTCTTCTTGCTTTTCAGAATTCATTTTCATTGTCAAAATATTGCATGTTTGACATGTATCATTGGCAGGCTTTTTAAATTTCAAATTTAAGTCGTCAATAGCTCTTGAATAGATGTTAAAGGAAACAGGTCTTTCATGTTCTTGTTTGTATAATATGTACATAATAGTTTTATTTAAATTTGATGGTAAGAGTTATATGTGTAGACAATAATAGATCCCATTATATTATAGAACACCTGCAAATCTGCAGAATAGACAATTATTTAGATATATAAGTTGAATTTGTTTATAATTACATTCATTCAATTATTCATTATACTCTTATTATAATCATAGTTATGTAGTAGTTCAGTTTAGATATAATTAATATTTTAAGTTTAATCCTTTTGATTCTTGATGTATTTGTAGTTTGTTTCAAATAAATAATTTTCTCTTTTTAAAAAGCAATTTTTGAAGAGAAAATATATAATTGGCGCAGTCATAGTAGGATTCGTGCGAGTTTTAAACGGAAAAAAATCCTTCAGTGAAATTTCGAAAGTTTAATAACTTTTAACGTAACGTGATAAGTTATCGTTTTAAGCGCGAATACGAACATTGTTTCATCGTGAAACAGAAGCAACTACAATTCCATTCATCGGAACTTCAAGAATCGAGGAAGAAGAAAAGAATTTTGCCAGCCAGTTTCTTCAGTAAACGTAAGTGCCAAATAATTCCTTTTCTTGCCATCCTTAGCCTTTCTTTGGTCTTTGAGGATAGTATAATAATTAATATTTAAATAAATAAGAAATAATTTATGAACAATTCACATATAAAATATATTTTAGAAACATTAGTAGATTCAGTAAATTCACTTAATTTAAACGAAGAATCTGATATTGATATAAATACAATGCCTACTGTACCAACTACGATTAATTGGGACCTCTTTAAACAAAGAGTCAATAATATTAAACCTTTCAATGGTGATTGCGATTATTTAAATAAGTTTTTAACAAGATGTGAAAGTTTAATAACTTCTTATAATGTTTTTAATGACCCTGAATTAAATGCTCATGTATTTGAATGTATACAAGAAAAATTAGAAGGAAGAGCAGCTTTCATGGTAGGAAATAGGATTGAAATAAATAGTTGGAATAAATTAAAACAAGCTTTATTGCAATGTTTCTCAGATAGACGAGATTTAGATTGCTTAGTTCAAGAGTTAACTAGAAGTAGACCTCTTAAAGGTGAACATTTAATTGACTTTGGCGGAAGAATTCAATTAATTAGAAGTAGAGTAGTACAAAGAATAAGCAATGATATAAATATGAGTCAAGTTGAAAAAGAGTGTCAAACTAGTCATTATAATAAAACTGCATTAAATACTTTTATAGCGGGATGCAGTGGTACTTTGAGAAATAACATGCATCAGAAACTTTGGAAGATGCTATGGGTTACGTAACAGAATTTGAAAATTTCGAAAAAATGTATGGAAATTTAAATGATCGATTTTATAATCAAAATAGATCAGATTTCAGAAATAATAAACAGTCACATAATTTTTCAAGAAATAATCAAAATAATTATATTCCAAATAATTTTCCTCAGCGAAATAATAATAATAATTATTCTCAACAAAGAAACTATAATAATCATTATAATCCTTCTCAAAATAGATCTTTCTCAAATTTTCAAAGAAATAATAATAATCAATTCCCTTCTCAACCTATAAACATACAATCAATTCCACAGAATAGGAAATATTTCACAAATCGTCAAGTATTCGGACCTCCTAAGAATGTTTTTAAACCGAATCCAATTCCAGAAAATCAATTGCCAGTACCAACACCAATGTCCACATCGACAAGAAACCCTTCATATCAAACTAGAAATCGATATAATAATAACAATAATCATTTCAGAAATTTTAATCCAAATCAAAAACCTGATTTCATATCCGAAGAATTATATTCCAATCAATATGCTGATAATGATTTAGAACCTGGAAATAATGAACCAATTAAAGAACCAGATGAAAGAAAACGTAATGAAAATTTTTGCATACCAGGCCCATCCAACAGGAAAAAATAATTGAAATAAATATTCAATCTAATAATGCTTTACCATACATAAAAATTAAAGAACCTAAATTAAAATTATTAATAGATACAGGTAGTACTAGATCTGTAATTAAACCTTCAATAATTGAACAATTTTATCCAGAAACAATTTATCATTCTAACATTACATTATCTACTAGTTTAGGAAGTAAAACTATAAGATATCAAGCATTAGTACCAGCATTCGAAGAATTTAAAGATAGTAACCATTTCATTGATTTCATTTTATATGATTTCCACAATTTTTATGATGGAATAATAGGATTACAAGATTTAATTAAAATGAATTTGAATATTGATCTTATTAATAAAAAGTTAATTAGTAAATCAGTAGTGATACCATTTAAATATAGAGAAAACAATGATATTGAATATTCATTCTCTATAAATGCAAATGAAAGATTCATAAGACAACTCCCTGTCAGTGTAAGTGATGGTGAAATTTTAATAGAATCTCAAAAAATAGATAATATTGAAATCCCTCAAGCCCTTTCAATTGCAAGAAATGGATTTGCTCTGGTCGAAATACAAAATTATTCAGATAAATCAATATCTGCTACTTCGACAAAACCAATTAAAGTCAATACTTTCAATTCATCGCAGTATGAAACGGTTGAATTTGAAAACTTTACTAATCAATTCAATGAAAATAATCCAATGAAATCAAAATCTGATATTTCAAAATTAATTCGTACTGATCACATGAATAAAGAAGAAAAATATAATATGTATTATAAACTTATGTAATGAATTTTCAGATCTTTTTCTTAAACCAAATGATAAATTAACGTTTACATCTAAAATAGATCATGTAATACGAACTAAAGATGAAATACCTATTTATTCGAAATCTTACAGATACCCTTATGTACATAGAGACGAAGTAAAACGTCAAGTACAAGAAATGTTAGATAAAGGAATAATAAGACCTTCATGTTCACCATGGAGTTCACCAATTTGGATTGTTAGTAAAAAATTAGACGCCTCCGGAAAACAAAAATGGAGATTGGTAATAGATTATAGAAAATTAAACGAAAAAACGATTGATGATAGATATCCCTTACCGAATATTTCAGATATTCTAGATAAATTAGGTCGTGCTCAATATTTTAGTACGTTAGATTTAGCTAGTGGATTTCATCAAATCCAAATGAATGAATCTTCAATAGAAAAAACCGCATTTAATGTCAACGATGGACATTACGAATTTTTAAGAATGCCTTTTGGATTAAAAAACGCACCGTCAACTTTTCAAAGAGTAGTTAATGAAGTCCTTAAAGATTTACAAAATAAAATTTGTATGGTCTATATGGATGATATTATTATTTTTAGTACAAGTCTTCAGGAACATTTACAAAATTTAAAATCAGTCTTTATTAAATTGCGCGAAGCACAATTCAAAATACAATTAGATAAATGTGAATTTCTCCGTAAAGAAGTAGAATATTTAGGACATGTAGTCACTCCCCAAGGTAAAAAACCTAATCAAAACAAAATTAAAGCTATAAAAAATTTCCCTGTTCCCAAAACTGCGAAAGACACTAAGTCATTTCTAGGATTATTAGGATATTATCGGAAGTTTAAAAAAAATTTTGCACAATTAACAAAACCACTAACTGTTTGCTTGAAAAAAGATAAAAAAATTGAACACACTCAAGAGTTTTTAAATTGTTTTAATCATTGTAAAAATATTCTAATTTCTGAACCAGTCTTAGCCTACCCAGATTTCGAAAAACCTTTCGAATTAACGACAGACGCATCAAACTATGCAATTGGAGCAGTTCTTTCCCAAAACAACCATCCTGTTTGTTATGCCTCTAGAACTCTCAATGCATCTGAAATTAATTTTTCTACAATAGAAAAAGAATGTTTAGCCATAGTATGGGCATGTAAATATTTCCGTCCCTATCTTTTTGGTAAACGTTTTACAATTTTCACTGACCATAAACCATTACAATGGCTCTTTTCATTGAAAGAACCAAGTTCACGACTAGTGCGTTGGCGTTTAAAATTAAAAGAATTTAATTATGAAATAAAATATTTAAAAGGAAAAAATAACGTAGTAGCGGATGCCCTTTCACGAAACATATCAGATGTAAATGCACTTGAAACAGCATCAGTTGATGTTAACTTTGATGAAAATGATTTAATTGATATAAATCAAATTTTAGAAGAACAAAATTTCGAGCAACCCTTACCTATTTTAGATGACGTAGAATTAACGGACATGTTAGACATTTATGACGAAAACAGAAAAAAAGAACAGAATAAAAAAAAATTAACATTATTTCCGACATAACAATAATACCAAATACCTTAACGACAAATGAAGACGAAATAGAAAAAACTATAGAAACAATACATAGTGCAAAAGAAAATCCAATATTAAATATTCCTATTTCAGAGAAACCTTTAAATATGTATAAAAATCAAATTTATCTTACACTTGGAGAAATATATATTCCTAAAATAATACGTGAAAAAATATTCGATAATGTTAGATTATATGTAACAATACCAAAATTCAATAGTGAACAAAATATAATACGATTTATCAAAGAATATGTTGATCCCAAACAACATTATGCCCTTTATTTTCAAAATGATTTACTCATGAGAATGTTTATAGTAACAGCTCAAAACATGTTTAGAAACTCAGCTTTTAAATTTACCCATTGTTCAAAAGTTTCAACAGATATAGAAACTACTGAAGAACAGAATCAAAAAATAGAATATAGCCATATTTATAAATCAGGACATAGGGGTATTAATGAAGTGAAAAAATCTCTTAGTTTATCTTATTATTGGCCCAAAATGAACGATGACATTGAAAAATATATTAATAATTGCGAAACTTGTTTAAAAAATAAATTTGATAGAAATCCCCCTGTAATAAAATTCAACTTAACACCGACAACATCAAAACCATTGGAACACATTCATTTAGACGTATTTTATATATCCAATAAATCATATTTAACGATTATTGATTCATTTTCACGATATGGACAAGCTTACCCCTTAGATACTATAACTGGTGTATCTGTAGTCGATAAATTACTAGACTTTATATCACACCATGGATTACCTCAAAAAATTACTACAGATCGTGGTAACGAATTTAAGAATTTCGATTTAGAAGATTTTTGTAAACTACATCATATCCATTTACATTTCACAAAGCAAAGAACAGTAATTCAAATTTCCCTGTCGAAAGATTCCATTCAACTCTAATTGAACATTATAGATGTTTACAAGAAGAAAATAAAAATATGCAACCCAATCAATTAATAAAAAATGCCATCTTCTGTTATAATAATTGTAAGTCAAGAAAACATATTCGTATTCTGTGTAAAATTAATTTATTAAATAGCAGAGCGCTTTCGGCTATTAAGCCATCTTCAGTGCTTACCTGTAAGTAAGTAAAAAGAATTTGTAGATGATATAAAAGAAGTGGATAAAAAAATTATTACTTACTCGTCAGGTAATACAAGAAACTTGGACAACACCTTGACGTCATGAATTAAAATTACATTGAAATTAAAATTAAAATGATCCCCTGTTTAGGGTTTGTTGACTCTAAATTTTGAACATTATTGAAAATTTTCTTGAAATTATTTTAAAAAATGAACTCCGAACACGTGTTCATCTAACGGATGTTGAAGTGACACTAACTCAATTTAAAAAAATTAAAATATGACAAATGACAGTGAACATAGAACTCAATTAATCCAACAAACGTTCAGAAAGAAACTGTAGAAATCCTTTATAAATGTCCCAAAACAGACATGTGAACTTCTTGATGAAATTAAAGAAAATTTGATATTAAGGTCTAATGGGAATCTATCAAATTATAAAATTACTGAAAAAGATTGAGGGTCTAATGAGAACCCATTACTGAATCTAATTCAAATTAAAAATTCACATATATGTCAAGGAACATCCAAAAGTTAACAAATCAATTTAAACAATAAAAAAACACAATTAAATAAACATTGTAGTCTGGTTGTAACCAATAACAAATAACAAAACTAATTACGGAAATTTAATTTGATTGAAGTCTAATGAGAACTCGATACTCAAATCTAATTCCAAAAACGAATAAGATTAAGGGTCTAATGAGAACCCATTTCCAAATCTAATTCAAACTAGATGATTAATTAAAAGTTAATGGAAACTCCAAATACAATAACTGTTAGAGCAATGGAGTATGTAAAAACAAATTGTAGCAGTTATTAAAAAATGTTCAAATCCAATATAAAATAAAAATCAAATGTAAACCAAGTAACATTTCAAAACCAATGTGAGTGGTTTTTTAATAAGGAGATCTAATTTAGAGTCTAATGAGAACTCATTAATCAAATCCACTACTATAAGAAAAAGATTGAGGGTTTAATGAGGACCCATTACTAAATCTAATTCTAAACAACTGTAACAAAAGCTCAGAAAAATTACCTTTCTAAAATAAACAAATGGAAATCATGGCTCAGCTTGACGATGTTATGGATAAATATGAAAATCATCATAGAGAGAGGATTAGTATGTAACAAACAAACTACAGAATGTATTAAAACTAAAGAAACTAATGGTCAAATTATATTTAAAAAAGAGAAAAATATGCTTTAAAAATATCAAAAAACCCATATGAGTTGTTTACAATGAGAAAGATCTAATTTAGAGTCTAATGAGGACCCATTACTCAGATCAAATACTAGCCAGAAAAAGATTAAGGGTTTAATGAAAACCCATTCCTAAATCTAATTCAAAAACAACCACAACAAGAGTCCAGAAACATTTAAAATAAACTATTAATCTTTTAAACTTTTATGTAATGGAATATAAGATCTATTTAATTGTACTTGTTTATTCAAACAAAAACTATTGTCTTGTAATTCTTCATAACTGCTACAATTTGTTTTTACATACTTCATTGCTTTAACAGTTATTGTATTTGGAGTTTCCATTAACTTTTAATTAATCATCTAGTTTGAATTAGATTTGGAAATGGGTTCTCATTAGACCCTTAATCTTATTCGTTTTTGGAATTAGATTTGAGTATCGAGTTCTCATTAGACTTCAATCAAATTAAATTTCCGTAATTAGTTTTGTTATTTGTTATTGGTTACAACCAGACTACAATGTTTATTTCAATGTAATTTTAATTCATGACGTCAATGTGTTGTCCAAGTTTCTTGTATTACCTGACGAGTTAGTAATTTTTTTATCCACTTCTTTTATATTTTCTACAAATTCTTTTTACTTACTTACAGGTAAGCACTGAAGATGGCTTAATAGCCGAAAGCGCTCTGCTATTTAATAAATTAATTTTACACAGAATACGAATATGTTTTCTTGACTTTCGAGTCATGTGTACTCAGCTATAAAGTATTCACTATAATAATTGTATACACTCCGTAACAAAATATACCCCATTTGAAATAATTAAAGGACATATTAATAATCCCGATCCCTTTGATTTAAACGATCACCTTGTAATTTCAGCATATGTACAAGATCATAAAGAAAACACTAAGAAACTTTATGAAAAAATAAAGCGAAATAACGAAACTATTAAAGAGAGAAATATTCAAAAAATAAATGAAAAACGTAATGATCCCCCAGACTTTTCAAACGAAGAAACCTGCTATGTAAGAACTAAATTCAGAAACAAAAAATCACCTAAATTCAAAAAGACTAAAATAATTAAACAAAAAGGAGTACTAATAGAAACAGACAAAGGAACTTATCATAAAACTTTAACACGTAAACCAAGACATAAAATAAAACAATTGTTACAGGAATCCGACAATGAACCTCCAGACATTACTGACAACGACATACATAATACTCCAGGTACTTCAAGTACACAGCACTGAAGAAGACATAACCATTACAAAAATTGAAAACTTTCTCCTTCCTATCCAATTAGGAACTTCTAGAATAATATATAATAAGCATACTTTCTTACATTATGTAGATTTAGATATAATTATTGAACAAGCAAATAATCTTATTAATCATTTTAATATAGTAAAAAATAGTATAACCATAGTTAATATAAGTAATCCTATATCATATCATGGTTTAGCACAAAATATGTTGACTAGAACCGAATATTTAATTAATATTATTGAAACTAAATTAAATAATCTCACTCCCCATATTAGAAATAAAAGAGGATTATTGAACGTAGTGGGAAAAGTAGATAAATGGCTTTTTGGAACCCTAGATGCAGATGATGAAATTAAGTATAATACTGCAATAGATTTATTACAGAAAAATCAGAAAAACGTAATTCAAGAAGTAAATTTACAAACTTCTCTGTATAAAAAATTAATAGAAAATTATAATAAATCTATAACTGTTTTAAGTAAAAATCAAGAAACACTTAAGAATAATTTAGAACAAATACAAGGATCATTTTATGAAACAATCAAAACTCTAGAAAGTTATTTAAGTTTTCAAGGTATTATTTCACAAATCAATATAGATTGTCAAACAACAATTACTTTAGTTGATAATTCAGAAAATGCTATAATATTTTCAAAATTAAACTCTTTACATAATTCTATGATTTCTAGTTCTGATATATTCGACATGATTAAATATTTACAAAATATATATGATCCGAAACAAATTCCAAAATTTGAAAACATATTAACTTATTATCAATTCTTAGGCACTCAAGTATCTATATCAAAATCAAAATTAATTTTTGCAATTCATGTACCTATTTTAAAAGACCAAACCTATGAATTTTACCATTCATTTCCTGTTATCCAAAATCATATAACATATACGCCTTCTTTCCCTTATTTGGCACGCAAGAATGAAGATATTCAGTTCGAAAAAGAAGAATGCCCTTTGTTAGAAAATACTTATTATTGCCGACAGAACCCTATAGCTCAAGATAATTGTACAATACAATTATTACAAGGAGAAAACCCGACACATTGCCACATCATAGAAGTAAATGTTCAGCAGTTAATAGCAGTACAAGTTACAAAAAATGAAGTTCTCATTATACCAGAAAAATCACAACAAATATTTTCAAAATGTAGAAGTAATCAATATATTCAAGTCACAGATCCAATACTCATCAAAATACCAGACTCATGCGAAATATGGACCAACAATCAAAAATTCATAAACAAAATTCCAATTAACAACGGTAAACCAATTATATTACCAAAATTAAAAACAAAAATGTTAATCCCCTCAAGAAACTACCAAACGCCAAACATAACGAAGATTGATTTTGAAGAACTTAGAGAAATTAGTCAAATTTCAAAACAACTTAAACCAATTACAGAAATTCGAGACAATCAGTATACAACAAATTTATTTGGAACAATTTTCATATTAATAATCATTTTCATTCTAATAGTTATTATAATTAAATTTAGAGTACAATTAAAAAATATTTTCAAAAAGAAAGATAAAGAAGAAAAGAAGCATGAAGAAAATGAAGAAACGGAGCATGAAGAAAAAGGAATTTCGAAAATACACTCCGTGTTTCTCGAAACTTAAAGAAGGGAGGAGTTATATGTGTAGACAATAATAGATCCCATTATATTATAGAACACCTGCAAATCTGCAGAATAGACAATTATTTAGATATATAAGTTGAATTTGTTTATAATTACATTCATTCAATTATTCATTATACTCTTATTATAATCATAGTTAAGTAGTAGTTCAGTTTAGACATAATTAATATTTTAAGTTTAATCCTTTTGATTCTTGATGTATTTGTAGTTTGTTTCAAATAAATAATTTTCTCTTTTTAAAAAGCAATTTTTGAAGAGAAAATATATAATTTAAGTACCTTTTTTCAGTGTGGCGACGCGAATAATGGGACTCATATGACGGGAATTTTTTTATATGAGTATAAATCTCCTGCATTTTCTCTTCGGATATTTTATTGCTTGGGACATGCTTTCCTCTTTCATCAGAAGATGGAATTTCACTCAAAGATGATATTTTTTTATTGGTCACTGATACAATAAATTTTCTCTACTCGAATATAAGACCAAACTTGGTAAAGGGACCACTGATTCACTCCGTTGCATCAAATACCCAGCGTATTTTTTTTTGAAATCGCTTTGATCGCCTGTTTATATGCATTGGCCTTAGTTTTCTTGCATGAGTTCGCTTAGTAAATGCTACCAGTTTCACCCGCTTGCTAACCAAAATTAATGAACACTGTATGTGCTTCCATTTTATTTGTATTACATTAAAAGCCATCGTTTTAGATTATATTTCTTGTATATACATTTTGTTATAATTGTACTGATACATTGCCTTGCTTTGAAATTGCTTGTTGTGACATTTTGGGCGAAAATCAATAAACTGTAGTAACCTTTCGCAACTGTTATTTATTTAGATAGATAGATAGATAGATAGATCTTTATTGTTCTTTCGTATGAGGATACATGAACAAGGGTGACAACATTTATAACAATATTAGCTAATACAAAACATATATATTTTAATAATAAAATTTTATAGCAGATTAGGTTTGGATAACATATCTTGATAAGAGTGAGGTGATATTATTCGTTTACAATGAAAGATCTGATTTTTAATATTCTCTTTATTATGTCATATATTTGATAGAGAATTTGTGGTTCGGTTTCATTATTTATTATTGATTCAATATCAGTTACGGATTGATATATTTCAAGAAAGAGACGTCTAATTCCTTCATACACTGGACAAACAAAAAATAAGTGTTGTAGAGATTCTAAGGCAAGGCAGTTACAAATAGTACATACTTCATTGGTTTTTATTGTGTATGCATTGTTATTAACATACATGTAAATTATATTACTATTGTGAGTACGTATCTGTGAAATTAAGCGTTTAATGTGTAAAGTTATGGAGAGATCTAAGTGATTTGTACAATAGAAAGGATGTTTGCCTTGTAGAATGTGCTTATACATTGGGCAGTATGTACTTAAAAGTATTTTGTTCCAATCCTCTATATAACTATGTTGCTCAAATTTTTCTAAGATAGTGCTGATTGTGTCCGAGTCAAAAGTATCAATATCAAGTTCCGAGACTCCGATTTTATGTAGGATGTCATTTAATTGGCTGATCCAGTTATATTTTGATACTATTTTATTCTGTTGGTTCAGTTGACACATTCTCTTTAGTGCAATCTTGGGAAATCTATTTAAAGGTAACTTTTTAATCTTTAATAAATATTCTAGAGCTTGTTTTATAATAAAATACCCAATTTTCACCAATTTTATTTCAGCTCTCAATATGTAACTGGGCGTAGTTTTTTGTAAATAGAGAAAATTTTTCCAGAAGTGATTTTGAATTATTTCTCCTTCATTTATATACCGAAGTCCCCATATTCCACTGGCGTACGAGTAGGTTGGAACTACGATACTGTAGTATAGTGCCTTAACACTTTTAATATCGGTCATGTGTGAAGATTTAATTACATTCTGAATTGCGTTTTGTGTTATTTTAGCTTTCTTTATCCGCGATTTTAAATTTTCTGAAAATGTATGTAAATGAGAATATCACTCCTACTACTACTACTACTACTAAGTTTGCAGGCGAACCTTGTCCTGGACAAACTCAAGCCAAGGTTCCGGCACTGAGGCCACTGGCGGGCCCATTGTGCCATTCCTGCTACCTAGACATCCATAAAGCCGAGCCCTTCAATAAAGGCCACAACCTTTTTCAATGGATGCCTGCTTGTGTCTCCAGGGGCCAAAACAGGGACTCCGAAGATTCGTCTCAAATTTGGTAAGTATATAATAAGAATGTTGACAGAAGACGAGATTGATTTCCAAGAATATCCAAGCAGCCTGATAGCCGAAACGATGCTCCCATATAATACAAATGACGCCGAAAAAGTGGTTTATGGAGCAAGGCCCTTGATAAATCCAAAATATACGAACAGCTTGTCCATGGTGAGCGTCTTTTATATCTACACAGGAACACCCCCACATGGTTATGGAACACAAGCTTCAAAGGTAGCTGAGACTGTGAAACGTGCATACTCCTTCAATAAGAAAAAACAGAATAAAACACTAAACCTGGAGGGATACAACATAGAAAGGTTGCAGTGGGAGGAAGGTGATGGTGATTTTCCTGCCAATGAAACACATGGCAACTTTGTGACCAGCGAGATCATCGAAATGACAAAATTCTTCGTCCGTAAGAACCATAAAATAATTGATGAAGCGGCTGACAAAGTGATAAATCGATTACTAAATTCAAACTCAGATATACTGACAAGAGGCAGACAAACTTTTTGTCCATTTACCAACTCGAGCATGACGGCTGCAACTGCTTACAAGAGATTCTATGACTTCTTCATTGACAATTTGGGCCCAATTGGCCCCAGTTGCATCGAATGGATCAAGGCAATCTTCATGATATTAGAAAAAGAATCAATAGTATACACATCCACCAAGGAAATCACTCAGAGAAAAAGAACTTACGATAGATCAAAGCACCAGCACTTATGGACTGAAAGAAAAAGAACGGTTTCATGCCAAAAAAGAACAAGTAGTGTAGTGGAGACTCGAAGGGTAGTGATGGACTTAGACGGTTTGCTTCTTATATTAAGCACAAAGAGAGGGGCAAGAAGGACCGCAGAGCAATTGCGTCGGCTGGAATGGGACTGAGAATGTTCCTTTTCGCCATCGAAGAGTTCCATTTGTTACTAGCAAAAGATCTGGAAGGGTCAACAATTTCAATAGGAGGCGAAGAGAAAAAGGCCAAGATATCAGCAAATCTATCCGTTGATGCCTTAGCTGACAGGCCTTCAATAGATTCATGTCAGAGTACCGAAGATGCGACAAAGTGGAATGAGTGCCTTGCCCCCGCAGTGTTTGCCATTATGCATACATACATGTTCGATTACTCCACAAGACTGAGAGCAGGGGCGGCAACTCCGAACGAGAACAGGAAACTCTTGGCAAGAATTATGGTCGCGGGCAATTTTATTATGTCAATCAAACAAATACAAATAGGACAGGGGGTATTAATCCAAAATAAAAACGGTTATAATAGGATAAGTTGGGCAGCAGCGTACAGGAAACATATGAATAGCTTCACCAAGAGCTGGTTTGATGAGGTGGAGGGAAGAATATCGAAGGACGGATTATTTCTCAACGCCAGCCCGGGAATGCTCATGGGCATGTTGAATGCTGGATCGACCACGCTTGGGCTCATAGGGACAAATTACAGAATGGACCCAAAAATCATGAGAGTAATAACGTTGAGGTCTAGTGACGACTCGATGTCGATATATCTCTCTGACGGCACTGAATCATTAATGAGATGTATAAGCCGCAATCACCGGAATCTGGCACTTATTGGGATAAACCTAAGCTTGGAAAAGACTGTTTTTATGGAAAGGGTAATTGGAGAGTACACTTCGTGGTATATGGACACGCAATTTGTGGCACAATTTGGTGTTGAGACTGCTTCTATACGGCCCATTGGAAAGAATCCTCACGATGACTTTTACACTATCGCCAAAAGTACATCCACTGCTCTGAATACACTGACTATAAACCCTCTGGGGGCATCAATACGACTGAGATTGGGAATAGATGGGGTAAGGAGGATATGGAGGATTCAACGAAATCCTAACAAGAGGGATGGGGTTGCAGATTGCGCACTCTTTCTGTCGGACGGTGGTCCCCAGCCCTGGCACTGCATGAATTCGCATTTAGAAGAATGTTCCATACGCATGAATAATTGCACTACGGCCAAGGAAAAAGTATACTATCTACGAGTGATAAATCCGGAAAATCCATTCGCTGGGCCACCGTCCGAAGAGCTGACATTCTCTAAAGAAACAGGAACCCTAGTTAAAGAGGTCACAGAAACTCCACGAACAGTTTTTTGCTTCATGAAAAGGTCAAATCGCACTTTCCGGACAGAATTGAAGAAAGATGTGGCGGCAAGGGAGAAGGAGTTTGGGGCTGCCTTGGAAACCGTTAAACTGATAGACCCAGTGACCAACTTATTGTATCCACTCTCAAGTACCATGATCAGCCATCAATTATCGGCCAATTTGGAGATAATGAGAGAAGGTCTGGAGTTATCAGAAGACAAGCAGGCGCTGTTTGACAGGGCACTGGATGTGTTGGCTAACGGGCTTAGAGAAACAGGACCCGATGAAAATTGGGGAATTGATGACGATGCATATCATCATATAAAAGATTTACAAAAGTTTACACATGATATTTTGTATATATAAGTTGTTGAAGGGAAAAAAAAAATATATTCAAATTTGTAACGCGTTTTCCTCCTCGAGCGTTGTTGCTCGCGGCACGTCACACTTGACACCCTTTATATTTGTTCTCGGGCGCCAGATTTTTTTCGTGGTTTACTCCACGGCCTCTTGACCCTTTGCGTCAAGAGTTCCGGGTAACCTCAGATGGAGGTTACGGAAAAAAATTCCAGGGGTCGTGTTGATATTTCGAGAAAAAAACTACTTCGGGTGAACCCGCATTTTGGTACCGTAACAACCGGAGTAGATACACCTGGGACGAATTTGAAGCAGAATTCCGAATTTTCTTTTATCCTGTTGATTATGAAGTAGACGATAGCCGAGATAAGTAGACGTCTACAAAGGAGAAATGAGTCCGCCGCTACATACATAACCGAGCTGCAGACTCTGATGAGGAGACATGGGAGGCTATCTTCTAAACAACAGTTAGCATGGTTGTACCGTAACCTGTTACCTGAGTATCGGCTGCTGATCCGAAAAGGAGACTTTAAGGATTGTTTTACGTTTTGTCAAGTGGTGAGGGAATATGAGCTTCTCAGAAAAGAGCTCCAGAATGTTCCGACCACCAACGGACCGAACTGTGGATTAGATCCCCGTCCGCAGCCAATAAGTACAACCAGATTTGGACCATCCCAGAACACGACACCTGGTCCATCTAGAGTAGCCATTTCAGGTACCAGCCGCCCATCTTCAAACGATACACCTCACGATACAATTCCATTACCGTCTGGATCATCACCTCGCCAACCAATCAGTTTTCGCAGTGGGGAATCTGGACATTACCGAAAAAACTGACAGAACCCTCAGAAAATATTCTGTTCTCGTTGTCATAAGGAAGGAGTATTCTCTAGAGACTGTTCCTGCAGGAGGCAGGAAAACTAATTCGAAGGTGTCCCAAAAGAGAGACCGACACAACTTCCGCAAAAATTTGCCTCTTGTGCTGAAACACCAGAAAAAATGACCGATTTCCGACCTCATATCGAAGTTAAAATTGAAAACTGTAAGTTTACAGCCCCGTTGGATACTGATGCTGTTAAATCATACATTGGTGATCAGATAGCTAGGACATTTTTCCAATGGAAGCAAACCAAAGCCTGCCACGTTACGAGGGCCCGTTTAGCTAATGGAAATTTAGTCTCTATCACCGACACCTATAAGCTAAAACCGAAGATACATGACGAAATTGTGGAAGGTCCGTTCCAACATTTCCCTGATCTGATTACTGATATTGTATTAGGACACGATGTTCTCCATTTCCGTTTGGAGCTAGGAGCCGGAAATATATACATGAATAATAAATTGTTAAACCGTTCAGAATTAGCCAGTCCGATAGAAATGTTGGAAGTAATTAAAACAAAACTAGAAGAATCTGATGCAGATGTCCCAATGATCTGTGAACAAGATATAAACTCTGGAATTGGTGGAAAAATAGTTTTCAAAAACTGTCTTTGAAGTCTCTGCGGCCTCCCTCGTGTTCTGGTGTTAGAGGAGGACAGGGAGCAATTTGTTTCTGAAGTCTCTACGTCTTCTCTGGAGTTAGGAGTTGACAAAGAGCGATTGGTTTCTGAAGTCTCTGCGTCTTCTCTGGAGTTAGAAGTTGACAAAAAGCAATTTGTTTCTGAAGTCTCTACGTCTTCTCTGGAGTTAGGAGTTGCAAAGAGCAGTTTGTTTTTGAAGTCTCTGCGGCCTCCCTGGTGTTAGGAACCGACCGTCTCTGAATTATCTGCGTTCTCTCTGGAAGATTTGGGGAACGACAAGGATTATGTTTATATAGGATGTCCGTTGGAAACCATAACGCCCATCAAAGACAGAAATTTGACCAAAAATCAGGAAGAAAGACTAAACCTTTTCCTCAACCGTGAATTGCCGAGGTTTGAAAAAATTCAAGTCCAACAACGTTAGTAGAACACAAAATGCGATTGCTTCAACCCCGTCCGATCAAACAGAGATATCTACCCAGAACCCAAAAATGCAAAAAATTGGTAATGCCGAGGTAGACATGATGTTGAAAGAAGGTATGATAGAACTTTCCACCAGTCCGTGGAGTTCTCCGATTGTGATATTAAAGAAAAAAGATGGGAAAAACCAGTTTTGCATTGAATTCCGCAAAGTAAATGAAGTTACCATGAAGGATGCCTACTCCCTTCCATTTATCAATGCTACCCTGGATAAGTTGCGAAAAGCCAAGTTTATTTTCAGTTTAGATTTGAAGAGTGGGTATTGGCAGGTCCCATTGACACCGAGAAGTAAGGTGAATACTTTATAGCTGAGTACACATGACTCGAAAGTCAAGAAAACATATTCGTATTCTGTGTAAATATAATTTATTAAATAGCAGAGCGCTTTCGGCTATTAAGCCATCTTCAGTGCTTACCTGTAAGTAAGTAAAAAGAATTTTTGGAAAATATAAAAGAAGTGGATAAAAAAAATTACTTACTCGTCAGGTAATACAAGAAACTTGGACAACACATTGACGTCATGAATTAAAATTACATTGAAATTAAAATTAAAATGATCCCCTGTTTAGGGTTTGTTGAATCTAAATTTAAAACATTATTGAAAATTTTTCTTGTTGAAATTATTTTAAAAAAATGAACTCCGAACACGTGGTTCATCTAACGGATGTTGAAGTGACACTAACTCAATTTCAAAAAATTAAAATATGACAAATGACAGTGAACATAGAACTCAATTAATCCAACAAACGTTTAAAAAGAAACTGTAGAAATCCTTTACAAATGTCCCAAAACAGACATGCAAACTTCTTAAATGACCTTAAAGAAAATTTGATATTCAAGTCTAATGGGAACCTATCAAATTAAAATAAAATACTGAAAAAGATTGAGGGTCTAATGAGAACCCATTACTGAATCTAATTCAAAATAAAAATTCACATATATGTCAAGGGACATCCAAAAGTGAACAAATCAATTTAAACAATAAAAACACAATTAAATATACATTGTAGTCTAGTTGTAACCAATAACAAATAACAAATCTAATTAAGGAAAATTAATTTGATTGAAGTCTAATGAGAACTCAATACTCAAATCTAATTCCAAAAACAAATAAGATTAAGGGTCTAATGAGAACCCCTTTCCAAATCTAACTCAAACTAGATAATTAATTAAAAGTTAAAGGAAACTCCAAATACAATAACCGTTCAAGCAATGAAGTACATAGAACTAAATCAATCTAACAAAAGTTTAAAAAAGACCCTGTAGAAAATCTATTCAAATGTCCCAAAACAGACATGTAAACTTCTTAATGAAATTAAAGAAAATTTGATATTAAGGTCTAATGGGAACCTATCAAATTATAAAATAAAATACTGAAAAAGTTTAAGGGTCTAATGAGAACCCATTACTGAATCTAACTCAAAATAAAAATTCACATATATGTCAAGGGACATCCAAAAGTGAACAAATCAATTTAAACAATAAAAAACACAATTAAATAAACATTGTAGTCTGGTTGTAACCAATAACAAATAACAAATCTAATTAAGGAAAATTAATTTGATTGAAGTCTAATGAGAACTCGATACTCAAATCTAATTCCAAAAACGAATAAGATTAAGGGTCTAATGAGAACCCCTTTCCAAATCTAATTCAAACTAGATAATTAATCAAAAGTTAAAGGAAACTCCAAATACAATAACCGTTCGAGCAATGAAGTATGTAAAAACAAATTATAGAAGTTATTAAAAAATGTTCAAAATTAATACAAAATAAAAATCAAATGTAAACCAAGTAACATTTCAAAACCAATGTGAGTGGTTTTTTTATTAAGGAGATCTGATTTAGAGTCTAATGAGAACTCATTAATCAAATCCATTACTATAAGAAAAAGATTAAGGGTTTAATGAGGACCCATTACTAAATCTAATTCTAAAACAACTATAGCAAAAGCTCAGAAAAATTACCTTTCGAAAATAAACAAATGGAAATCATGGTATCAGCTTGATGATGTTATGGATAAATATGAAAATCATCATAGAGAGAGGATTAGTATGTAACAAACAAACTACAGAATGTATTAAAACTAAAGAAACTAATGGTCAAATTATATTGAAAAAAGAGAAAAATATGCTTTAAAAATATCAAAAAACCCATATGAGTTGTTTACAATGAGAAAGATCTAATTTAGAGTCTAATGAGGACCCATTACTCAGATCAAATACTAGCCAGAAAAAGATTAAGGGTTTAATGAGAACCCATTCCTAAATCTAATTCAAAAACAACCACAACAAGAGTCCAGAAACATTTAAAATAAACTATTAATCTTTCAAACGTCTATGTAATGGAATATAAGATCTATTAAATTGTACTTGTTTATTCAAACAAAAACTATTGTCTTGTAATTCTTCACTAATCTGTAAATCTTCAAGAAAATCTAACCTATTAAAATTTTTTGAATTAACTTCTTTTAAAATTTTTGAATTGCGATTAGGACTAAAACAATGCTTATTAAATTTTAAGTGATGACCAAAAGCTGAATTCTCATGTTTACTCAAATGCTCACCTATTCGAACTTTTAAAGGTCTGCAAGTTCTACCTATATATGAAGCTTCACAATCGTTACATTCAAGTCTATAAATACCACTTTTTGATGATTTGTTAATTTTATCTTTTGAATTGACCAAATGTTTACTCAAATTATTAGTACTCTTAAAAGAAATTCTTGTATCTGTTAATTTATTATTAAATAATTTTGAAACTTTTTGAGAAATGTTATCATTCAGAAAAGGTAAAGCTACATATCTAAAAGATTTCTCTTCAGAAGGATAAGTCAATTCTTGTTCTCTTTTGTTTTTAATTTTCTGAATTAACCTATTAATGATATTAGGATCATATCCATTATTACAAGCTATCTGTTTAATAATATTCAATTCATTATTAAAATTAGAATGTGAAAGTGGGACATTAAGAAGTCTATGAATGTAACAATAAAAAGCTGCCATTTTATGTTGCCCGTAACAGGACGTGGATTATTTCAATTCACGGTTCTACCATTTGGTTTACACTCTGCACCCGCCACTTTCCAGAGATTGTTGGATCAATTAATAGGTCCAGCCCTATATGCATTCGCTTATTTGGATGACATCATTGTTCTGGGGGTAACGTTTGATCAGCAGCAAGTATTCCGTCGATTGCGAGGGGCGCAACTAAAATTAAATCCGGAGAAATGTCATTTTTGTTTATCGACTATGAAGTATTTGGGCCACGTCATTACTGGAGATGGAATCCGTACCGATCCGGAAAAAGTGGAAATTATAATAAAATTTGCAGCCCCCAAGAATATCCGGGATTTAAGGAGATTTTCGGGAGTTGCCTCATGGTATAGAAGATTTGTTCCGTCCTTTTCACAAAATGTTGCTCTGTTAACAAAGTTACTAAGAAAATCTCAGCGATGGAAATGGGCTGAAAAGCAAGAAGCCGCTTTCACGAAAATCAAAGCTTGTCTGTCGGAAGCCCCTGTATTGAGCTGTCCCGATTTCAGTATACTATTTACTCTACAAACCGAAGCCTCTGAATATGGATTGGGAATAGCCCTAACACAACAAAAAGATGGAAATGAACACGTCGTAGCGTATGCCAGCCGCACTCTAAGCCCTGCCGAGAAAAATTACTCTGTTACCGAAAAAGAATGTCTTGCCATTGTTTTGGGAATTGAAAAGATCCGTCCTTATTTAAAGGGCTACCATTTCACGGTCATCACCGATCATCAATCTCTTAAATGGCTTCAATCCATATCTAGTCCGTCCGGACGATTAGCTCGGTGAAGTATTTTCCTGCAGCAGTATGACTTCAAGGTTCAGTACCGTAAAGGTGCTCTAAACCGTGTGGCTGACGCTTTATCTAGAAACCCATTACTCGCCAGCCCGGAAGTCGATCAACCAGCTGCGCTCTGTTTGGCCGATGTACCTTTCGAATGTTCATGGTACCGAAATAAAAAGGAAGAAGTCCTGAGGGAACCAGACAAATTCCATGACTATTGCATCAAAGAAGGCCATTTGTACCGTCATTTCTGGGACATCAATGACCTCAGAGAACCAGAGTTGTCCGATCCATGGAAGCTGTCCCCAGCCAAACCCGACAGAACTCGTGTTCTCGAAGAAAACCATGATGCTCCAAATGCAGAACATCTAGGAATCGCAAAGAGCATTACGCGCATTGCTAGATCATACTATTGGCCTCGAATGTTTAGAGATATCACCAAGTAAGTTCGCCAGAGTTTGCAGTGCCCGAGGTATCAACCATCATAACAAAGACCTCCAGGGAAGATGCAGCCATCTCAAAACCAACGACCATGGGAAACTGTTAGTTCCGATATAATTGGATCATTGCCGCGAAGTAAGAAAGAAAACTGCTATATTGTAGTGTTCCAAGACCGATTCACTAAGTGGGTGCAATGTAAACCATTAGGAAGTTCTACTGCCAGTAGCATCAGTACTGCATTCCATGAAGAAGTACTGTCAATATTTGGATGTCCCCGAACAGAGTTAACCGATAATGGAACTCAGTATAACAGTACATTGTTTAAGAGTATGTTGAAAGAACTGGGAATTCGACATCGTTTCACACCACCGTACACATCTCAAGCAAATCCGGTTGAAAGAGCAAATCGCACTTTGAAGAAAAAGATTGCACAATATTGCGAACAAGATCACCGGGACTGGGATATAAGATTAGCCGATTTGAAGTTTGCAATGAACAATTCCAAACATGATTCCACCGGATTTTCACCTGCCTTTTTAAATTTTGGACGAGACCCCGACATTCCGAAATCCCTCAAGAGGAAAACTGAAGATAAACTTGAAACCAATGCACGTCAAGATATCGAGATGGAAAACCCTGTCGAAGAAGATGCAAAACAAGGAATGTTTTGATCTTGTCCGTTTAAATTTGTCTAGAGCATTCACCAGTCAAAGTCATCATTACAATTTACGTCGCCGTGACTGGAAAAATACTTTATCTTCTGCCGTCGATCATGTAGCTGCGAAGTTAGCCCCGAAATACTCCGGGCCATATGAAGTTGTCTGCGTCGTTTCTGCGATAGTAAATGACTTACGAGACGAGATGGGCAAGCGATATAACCGAATTCACATAAAGGATTTAAAACCGTTAACTATTTAGTTTATTTCAGAATGAATCCGCGGTGCGATGCACCACCCCCAGGTAGTGAACCATTGCCATGCTATAATCCCTATGACGACCTGGTAGAACGCCAGAGAAAGGAAAAAGCCCGGACCGAAAAAGCCAAAGAAGCCGCCCGACGGCTGAGGAAGTGGTCGTGGACCTCACTTCTTCCCCTTCTTCCGCCGACTCTCCCGAAATGAACACCAAGGACGTTTTTTTGAACTCCATCTTCAATGATGCCGGGTTCAACATTGATGAATTCGATTTCGACATTCCCATGCAGTCAGAAATGGAACAGGATTACGACCCAGACGTGTTGGATATAGAGCCTTATGTGCCTGGAGCCGCACCTCCACCCTCACCACCACCTCCGGAGACTGGGAAGCATCGAGAATCCTATCTCGTGTGCACGTTATTTGAAAAAACGACAGTGCACGCTATGGACCAGGATTTCCAGATCACAGAAAACGTGACGGAAGCAGTCTCCCAGTACTACTCCGGGGTACACCATACTTTCACCCCCGACAGCCACATTCCTAAAACAGCAACCGTAACCCTGGCCATCGAAAAAGCTCAAGCGGAGACAACCGCAAATTCACTAGAACGCCGGGCTGATAAAGAGAAAATTCTGGAATTCGCCCTGCAGCACCCGCGCCCAGAAGCATGGCCCAGAGAGTGGGCGGAGCGCGCTGCGTTCCTCCGATCCCATACTGCGCCACCAACGAGGTGGTGCACTGTTCGAATAAAAGGACCGGATGGCCGAAGACACGACGTCGCCATTCCTCCTTCCCCCAACTCCACTTACAAAAAAAGAGTAAGATTTTTTTTTTGTTAACCGCCTGTAGCGGGTATTTAGTTTTGTTGTCGGTAAAAGCTGACAGGGACAAGTTTGTTATCTTGTTCAAGGTTCCAGAGGATATAATTTTTTTGTTTCAAGGGAAAAAGTCCGTTTCCGGAATTCATGCTTTAAGTTTGCTGTACACTCAATTTTTTTTCACTTCTGTTTTGTTGTCTTCCGTAACTAAAATCCTCACAGCGACGTGGAGCAGGATAACCGTGACTCTCCAACCTCGCTGTAATAGTGATAAAATTTATTTGTTCTGTTGTAGTTAATATCAAATCAGAACACCAAATGGACCCCAACTCAGATTAATCTGTTGAAATGTTGAGCTTCTACGACACCGCCGATAGCCTATCAGATGATATGGAGGATATATCCGAAAGTTTTTCGCCAAATCCTATTCCTCAACGAACAAACCTGGGAAGAGTGAAGAGGCCGTCGAAGTTCCCAAGATGTAGCTTCAGCTTAAATCATGTTATTCTCAGACCGAGGTCCCTGTTCAAGAAACCGAAAGCAAGCGCCGATACCCGGTGTCCAAGAGTTTCATAAAAATTGTAGGTTACAATTTTTTGTATAGTCTGTTTTTTTATATAAATAATTTTTTTTTCCGAATTAAAGTGAAGGTGAGACTTTATGGAAATATAATTTTAAATAAAAGGTGGTCTTTTCAATAATCGTTAGGGGAAAGTATACTTAATAGTCCATTTTTATAATAATCGGTATCCTAATTTTATAGTGTCATTGTCATTAATTCTGAAGAATATTCCTTCGATATTCATTCTCGCTTTTCAAATTCCGTTTCGGTTGAAATAGTGAAGTTTTCCAGGCGTCCTGCCAGGGCTCGTTGGTATTTCAATTCGAGAGCATAGAAAACCGCAGAATCAAAATATTAACATATTCCAAGCGTCCTGCCAGGATTCATTGATATTTCCATTCACGTATTAGACCAGGGGTCACCAAATGGCGGACCGCGGTCCGCATCCGGACCGCTGAACCATTTTGCGCGGACCCGCAAGAACACAGAAATTTACAGAGAATGTTGTAGAAATTCTCAGAAGCATTTACTCTCTGCATCCTGATGGTGAATAGAGCAATGAAGCTGCAATTTTTTTCGGAGGTGATAAAGCTACTCTGCAGATGGAAACGATCGATTTCCAAGAAAACACAGTTTTAAAACACTAACAATCGGAAGTTTCCAGTGAAGAATTCTGGATAAAATTTGTGTGTGGTAATAAAAATCCAGAATTACAAAAATTAGCTTTGAAACTTCTTACTTTGTTTGGATCGACATATATTTGTGAAGCAGCAATTTCGAAGATGAAGTTCATTAAGAATAAATTTCGGTCTCGACTTACTACTGAACATTTCCAGGATTTAATGTCAATAGCTTGCACCAATTTTACTCCAAACTTCAGACAGATAATTCGCAACAAAAAATTGTTTGCATTGATACCTATGTAACAAAATACTTTGTTATTTCCCTAATTACATTTCTTTAATGAATTTTTTTTCTTTTAAATAAAATGTGCGGACCACGATGGTCATTTCATATCTTAGAACGGACCCCGAGCGAAATTATTTGGAGACCACTGTATTAGACCATTCCGTACTTATTCTCGCTTTTCAAATTCCGATTCGGTTGAAATATTGAAGTTTCCCTGGCGTCTTGCCAGGGCTCGTTGGTATTTCAATTCGCCAAGTGACAAGAATTATTACGTTTCAGAAATCTGAATTCAGTTTATAGATCGAAATGATTGTGTGAGGCACCAATAGGATGTAACTGGCAATTTCAAGAACGAAAGCAAGATGTTTGGTCGAAATCATAATATTTTTAGCGTATTAAGATATCAAAGTTTTGGTTTGCTGTTTCAAACGGATTGAAATCGCGTATCCATTAGCGTGTTGAAAAATTATATTGAAATAAGGCCTGCAGCTCCAATTCCAATAATTGCTTGCGAGTTATAAATTATTTATACATAATAATAATAATAATAATAATAATAATAATAATAATATATATTTCAGAAAATGCTAGCATTTACAAAAAAAATTATAATTGTTAACACATAAACGGGACGACCCGAACGACAACTTAAAAAATGAAAAAATTATTTCCAGAACTCACCATTACTGCGGTTGACAACAACTTATATACCAAAACGTGAAGTATAGCGGGTAATTCTCGAAAATATTCGAGAAAAAGCAAATTGGAATCAAATTGAACCGAATTGGAACCGAAGAGCTGCGACCTGTAAAACGAAATTCTCTAAAAGGTACGATCTGCTCATTATGTGTAAGTATGTATGTAGGTTTAATCAATGGTTGAACTTGAATATTGAAATAAGGATATCACAACCAGTTTTAAAAATATCTGTCCACAACTTCTATGAAGTGCTAGGTTGAAGTGTTCTATAATAAATCACTCATGCCTCAAATCACTGAATTCGTTCATTAAAAATGTTCGGTTTCTACGTTTTCCTTGCGAAGGTATTCGAAGTACAACTAACCAGGCTCGGAAGTACGTCGTTTAAGCAATTCATCAAATGGAACAAACATTATCGATCATATTATATTTATGCCCTCTGCAAACAAAGGGTTATTGAAGCAGAAGATTTCTTCGATGACGACTAAAATTATGCACCTAAGACGAAAAATCAAGTCGGCAGATCTAAATGTACCAGATTGAAAAGGAAAGTTTTAAGCTTCTCAGCGTAGACATTGATACTTAATATGCTTGAATTCAGAAGTGAAGAATTGAAAACATTTGTGAACATGCAACTGTTCCATGGTAAAAGACAAAAATGGAGCTTAGCGGAAAGGAATTTAGACCTGTCGCTGCATTACAAATCACCGCCAGCCTCCTATGAGTTTATGTTGCACAACTCAAGATTTGTTCTTCCTTTGTTGAGAACCGTACAAAGCTGGTCAAATGTGTGGTCTAAAAACTGGGCCCGTATGTTTTAGTGATAAATTTCGAAGATGATATTTATATCACCAAAATTGCGTATGCGATTCTCTTTTCGTTCGATACCCTATTCTCGAACCGAATGCGATACAGGATTGGTCGATTTCGAAGGATGTGATATATTGTTAGGGACGTCTTAGCTTGGGTGATGAATTCGACCAATAGCCAAAAGGTATATAAATCACATGACTCATGGCATATTGCTCTAATTTACATCAAAATGTAGTGATGGGTACAAAAAATCAGAGTTATTCTGACTTTTTCAACATTCCCTGTCATTCATCAAACTTGGATATATTTTCAGTAGAAATGTGGTTATTTTAAAATATTGGCCAATATCAGATATATCAATAAAATGTTGTGGAATGCCCTACAGTAACAGATTTGTAGTTGTACCTCCACTGCACCTCTATAAATAATAGTTGAAATGCTTTCTGCACGGTAGTTCAGTATATAATGTATGTAATGTATTTGAAATAAATGTAAATAAATGTATTTGTTATCTTTTTTTTGTAATTTTGGAGCACTGGAAATTCAGTACATAATTTTGAAGACTATGCCTTGGGTAGTTTTGAGGTTTCCTGAAAGCGATACCATCGAGGCTGTCTCAGGCAAGTGGTACGACAAAATTAACAAAGTATGTAAAGTTCCTCCCGTGGATTCCCACAGCGATAGAGAGTTATCCAACTCTATTAGTGACGAATATGGGCCTAAAGGGGAATGCCAACACATGAGGCAGTGTTGGAAAGTCACACAGAATTTTCAAACTGCAATAAAGCTCATATTAGAATCGGTAGAGCTTGCAGCAGCCAGAGGTATAAATCTGATAAAGAAACTGTGTTGCCCCAAAAGAGACCTCCTAAATCAGGAAGTAGTAGTGAGCATAACTCAGATGGATCAGACATGGTCTTTGAAAATCCATTTCCTAGTAGGTTGAAAAAAAAAATGTGTGTATACATTTTAATTTTGTGATTTTATTGCAGAGCCTAGGAGGAAACAATATGAAAAAGTGACACCATCCACATCAAGTAAGTAAATCTTTTATAATCATTGTTATTTGTTTTACTAGGCATAAAAGCAAAAGATTCAATGCCGCGGCTGGTGTTTAATAATTTTTGGAGAGTTTGTTATACGATTCAATGTAACTAGCTGTACTGTGAATATAATAATATATGATTGGTCCAAAATTTAAACTCATATAGTGTTATAATATGTTAAATTTTTAAAGAAAGCTTTATTCTTATTATAACAATTTTTCAGGAAATCGTCCCAATTTCAAATCAAAAGGAAGCAAGAAGGGAGGAAAAACTGTACAAGTAACACCTAAACCTACAGCATCAAGAACATTATTTTAATTTGTGATTGATACTGTATTTCTAAAGTTGAAGGCAATTTCACATTGCCATAGTTCAAGTTTTTAGATTATTTTTGGCACTAAATTAAGACGTTAAACGGACTTAACTCAATGTTTGTTGTAGATGATAGTGCTATAGAAACTACATTATATTCCATCGAAATTAAAAGAATCTTGAAACTACAAGAAGAGAAAATGAATGAAATTGACCGTATAGTAGATGAACTGTTCACTATCATAGGCCAGCAGAAAAATGCAGATCTTTGTGAGATTACATCTGATAATGATCTAAATAAGAAAGTGCCTCTATTCAACATTTTAGACGTAGAAGAACTGGAAAACCATCTACAAACTGCTTGGTGCAGTAAGACGTTACCTGGATGGAGAATATTGAGGTAGATGGATCGGCAGGTGAGGTTTTATAGAGTGGACACCACGGTCACCAGATCTGACACCATTAGTTTTTTTTCTAAGGGAGTACTTAGAATCCAAAGTTTATACCATGGCATGCTGTATTTCGAAAAGTAAATGAGTTGGACCCCTCAATTCTTATATCATTTTGTCCAATTTTACGAGAGGTATCTACTTGCAAACGTAGTAAGTGTCATTTAGAAACACCCTGTATATATAGTTCAAATTTATATATATATAATATAATAAGACGAATCTATCGTCTTATAAATATAAAATGGGGCCAAATTCTTGACAAAAAAAATAGTTTACAATTTAAAGAAAAAATAATTATATTTGCTTGGTGAAATATTTTTAAAAAATAGATAAGAAATTGTATGTTTAAATATTAGAAGGTGAGTTAATGTAATGTGAACATACAGAATTATGTTAAAATTAGTGTTTTTTTAGTTTCATTGGAAGAATATATGAAATTTAAAAGGATTAAAATTGTGAACTCTCAAGTGAAGGTGAAAAATTAAAGTTTTAAAGTAAATAATAGCCTGAATACAAATTTCGAAAAATAGCATTTTTGATGGTTATGTCATCAAAAAAGTCAAATTCATTCTGTAATTTGATGTAGCCAGAGGAGCACGTTAATTTTTTTGCTGTGATACTCGTTTGTTCAACATGAAAAAGTTAAGTTAAGTAAAAAGTTTAATCTGTGCTATAAAATGTAATCCATAATTAATAAACGTCAAATACATTTTTTTTAATTCAGGTCTTCTGTAATTCATTTCAAACTTTATGCTCATTATGCCCCTTCCAAGTGTCCATTTTGCCCCAGCTTATGGGGCGAAATGGGCATTGGACAAAAATATTAGAAACTGTCAAATGGTACTTTACACATTTATTTTGAAGAATGATGATACTGCTTTTTGTAGCTTGTTACCTAGTTAATATATTCGTAAAATACCGTTTTCCCACTGTAAACGGATGAGGCTTTATTAAACAACTTGCTTAAGGTGCTCATTATGCCCCGGTCTCCCCGGTCAATGGGCCAGTCCCCTCCACATGGTAGAATCCCAGACAGATATCCAATTCCAAACATTCAAGACGTCACTGAACAATTTCATGGAAATGGAAGAAGAAGATATAGCCAAAACATCTGTCATAACTCCATTTGGTCTATATGAATTCGTTTATAAGCCATATGGTCTTAAAAATGCAACACCATCATATCAAAGGTATGTTAACAACATATTTCAAGGCCTAGACTATGTATTTTGTTATGTAGATGATATACTAGTTGCATCCAAGAGCGCAGAACAACATCAAGAGCATCTAAGAACAGTCTTACAAAGACTAGCTCAACACATCCTAGCTATCAATAACAACAAATGCCAATTTGGTAAATCCGAAGTCACTTTCCTGGGCTACTCAGTTAACAAAAATGGCTGTCAACCTCCAGCAGATAGAGTTACAACAATACTAGAGTACACAAAACCTAAGAACGTCAAAGAACAGACTATTTCTAGGTATAATTAACTACTACAGGATATGCAAAAGAAATGCAGCTGATCTCCAAGCCCCATTGAACGAATTTTTAGAAAATTCCAAGGAAAATGACAAGCGACCCATTCCCTGGACTTCAGAGAGTCAGAACAAGCCTTCATAGAATGCAAACAAAAAATTGCTAATGCCATGCTACTAACACATCTTCCTATAGAAAAACCTCTTGCCTTAGTCACAGATGCCTCTGAACTTGACTCTCCCAGAAAACGCTCGGAAAGCTCAAATTATGAATTAGAATATAAGCTGTAAAGTTATTGATAGAGAAAAAGAAAATAATGAAAGGCTAAGTGTTGAAGACATAAATTAAACTTGTCCATTGAGCCAATTACATTATCGAAACCGCAAAATATAGGAAATTGACAGACCAAGAGGTATTCGCTCTACTTGTGTGATCGGTGTGAAAAAAAGATCCAAGAAAATCGACTTATCCAGTATGAACAATGATTTAAATGTGACCAGTTTCAAGTTATGTCCTTGTATTTAATATGTTCATTTATTTTCAGTTATTATCAACTAAAAAAGTACCTATGATAGTTCTTCTAGGTGTCTTTTTCACTTAATAGTACCCATGTTCAAGTTCCCATTCCATCACAAATATCGTCCATTACGCACCAATGAATAGCAACTGTCCCTATTATACGACGCGGGTGCGCCCCGATGGATAGACAAAGATCCCATCAGTCGGGGCAGCGAAATATGAGCATGCGTGCTTGACGCCCTGATGAATAGCAAATATACCCATATATCGAGGCGCCCTGTGAATAGACACGGCCTATGTTAAAGGTGAAGGTAAGAAACAGTACTTATACAATGCTTTTCAGATGAAAGTATCCACCTTTAGTAACTTTTGTAATACTGGTATTTAGAAACAATCCAAAAACACGTCAATTTATGTTGGAAGGGGCAAACATTATGGCTTATTTAAACTTACTGGAAAAGCCACCCCCTCACCCCTAGCAGCATCCCCTTTATTTTTTTAAATTACTTTTTATATTTTTTATGTAAAACAAACTTCTGCGCTCGTGGGAAAAGTGACGCTTTGCGCACTAGTTGTACAAACTAATATTTTTTTTAAAAGCACAAATTTTACTCATTTTTTACTTTCACCTTATTTGCCTGTACTAAAATGGGTTGTACAACAGTTCAAACTCTTTAATCTTTTTAACTGTGCTATTTATTATGAAGTTACAATAAGTGTTCAAAATGAGTACCATTCACTTCCATACAATGGTATAATCTATTTTGAAATGCCTCTCTGACATTGCTTAATACGGCTGGATTTAATTGTCGACATTCATTTTCTATCCTCCTCATCCAGAGATTCTGGTTGTGTAGCATAAACTTTTGTTTATGTTGCTGATCAATTGAACTCTGTGATTGGAGAGGCCAAGAAAGACTGGTTGAATTGGCGAAAGGTACTTACCGATAAATTAATGTCTTGTGCAATGTTGTAACATTTCAATATATTCTAGACCTGGCAAGATTAAAAAAAAATGCGGTAGGCAAGGATGGGAAAAACAAAAAAATAATGACAGGTAGTGGTGGTGGGCCAGCAAAACTGGAGCTTTTCACTCTTTGGGAACAGCGAATTTTATATTTGATCCCAAAATGCATAATCCAAGGGCAGAGCGGTGTTCGAAAGTCAGGGTCAAACCTAACTTTTCATTTTGGAGCAGATCCATTAGAAAAACAGGTATGAATTTGGGAAAGTTTGTAGAAAAAAATAATTATAAATACTTGCTTATTTTATAGGCTGAAATACCAACAGTAAACAGTGATGAACCAATGGAATAATGGTGGTTATTCAAATCCATTATTAATTTGATTGAATAGGATTGTCTTACATAAGGTAATTATACTACACGAATAAATATGAGATTGTAAACTGTAAACAGTGTACCATGTGCATTAATCAACTGTCAACTGTTAATCAACAAGAAAAGTGTGGTTAAGTTTGCTTACCGATGTTGCCATCTGGAAGGCTGAATTTTACGTTTTATTATTATACATAACCGCTTTACAAAACATACAAAAATATAACTTGCATGCTTGTATAATATATATGATACCGGTAAAACTGGTTTAAAACGATTAAGAACAATTAACTTTTTTTGATTTACGTAGAAGTCTGACAACAGTGTAGATCTCACTATTTCCTTTAAAAATACGACATATTGAAAACTCTCATGTTTCAGGCAACCAGGCAATACACCTATCTCATTGGTGAGTCCCTTAAGAATACGGGCCCAGTCAGCCGAGTTCGGTTTTGACAAGCATATGATTCCTACGTTCTCCCTGAATGTAAATGGTTTGTCTACTATCAGGATAGCGATGTCACTTTGAAGATATTCCTATGGGAACTGGTATGTGGAATGATCTGAAAGAATTTAAAATAATTGATAAAAAGAAACAATAGCGAGTCAACTCTCAGTGTGTTGGGATTGAATAGCGATTTATTTATGGACAAGGCATTCTTTGTGTAATACTGGTTGCAAAATTGACTGTGCTTATGGCATCAAACAATTTTACTTACTTTGATCACATCCTGATCTTGATGCGGAAGAGGCTCTGTAGTTGTTTCCCAATTAGATTCTCCTGCTCTTATAATTTGCAACGGTAATCGCTACTTGTGGATGTAACATACAAAGAAGCACCACTTCTAAAATTAATAAATGAATAATTATATAAATGTTTTGAAAATAGGAATACACAATACAAATATTAATTCACTTGATAAAAGCTGTTCGTAATTCATATTTCTTGGAAATAATAGTGAATATATTAATTCCACGCCGCCATTCAGTTGATCGTGAAAGTGGGCGACGACTGTTATTGGTATGTCCGAATAGGAAACGAGGAAGGTTTTGAGAAAAATAATAGGGTATATGACATTTTTTTAAATACCATTAGAAGATTGTCTGGCCTCAGTTAAGTACTCCAAATTTTTTACTAAGCGGGATAGTTGCCAAAAACAACTTTGAAAATTTTCTATTTAAATAGCGCGCCAGAACGCACTGATTTTTTATGACGTCAGTAGTCTTGTCGCTCCGCCTACCGCATCCCGAGCGACTTGACCTTGACCAGCCGAATAGGAAACAGCTGTCACAATTGTTTTGCTGTTTGAATACTGTAAAGTGTGGTTAAGTTGTTTACTTTTGAATTTCTGTTCGTGTTTTGCGTTTTTTTTTCTGATATCTATGGAAAAAAGATGGACCGAAAAAGAAGGAAAAGTTATAAATATTGTTTAATAGAGGATTGTAAAAACACTACTGTGACCGCGCCGCAAAAAACGTTTATTTCTGTACCTAAAGACCCTGATATAAGAAAACAGTGGTTGGATATTGCAGGAAGAGATGCTTCAGTTATTTCGTCAAAGACCGTCTGTTTTGTTTGTGAGGATCATTTCAACGTAAGTCATAACCATGAAAATGTGGAATAATTAAGTATTAAATAAAAATAAATTATAAACAATATAATTAAAAATATATAATATTCTAGCTGCAAGCTGATGTGAAGAACTATATGCATTACCATATTATGGGCCCTAAATCTATCAGTAGAATTATATTGAAGCCTGGAGTTATGCCTTCAAAGTCTTCAAGTCGTAGACGAGCCATAAAAATTAAATACTGAAATTTATTCACTGAAGAGGACACATTCATGCAATCGGTCAACTCACGTAAATGCCTTGTCATTTCAACATTTTGTGGAGTGGAAATATTATTTTACATCTTGTGTGACAACACTACAAATTGAGTATTTAATCAGGTCAGTTGGAGCATCCTGGACTCAGTCCCTACAGCGGTCCTGTACCAGCCAAGAAGCAAACATTAGAATCAAATAGAGGAGCAACCTAAACATGATGAAGTCATTAACGCTAGTACCAGTAGTACCAAGTACAAGTTCAGGTAAATATGAATCAGATCATTGCCTTGTGAAAACATTTAAAAAAAATTACACATATGACCCAATTTGCAAGTATATATAGACTGCTCAAGGCGACGGTTGAAGCAATCTTCATTTGACAAAAGCACACAAGTGAATTTAAAAAAAAACTTCAGGGGCATACAAGTTCAGGTGCAGTCAAAAACTCATAGCCAGGCCTCTTCACCTTTGAAGTTACATACCAGCACTGCGAGCACAACCACATCTCTATGCACGATAAAATTGTCGCCACGGAGGAGGAAAAACCCCACATCGTCGCTAAGCTCAGTAACTAAAAGGCTATATAAAACTGAAAGAATCTGTCATTGGCTCGTCACCGTCTATCAAGTTAGAAAACCTAAAACAGCCATCGGATAGTGGCAGTAGTTCAGTAGTACGAGTATATAATATGAGAATAGCAGAAAGAGAAGAAGATGCTAAGCGATTAACAGAATGCATTGTGAAGAAAATCTCAAGGAGTCCTCGCTTGTACATTGGGATTCCCAAAAACCTTATCTTCTTGCTCGATATAATAACCAAGCAAACTAGTATCCCAGAAAATCATGTACTGATGTACCCGAAAAAAATTCGATGCGATACCAGACTGATTGAACTGGCAGATGACTTTGGCATATCTGTATCTTATGCAAGTAAAATATTTTGCAAGACTGCCGATCCTTGCAAGTTTTCTTCTGCCGTTCATCGTAAAACTTGACAGGGAGTCTATTAAAAGAAACCTGCCAATGGCATTCAGGCATCGATATCATAATGTAACTTGCATTATAGATTGCCTAGAAATTGAAATCCAAAAACCCTTTAAGGCTGTGGATCAGGCAGCAACTTGGTCGGAGTACAAAAAACAAATACTGCCAAATATCCAGTGTCTTGCACTTCTGAAGGGCTTGTAAACTTCATATCAGAAGGTTATGCTGGGCGTATAAGTGATGTAGCCCTGGTGGAAGACTACAAATTCCTTGACACTTTGGAACCTGGATCTAGTGTGATGGCTGACAGGGGATTCAAACACATCGAAGGGCCTTTGCTAAGAGCAGGTTGTAGCTTAGTCAGACCTCCAAGTGTCAGTTCAAATGAAAAATTAACAAGAGTGAGGCTCGCTCTACAAAGCAAATTGCAAGCCTAGTTAAATTACAATATAATATGGAACAATTTTAGTTTTTACTTACCTCAGTGTAATTAACAACTTTTCTTCAACTCCCAAAGCCAGCCTAAAATTTGTATCCTTTTTAATTATGTGAGGCCCGACAAGGGAAACTAATTTACTAAATCTCTGTACAGACATTCTATAGAAAGACTGAAATTTGTCCGGATGCTCACTTAATTCTTTTGACACTATATAAGAACCATGTTTAAGATTTATGTGGTTATACGGATGTACCCAGTAACGTCGTTTCTTTAGTTTTGATTTCTTCTTGTGTTTTGATAATAATAATGTGGTTACAACCCCAACTACTGCGTCGTCATCGGTGTCCATTGCTAACTGAAACAATTTAATTTAATTTGGTTTGTGCATCGATGAAGCACAAACTTTCTGTTTCGTATTTCATATTTCATGTTTCTCGTTTCACATTTCACGTTTCTAGTTTCCTTGATGTGTGGTTTGCCTAAAAATAGTCGATACAATAACCGTTGATCGACCGATTAATCGATGATTCTCCGATTTCTCAAAATACCAGTTGTGTCAGAAAAAATTACAGTTGGTATTTGTACCGACCGTTAAATTTGGTGTGAAGTGAGCGTTTAAACTATAACCATACTTTATATGCATTGTCAATGTCATATAAAATATAAAATAGAAAGAAAAAAGGAAGGAAATTGAATTTAAAAATAAAAATGATTGTAATTAATTTATGTGATACTTTATTTTTATTATACAGGGTGCGCCAATTATTTCCACTCCATCTCTAGCACCGAAACTAAAAGAGGTATCAACAAGATTTCTTGTAGGTTTATACGGTGTCACTCGGACTACAATTGTAAAATATTTTGATGTATACAGGGTGGCTAATTTTTGTGGAATGAGAATTAATTTGGTTTTTTTAAATTGAACACCCTGTATACGATTATGTCTTTTGATTCTACTTAATATTAGCTTTACGGTAGTTTTTTGAATTTGTAAATCCGACGCGGCGTTGACAAGTTATTCCTATTATAAGCAGATTTAATGAAAAAAGAGCACTTCAGAAATATTAGCACAATAAACACATTTTTCCAAAAATTCCTCCAAAAGGCTACTATGATGTAAATGAAACATACACCTACCACAATAAGTACCCAACATCTTCACCTATTGCACAGGGTGAATGCCGATGGCGTGCTAATAGTCTAGTTTTCAAATTGCAATAACATAATTTTTTCAAATGGGACACCCTGTATATTTTTCTTCAGTTAGAAGCTCTCCTCAATACACATTAAAAAAATATAGGGTTTTGGACATCTAACTTTACTATTTACTTTAATAATTGACGTTAAATGAGAAATAACATATTTTACACAATTTTTATTAAGAAAACAAGTTATCTATGAAAATGACAGTAGGTATATTTTGTTGTAGCATTAATTGTCAACATAAAATTTTGTATTATATCACGTCTACTATATTTAATCGGTATTAGGTATAAAAAATGGATTATAATAAGAATTATAGTGTTCAAGAAAATATTGATATGATATGGATACTGGGTGAATGTCAAAAAAAATGCGTTTCTTGCTAGTAGGGTCTATCGTCAAAGATACCCAGAAAGACGTCATCCACAAAAGGATACTTTTGAGAATTTAAAGAATAGATTTGATAGAACGGGAACCGTCAAGTATGAAAAACATTCACGTGATGCTACAGCTGTTACTGTTGACAACGAATATAAAGTAATGATCAGTATAGTTGAAGATCCCAATGTAAGCACAAGACAATTAAGCAATCAGTTAGATATTTCCAATACCACAATTAGACGCATAATTAAGAAAAATAAATATCACCCTTACCATATCCAGCTTCACCAAGAATTGTTACCGCGTGATTTCGCGCGTAGAGAAGAATACTGCAGATGGTTAATAAACAAGATAAATACAGAGCGTAACTTTTTAAACAAAGTTTTATTCTCCGACGAAGCCACATTTCATAAGAACGGTTGTGTAAATAGACATAACTTCCATTATTATTCGGACCACAATGAACATTTATTTAGAACCACATCACAGTATCGATGGTCTTTGAATGTGTGGGCGGGAATAATAGGTGATTATGTAATTGGACCCTATTTCTTTGATGGGACTGTAAGTGGAGCTGCTTTTTTAAATTTTTTAGAACTTGATTTTAGAAACCTTTTGCAAAATGTGCCTCAAAATTATCGCAACGGAATGTGGTTTCAATTAGATGGTGCCACACCACACTACCAATTAAATGTTCGCAATTGGTTAAATAGGGAATTTCAGGATCGTTGGATAGGAAGGGCAGGACCTACAAATTGGCCTGCTAGATCGCCGGGCCTTACACCTTGCGATTTTTTCTTGTGGGGTTTTATTAAAAATATTGTTTACAAAGAAGAGGTTACCACAAAACAAAATATGAAAGACAGAATTACTGCAGCATTTAGACAGGTGACCCCTGCAATGCTAAGAGATGTGCGTAAATCAATGAAAGAAAGGGCAAGAAAATGTATAAATGAAAATGGGAGACATTTTGAACACCTATTATGAATTTTAACTTTCAATATTGTAGTTTTCTTACGATTAAAGTTTGTAAAATTTTGTACTTATTAAAAATTGTGTAAAATATGTTATTTCTCATTTAACGTCAATTATTAAAGTAAATAGTAAAGTTAGATGTCCAAAACCCTATATTTTTTTAATGTGTATTGAGGAGAGCTTCTAACTGAAGAAAAATATACAGGGTGTCCCATTTGAAAAAATTATGTTATTGCAATTTGAAAACTAGACTATTTGCACGCCATCGGCAAACACCCTGTGCAACAGGTGAAGATGTTGGGTACTTATTGTGATAGGTGTATGTTTCATTTACATCATAGTAGCCTTTTGGAGGAATTTTTGGAAAAATGTGTTTATTGTGCTAATATTTCTGGAGTGCTCTTTTTTCATTAAATCTGCTTATAATAGGAATAACTTGTCAACGCCGCGTCAGATTTACAAATTCAAAAAACTACCGTAAAGCTAATATTAAGTAGAATCAAAAGACATAATCGTATACAGGGTGTTCAATTTAAAAAAACCAAATTAATTCCCATTCCACAAAAATTAGCCACCCTGTATACATCAAAATATTTTACAATTGTAGTCCGAGTGACACCGTATAAACCTACAAGAAATCTTGTTGATACCTCTTTTAGTTTCGGTGCTAGAAATCGAGTGGAAATAATTGGCGCACCCTGTATATAATTGAAGTTAAAATGAAACACATTTTTCACCAATTCGAATTTCAAAAAAAGGGTTAATTAAATGAATTCGTAATGCACTCCAATGTTTTTGCAATTCAGCATATTGATGTTAATTTTATTCCCAATATGTTAATCCCTATCATTTTCAAAAATGTCATCGTTTTCTATTACTAAATTATGTAATCTGTGCTTATGATTACCCTCAAGTTAAAACAGGAAAGCGTCGTTTCCAAATTCCGAACGGTATTCCATAGTACCTTAATGTTATTAATGTATTAAATTTTCTCCAATAATTTGCAATAGCTGGTTAACTCGTTTTTTACAGAAGCGATATCTTGCTTTAAATTTTTTATTGTTGAATAAATTGAATGAATCACATCTCGGTCTTGACTTAATTCTGGAAGAAGTTTCATTATGTGGTCAATCTTTTCGTCAAATGAAAAGATGAAGACGTATTAATAACTGGAGCAATAATTGTCAACTTCACAGCTAGTAGTGGAAAAATGTTTATTATCAACTTGTTTCTATTTTTGCTTCTTTAGAAAGTATACTCGTAAGCAGTAAATGTTTCTACATTGGGTCTTAGATTACTAATACTGATTTTGTTTGTTTTATTGTGTTTTGATGGGATACATTGATGACAAACTAGTGAGGGATGTTCCTGGTTTGAGAGTAGAAGAAGCTATTGTGTATCAAGAGCAGAAAGTAGTATTTTGGCAGTAAAGACAGAGCGAATCGCGGCAATTTTTTCTTAACTACCAAAGGACTTTCTGCTCGAAATACATAGAAGATTTTTCTTACAAGATATTATAAAATAAGCTGGAATATTTATTTATTCTACAGTTTATATAAAAATGGTCCGTTTTATTTCTGAATAAAATTGGGCGTGCGCTAAAGTTACTTTCTGCTTGAGTGCGCCAATAATGTCAAATTATGACATATATAGTTCGCGGAAAACATTTTTTACAAATGGAGAAAAAGTATTCGCGCCCTAAGTACACCGAAGAAGATTTAATTTAAGCTATAAATCAAATTTACAATAGAAGTGTGAGTTTGAATGAAGATCTTTGAAATATGGTATTCCTAAATCTACTCTACACAATAAAATTAAAAATAAAGTATCATTCGGAAGGAAGATGGGACCATCCTGTTTAGTGTCCCGCTGAAAAGGAGAGGGAGGAAACTTGGATTTTGGTAAAGGCAAAATTAGGCTTGCTACTGCATCCAAATAATGTAATGGATGCTGTCCAAAATATTCTCAAAGATGCTTCAAGACCAAACAAGTTTACCGATGACAGGTCCGGTAAAAAATAGTTGAAACTGTTCTTTCAGAGGCACCTAAACATTGCCAAACGGAATACTGAAATCATATCAAAATCGCAGACTTCGTTACCAAAAATTCGCGAATGATTTGTAGAACTATCGGAGTTTTTGACAAATGATAATGTATTTGACATGATAGGCAATCCAACTAGCGTTTTAAATACCGATAAAACAAGTATGAGAACATCTATGAATTCAGGGCTAGTCCTAGGTCCGACTAGAAAATTCAATAACCTCTACGAAATCTTCTGGAGCCAAAAAAGATTCTATAACAGTATTAAATAACTATTCAGCAGCTGAAGACGCAGTCCCTCCAATGGTCGTTTTCCTTTATAAGAGGATACCCAAAGACCTAGCCCTTCCTGTTCCTGCATATTGGGGTATTAGACGATCTGATAGGGGATGAATGGCATCCGCAACTTTATTCGAAATACGTTGCTAATGTATTTTCCCCATGGTAGAACAAGGAATTCGGCTTTCAGTGATTTTATTTCTAGATAGGCATTAGTCCCATTATAACATAAATCTATACGAATGTTTATATTATCCCAATGCAACACACATCTTGCAACCCTATAATGTATGCGTTTTCGACCTTTGAAAGTGGAGTGGAAGAAAGTGTCTCGCAGACACAAGCAACGAACAAGTACCCCAATTACACGCCACAATTTCTGTAGCGTATTTAAATAAATTTACTGACATCTCGTCAAATGTTACCCAATAACCCTCAACTACTCTTACTCAACTCGCCTCTGAGAAGTCACGACTGATCTAGTAAGCAATCAATAAATTTTAAAAGTAGTACTCATCTCGCCATCTAAGCTATTAGCTTTAAAACTGGCTCTTCTAAAGTACGTGTATGTTCAATAGTGAAAAAATCTCACCCCATATCTTTGAACCCAAAAAATCATCTTACTGTCCTTTTCAACTATGTAGTGATAAATAAGGTCAGCAATACGGTAAGATAATAATTCGAAGAACTGGTCAAGTACTCCAGAAAGAAGGGTGTGCAGCTGATCATTGCATGCGATGCCAACTCACACAATCTTAACTGGGGAAGCACCAACACCAACGAAAGAGGTGAGTCATTACTAGAATTTATTACGGCTAACAATTTGAACGTATTAAATGAAGGAAATAAACCAACTTTCGTTAACTCAAACAGAAAGGAGGTTATCGATATCACGATTGGCACTCATTACATAAGTAACTTCGTGAGTAATTGGCATGTGTCCGAGGAAGAAAGCTTTTCTGACCACAGACACATATACTTTCAAATTTCGGGAACCGAACCGAAAATAGAATACTATCGTAACCCGCGAAAAACGAACTGGGAAGCATATAATGCAGAACTAGTTAACAGTTTAGACCGAACGATGGTAAAAATTAAGAACACAACAGACCTAGAGATAGCAGCAGACCTAACACAGGAAGCAATTATCTCAGCGTTTGAAAACAACTGCCCAACGGTAAGGAAGAAATCCAACAGGAATGTGCCCTGGTGGACAAATGAACTTGCCGAAAAACGGAGACAGTTGAGGAAGAAGTTTAATAGAACTAAAGAAAATTCAGAAGAATGGACGGATTATAAGAGGGCCCTAACTGAATACAACAAACTGGTAAGGAAAGTCAAGAGAGACTCCTGGAGGAAGCACTGTGAGGAGATAGAACAGACTCATGAGTGTGCCAGACTGCAGAAGATTCTCTCCAAGGACCCTAATCAGACTATACACGCTATCAAAAAAGATAACGGACAGTATACAGAAAATGGAAAAGAAACCTTGGAAGAGCTACTCAAGGTACACTTCCCTGGATAAATACCCACCATTCCGCCGCAGAACTCTCCAGCGACAGAACTGGATAGACCACGATGGGCATCCAGGATAGACTGGCAAACAGCGAAGGCTGTGGTAGATGCGGAAAAGACAGAATGGGCTATTAACAGCTTCAAACCATATAAATCACCGGGACCAGACGGGATTTATCCTATCCTACTCCAAAAAGGAGGAAGCACACTGCACAACAGGGTAAGTGAACTGCTCAGAGCCAGCTTAGCTCTGGGGCATATTCCAAGAACCTGGCAACGCATCAGAGCAACATTTATACCAAAACCTGGAAAATCTGGACAGGACACGGCTAAAGCTCTGAGGCCAATCAGTCTAATGTCATTTTTGCTGAAGACTCTTGAGAAACTTCTCGACAGACATATTAGAGACGTTATATTGGCTACAAGACCAATACACCGAGATCAATATGCATACAGAGAGGGAAAATCAACCGAAACAGCATTACATCAACTCATAAAAAGAGCTGAATACGTGCTGGAAAACAAAGAGGTGCTGCTGGCAGCCTTTCTTGATATAGAAGGAGCTTTTGACAACACCTCCTATAAATCTATAGCCAAGGCGACGAGGAATTTAGGGATCGATGCCACGAGCTGCAGGTGGATAGACTGCATGCTCAGAAGCAGGCTCATATAATCAACTCTGATGGGGGAAACAATGGCCGTATGTGCAACCAGGGGCTGTCCGCAGGGGGGAGTACTATCCCCGCTGCTGTGGAACCTGGTCATGGACGGGCTCATTAGAACCCTACACAGAGGAGGATTCGACACCATAGGATATGCAGACGACCTGGTAATTCTATCCCAAGGTAAATACAACAGTACAACCAGAGACAGACTCCAGATGGCTTTAAATGTAGTAACAGGCTGGACTGTAAAAGAAGGGCTACGTATTAGCCCTTCGAAAACACAGATAATTGCGTTCACCAGAAGAAGGAAAAGGGAAGGACTTGGCCCTTTGACGCTTCAAGGTGAACCAATACGACTGTCGGATGAAGTTAAATATCTTGGGGTTATTCTAGACCCAGGCTTAACTTGGAACCGACATCTCCAGCACGTGATCAAGAAAGCGGAGGTGACCTTCATGGTTGCCAGACGTACTTACGGCATTAAATGGGGACTGAGACCCAGCATGGTACACTGGCTATACAAAATGGTTGTCATTCCCAGGATCACATATGCATCTTTGGTATGGTGGCCAAAGACCAGACAATCCTCTGCTATGCTAAAACTAAGCAAGGTCCAAAGACTTGCATGCACTGGCATTACAGGGGCAATGAGGACTACTCCTACAGCGGCGCTGGAAACAATGCTAGACCTTCCTCCACTACATTATGTCATAATGTACGAAGCAAGGGCAGCACTAACCCGACTGGAAGAAGCACTAGACCATGATGTGGTACATGGGAGAGGACACACAGAGATAAGGCAGGTGGGTGATGACATTTTCAAAATGCCAACAAACCAAATGACTACCAAATATATCTTTCGCAAGAACTTCGAGATTGTCATCAAAGATCGAAAAGAGCTTGAGGAAGAGAACGCACCACCACTTAGTAGGGCGAATGAACTGATCTGGTATACAGACGGATCAAAAAATGAACTCGGCACCGGAGCGGGGATATACAGCAAGACGAGCAAATATGAAGGAATCGTCTCGCTAGGAAAATACGCCTCTGTATTCCAAGCAGAGGTTTATGCAATACTTGCGTGTGCAAGGGCTAACAGCATGAGAGCCTACCACAACAGGCAGATCAGGATCTACAGCGACAGCCAAGCCGCCCTTAAAGCACTTCAGAGCTATAGGGTGACATCTCGGCTAGTATGGGAATGCGGCGAAGAACTTAGAAGACTGGCGACTCGGAACAGTGTAACACTGGAGTGGGTACCAGGTCATAAAGGAATCGCAGGCAATGAAAAAGCTGACGAACTCGCTAGAGTAGGATCGTCAACTCTGATGAACGGACCCGAACCTGTTGTGGGCATCCCCAGATGCTTAACGAGGACATGGTTGAAAGGGTGGTTGAAAGAACAACACAAGAAACACTGGAAGAATACGACTGGGCAAATACATGGGAAGAAATTCATAAAAGAACCATCAGAAAAAGTAGCGAAAGAGCTGCTCTCAATGAGCAGGAACAAGCTGCGCACCATTACGGGGCTACTTACGGGACACTTTCCCACAAAGGAGCACCTAAACAAAATAGGGCTGTACAACGGAGACCTTACATGCAGAAGATGCAAAAAGGATACCGAAACAGCTCTGCATATACTATGCAACTGTGAGTCGCTGGACCACAGAAGGCAGAAACTGTATGGCAGAACCCAAATGACTCCAGAAGACTTCTACAATCAACCAGCAAAGAACCTGTATGAGCTAATACAGGGAACGGATTGGCTGAATAGGTTGTAGTCAGAACACTAGGAGTATCCACAATAAGCCCAGGAGGCTGAGGTGGTACCGGCGAAAGGACGGCTCCGGGAAAAAAAAAAGATAATTCCCTCTCTCTGCTGACTCTCAACCGGCAGCTTGTGTATCGCATGTGTTAAATATTAAGACGTGTGTGGTAAATCCGAGTAACAGTGTTTGAGAATCCACTAAATGTGCAAACCACAAGCAATAAGCTAAAGCGAGTTGTGCAAGTGGTTCCACAAAATTATTTTCTTTGTATTTTGTATTATGTAGTGTGCTAGAAAACTTTCAAAATAAATAATATACAGTCCACTAACAGTCTCTTCAAAATAACCCATTCGGAGCAATTGGAAGCTCAGAAGAGGACATTTCCAAGGCACTGATACCATCGAATTTATCATTAAATGAACAAGAAACCAGTAACGAGCCTCAAGTCAACAAAAGACAGTGATCTAACTTTAAACAGGAAATTGTTATTTCAAATAAATGACAAGTTCAATTTTCAAAACATTCGTGATTGTGCTCAAGAGAGGAAACAAGAAGGCAGAAGAAAAAAATGGTCCTGTAAATAGAACAATGGTGACGTATAAAATTATTCAAAACTTATTGGTAGTAAAAAATCGAAAATAATTAAGTAGGTGAATAGAAACATATCTTTTGTTATAAAGAAAAAGTCGTTTAGAAAGCTGTGGCCCATTTCATATTGTGTGTGTCGATTTGAATTTTTGTTTCAGGTAGAGGCAATACGGAAGAAGAAATGAAATATCCATTTTTGTATTATAATAATTTGTGTGTGTGTATTTAATATTTTTTTTTACATTCATGCAATAAACAACACTTTTGTGAACCACATTTAATGGAAAAAGTGGTACTTTATTGCACTAGTGCAATAAAATTTTCATTGCACTTATCAGTCATTCTTGTGTCAGTTTTGTGATGATTAATGACAAACATTAACATTTAAATTAAATAAAAATCCATAGCAAGTATCTGATCCTGCTTTAATACAACAATAATATAGGTATACTTAGTCAAAACGAGTTACAATTATTTCAAAAATCTTTAATTGTTTAAAATTTAAATGGCCAAGGCGGAAACCAGCTATGATTGTGTACTGACAAGGTGGAGGCCATAAAGATACAAAAAAGAAGAATGGGTTGAGTTTGATTAGGTTAGGTTAGGTTCTTAAAATATTTATATTCTAATTTTCCAGTTTTTACATAAATTTAGAAAAAATATTGTATGCAACTCTTGCAAAACGTGTTTTTTGCACTCGACGTGTTGTCCAACTTGGCCTAAAGACCTCGTTGGACAATTTCACGTCGCGTGCAAAACATTCACTTTTTGCACTTGTTGCATAAATTAATGATATTTGTTTAATATTTTAATGTTTAAGGCCACAGATGAAGAAATTGTTTATTAAATAAGGCGAGATAAGGGAATATCTCCTATTTCGAGTCCAGTTGATAACAAAAGGGTGTTATTCGAAACTACTAATAATTATCTTTTATAAAAGCTATCCAATAGTACGGGGGCTTCTCTCTATATTTTCGTATTGGAAAATAATCATTTCAGAAACGAAAGCCAAAATAGTATCTACGGGAGATCTATTTTTCAATTTTTGAAATCTCGTGAACATTTCCATACAAGATGGAAGCTTTAGAAAACAAACGTTAAAGGTGCAAGGCTCAATTATCAAGAATTGGAAACTGGTACGACGCCAACAAAGGTTGTTTAGATAAGCATCATCTTCAAAGAAGAATAGATATACTCACTCAATGACTCAAAACTTATGATATTCAGGATGAAATAGGAAATTTAGATGACACTGAAAACAAAGAAGACTGTGAAAATTAATGCTTAGCACTAATTTGCAATCTCAAAAGACTCCTGGATTTTCATCAAATAGTGAAACATCAATCAGCAATTTCTTTCCCCACTCTTTAAATCTCCAGCATTCGCTTATTTTCTCAGGGAACTGTATCGATTATCCTTCATTCAAAGATCCATCCAACGCGTTAATAGTACACCACCCGGAGTTGACTTCAAAATTTTGTTATCTCTAATCTCACCTGAGTGGTGAGGCTCTTCAGATATTAGAGAAGTTGAATGTAACTGATGATAACTTCGATATAGCTTCACCTCTTCTAGCTGAACGACACAGCAATAAAAAACAAATCGTACTCGCGCATTTTCAGCAGTTATTTTCAACTACCTCTATACACAAAGAAAATGCGCACAACTTGCGACAATTTTCTGCAAACTCCAAAGTTATCATTGATGCTTTGGAGACAGTAGACCTTGGTAGGGAGGAACTTATTGATGCAATAATAGTTCACATTTTAGAGCAGAAGCTCGATTATAGCACAAAAAGAGCATTAGAGGAGCAAGCTGCAATCAATCAATTATCAACAGTAAAAGAGTTTCTCAATTTCTTGCAGAGAAGAAGTGTTATTTAATTAAATATCAACCAAGAATCTCAAACAAACAATAACAAAAGCTCATTTAATGTTAATCAGAACCATTATAAGGGCGCTGTGCCCAAAATTCAAACTCCTCAAATAGCTTTACACACTCAGTCAAATGACAATGCAAATTTCCAGCCTCAAGTAAATCACACGAGTTACATCTGTATTCCACGTATGATAAGCAGATGTCATCATATAACAATTCCTAGAAACTTCCGATACAGCATTTTTTATCTTTTCTTTCTTTTCTAAATTCAAATTTATAAATTCATTCTATTGTTAACTTTCGTAGTATTAAGTTATTGTTAGATTTCATTCAAATAAAATAATAAATAATTTTTTAAAAACATAATTTGGGCATTCCAAATCATTTCTGGCGCAGTCAGTAGGATATCTAGATTGTAACATATCGAACGTGATCAAGTTTGTTTCGACAATTTACTAGATATACCGAACTTTTAAGTTGTGATTCGTGTGTGGAGGTGTTATAAGTGGAGTGGTTCTCCGAAAATCGAGAAACCCATCTATAGAAGCCCTCTTGCAATTCGTGTTTGTGTCGATGTTTCAATGGGTTGTGAATAAATAACTCAAGCGGACTGTATAACTATGTGGATTACAACCTTTAATGATAACTATGTTGAAAATACGTAAAACTAATAAACGTAATAATATAAAAGAAAAATTAATAACAATTTTCAGAATGCTAATTCACTGACAATTCTAATCATAATTTCGACAATGTCACTCCTGACATATTTTTTCACACTTTTGATGATTAACAAATTTTGTGTTGTTGCTACATTCACAATTCCAACCAATTCGAAGCAACGAAAGTTGGAACAAGAATCGTCCAACCTTGCGAGGATCAACCTTTGTATTCTCATAGTTAAGTGGATATGCTCAAATTTATCATCATTTTCACGTAAGTCAAAGTTATTATCAATAATACAGGGATAAATATAAACAGATAGTACACAGTTGGCAAAAAATTTTTTTTCATAAATTAAGATAATTGAATGGAGATAATTAGATAAGTTTTTATTATAACTGAATGTCCATCGAATCTTTGGTTAGCGAACTTGAAAGTTTAGAAATAAATTCAAATATTCCCAATTTGACAAGACCAATAATGGCAGAATTTAAACCCGAGTTTATCAATTGTGTTCCAGAATTTGATGGTAACCCGAACGAACTTAATCGTTATTTATCTGTTTGTGAATCAATTATTATTACATTTTATTTAAGAGAGCAGCCCCATCATTTTCAAAACACTTATTTACTAAATTCATTAATTTCGAAACTACGTGGCAACGCCAAACTAGTTGTATATATTCAGAATGTCGCTACTTGGAATTCCTTAAAAGATACTCTCACAAGAAATTTCGCAGACCAAAGAGACGAGGCATGTTTAAATCGTGATCTCGTAATGATGAGACACCATTTTAACGAACGACCTCAACAATTTTATGATAGAGTTCTGAATATCCTCAATCTTATCTGTAGTTATGTAGATTTGCATGAAGCCATCCAAGCAAATAAGTTATTAAAAAGAGATTTATATAATAATCTAGCTTTAAAAACATTCCTATCTGGTCTAAAAGAACCCTTAGGAACAACAATTCGTTGCATGAGACCAAATGATTTAAACGAAGCATTGCAATTTGTCCTAGAAGAAGACAACAATAGTTACTTCCAAAATTATCAAAATAAAAATCCCCATAAACAAAATTCATCACAAACGAGGCAACAGCAAAGATCCAATTTCAACAACCCCCCTCATTCAAACAATCAAAATCAATTCAATCATCGAAATGATTTTAATAGAAACAATTTCAATTCAAATACTCCCCACAACGCATTTGCCAATACCTTTCCAACAGGGCCAATCCCAATGCAGCCCCAACCGTTGAGAAATCAACATTTTCCAAGCAGTTTTAGCGTTTTCGGACAAAACCGAAACAACAACGATGTATTTAGACCCAACCCAATGCAAAACCAAAACCTACCAAAACCCACACCAATGAGTGTTTCAACTAGAAACATCTTCAACAGAGGTACACCCTCGAATACCTTCCGTAACATGCCAAACGCTTCGAACACTTCTTATTCAAATCAAAGACCCCGCAAGAATTCTATCTCGGAAGAATTATTTAACACTGATTGTCAAACTTCTTCCCAGAACTCTGAGCAAGATAATGTTTATGATTATAAAGTAAATGAAATTTCAAATAGTAATAGCTATATCGAACAAAACAACCAAGCATATAGCTCAGAATCTTATGATTTAATTGATCTTGAACAAACAAATGGAAATTTTCAAAAAAGGCCTCGGAATCACATACCAAATTAGATACTGAAGTTATCTGTATCAATAACGCTAATTCTAGTGAATTACCTTATATTTTATTTCCGGAATACGACCTAAAAATACTAATTGATTCAGGTTCCACAAAATCTTTTATGGATCCGAATGTAGTATATAAGTTGTTCCCGAATAAAATAAAAAAGGACCCATTTTTAGTATCTACTGTATTTCAAAAGACCGCTCACAAATATAGTGCTTTATTACCAGCATCAAAAATATTTAAATTGCAGCAACCTTTGGAATTAAAATTCTTTTTGTTTAAATTTCATAACGTATTTGACGGGCTAATGGTTTAGACAACTTAAAAATTTTACAAGCAAATTTAGATTTCGACAAAGGTTATTTGTCAACACCCTTTTCAAAAATTCAGCTACTTTTTCACCGTACCGGAAATGAGTTAAATTTAATCAAAATTGCTCCACGATCCGAACAAGTAATACGAGTTAAAACGTCAATCTCAGACGGAGAAATTATTATACCACACCAAAAAATTCACAATTGTGAAATACCCGAAAGCTTAACTATAGCTAATCAGGGTATGGCATTGACTACAATCTTAAATAACGGTACCGATCAACTCACATTAGACTTTTCAGTACCACTTACAGTAGAACCATTCGACAGAGAACATATTCAAGAACAATTTCGATGACACCAATAAACAAAACTTAGACTTTTCAACCATTAGACTTGATCATTTAAACATAGAGGAGAAACAAAAAATCGTAAATTTGATTAAACAATACTCCGACGTTTTTTATCAAGACAACTTACCGCTTACTTTTACAAATAAAATAAAACACACTATAAAAACCTCTGACGAAATACCTGTGTACTCAAGACCATAAAGATATCAGTTTATTTACAAAAATGAAGTTGAAAAACAAATTCAAAAGATGTTAAACTCAAATGTAATTCAACCAAGCAACTCACCCTGGTCGTCTCCTATTTGGGTAGTTCCCAAGAAAATGGACGCCTCAGGTCAACAAAAATGGAGAGTTGTTATTGATTATCGTCAATTAAATGCTAAAACTGTAAATGATAAGTACCCTTTACCTAATATCACCGACCTTTTAAATAAGTTAGGAAAATGTCAATATTTCACCACTCTCGATTTAGCTAGTGGGCTCCACCAAATCGAGATGGATCCAAAAGATATTGAAAAAACAGTATTTACCACCGAAAACGGGCATTCGGGCTAAAAGGAGCACCTGCTACCTTTCAACGTGTTATGGACAATATCCTTCGTGGCATACAAAACGAGCAAGGACTCGAATTATCGCTCCGTTTTATCTCATAACTCACATCAAGGACAACCTCGGCCAAATCAACTTCAAATGATCGATAATGCTCTTCCCCCTCCAAATCAATCTCCACAAACAGATGCGCTATCAGCACTTAATGCTTTAGGGTCCCATATTTTACTGGCCACTGCCTAAGTGCATTTATATCCAAAGCAGGGTCGACCTAGAGATAGAGCTCTTTTGGACTCTGGTAGCCAAATCTTATTTATAACTGCTGATCTTGCCAATTTGGTAGGAAGAAAATTAGTGGCGCCCTAAAATTGCCGTCTTTTTTTGTTTTGTTAATTATTTTTATAACATCAATACCCAAAAATCAAAAAAATACGTTTCAAAACAAAAAACGTGATGAACGGAAAATGAAAGAAAGATGTAAGTGTCCAAACAAGGAGCAGGTGAAGAATGTTACAAGAAAAATATGTTCTTTGATTTCAGATCTGGATCGAAAAAAACTTTTTCAAAAGTTTTGGGACGATATGACTTGGGAGCGGCGAAAAGTTTTTGTTGTATATACCGTTAAGGTTTGTTATACAAAAAGGCCGTCAAAAAAATTGTAACCTCTCGTAGATCCCAAACGCTAACTTATTCTTTTGTTATCAATAATCAATCCATACCTGTTTATAAGAAAATGTATCTGAATACCCTTAGCATCGGATAATGGTCTGTACGATCCTGGAACATGAAGTCTGAAAATGGCATGGCTAATAGTAACCAAATTGAAATAATCAATAGAGAAAAGCGAGAACATATTTTCGAAAATGACAGAAGCTTTCTCAATGAGTTTCTTCAAAATTTAAACAAACTTCCTTCACAATATCTCCGAAAAGACACGAATAGAATGTACTTAGAACAATCTTTTCAGTCATGGTCGGATTTATATCGAGCCTACAAGGAGCAATGCCAAGAAAAGGGGAAAAATCCAATGCCTGTTACCACCAACCACCGACCAAATGGAAATCTCTATATTCCGACCAAGAAAGGACCAATGTGATGTTTGTTTCAAGTATAAGAACGATAAGGTAGAAGCAAAAGAATATCAGGAGCACATTGAGAAAAAAAATTTAGCAAGACGTGAAAAGGAAATAGATGAGGAAAAGGCGATGAATGTGGAGTTTATGATAACCATGGATGTGCAGGCTGTGAAGCTATCTCCACAAATACCAGCCAGCACGTTGTATTACAAACACAAGTTGCTTTGTCATAACTTCACAATTTATAATTTAGTGAACAATCAAGCCGTTTGCTATTGGTTTAACGAAACTGCTGATGGACAGGCATCTGTTTACGCTTCCTATTATTTATTCTGATGGCTGTACAGCTCAAAATAGGAATAGTGTGTTGGCGAATGCACTTCTTTATTTATCAGATAAGTATGACATTCCAATTACACAAAAGTTTTTGGAAAAGGGTCACACTCAAATGGAGTGCGACTCTATTGATAGTGCTATTGAAACATGCTTGAAAAACAAAGAAATATATTTGCATAGTGATTATTTAAGAATCACTAAGTTAGCACATATGAAAAATCCCTATAGCGAAGACTATGGATTATAATTTTTTCAAAAACTACGGCCATAAAGATTTTCTAAAATATGCGTCGATTCGGTCTTCGATAATAAATGATGATAGGGCTATTGTGACAAATATTAGAGCTTTAAAATATTGCGATGGGCAAATTTCATTCAAGTTAACATTTTGTGATGAAGACTTTCACCCTTTTCCCATAAAAACAGAGAATGTTGATTTTAAGAATGTAATATTTCCTTCCACCCCTTTATCAATCACCTTTGCCAATTACTAAGAAAAAGTATAATAATTTACACAGTATTGAAGCTAAAATTCCTAAAGATTTTTGGGGATTTTACGAACAGTTGCCTTATGAGTAAAAATGTTTTGCTAAGAAAAAATATTCATGTGTTACTCATTTATTATTATATTTTATTTGTGTTTAGTTCATACAACATATTTTTGTATAAGATGTTGTTTTTAAAATTATGAAATTACATAGTCACGCATTTTTGGAGAAACCTGATAATGACTGTGATATTTAATTAATATTAGAAGCTATTCAATGATTCTAGAAATTTGAGTTTGTATTCTGTTCGGGAGTGTTAATAAACAAATTTAAATATATAATGCTTTTTATTGAAATATTCTATTAATTTTATTTTTTTGTGAAATATTTTTTTTCCATTTTGGGAGCCGTTCAGATGCCGGGAGCACCACAGCCTATTAGCTTATTGTACTCTGCTCCCATATTTAGTCCACCCATCCAGTTATTCCCGTACCTTCGAGTAGACGGTATAGGTTCATTGGATGTGTGCCATATACTTCAGGTGGCACAATGGCCTCTCCGAAGATTGCCCGTCTCCTCGAGTGCAGTGCTTCACAGTCAGACAAGATATGGGTCATGGTCTCGATCTCCATGCCACATAATCTGCAGCTGAGGTCCCCGTTATATAACTCTATTTTATGCAGGTGATCTTTTAACGGGGTATGACCCGTTAGATAACCTGTAATAATTTTTAGCTTATTCCTGCTGATATTCAGTAGTTCTTCGGCCCGCTTTGCACATTTGTCACCTATGAAGGTTTTGTTGTGTACCTGCTTCGGAGTGTTCCTCCAATGAAGTCTATGTTGTCTTTGTACCCATTTTTGTATTTGCGCTCGGACTACCTTTTTTGTGGTCCCAAGAGCTGGTTCTGGTCCAACATATGCTGTTGCTGAACCTCTTTTTGCGAGTTCATCAGCTTGTTCATTACCAGAAATACCATTATGTCCCGGCACCCACACCAATCTTACTTTATTGTGGTCTGCTAGTTCATTTAGTTCTTTCTGACATTCTTCTACTAGTCTGGATGTTACCTTGCGGCTACTTAACCCATTTATGCCTAACGGATCGAAAACGACCCACTGCCTTTTATATATGCACCTGTTCATATCGCTGTGTTGAGTGTGTTGCCCATAGTGGCATTCGCATGTTAAAACTGCATATTCTGTTGTAGTGTCAGTGAAAAAGCACGTTCGACATTGAGTTGTTCGTATTTGTAACAAATCAAAGTGTAATATTTCTTTGGGTGACATGGCTGAAAGTTATTACTGGTAAGTATTTCAGTTTTTTAAAGAATATAATCAATTGATGATATATTGTTGTTTATTCTTCAAAGTTCATGGTACGTTCCCATTTATGAGGGCAGGCTTGAACACTTCGACTAAAATTGAAGTATAATTTGGTGGGGTCGCTAACGACCCGTTGGGCAGATATGTGATATATTTTTTTTATATTCAGGTAAACACCACTAACAACAGCCGAGCTGTTAGATGAAATAGAAAGACTTGACGAAGACGATCCTAATATTCCTGATGCTATATATATTACTCCGCCGGATGACAACGATTTTGATAGTGGTGAGGATTCTGGGGACGAGGACTGCAATGATCCGAACAGACTAAATCCCAGGCAGCTTCAAGCAGAAGCAGAAAGTAACAGTCTAGAAGAAGACAATAGCGACAATGAGGAGGAAACTCAAATACAAGAGAAAAGTGGCCCATCTAGGAAAAATAAGTTTCCAAAAAAGCGTAACTGGTCAAAGGGTGATTTGGATAAGACAACGTCTCAATCATCTACTGCAAAATTTCCTATGGTTGATATATTACCTGTACTTACGATAAGCGATAAAAGTGAACCTTCAGAATTATTAGAACTATTTCTAAATGCAGATGTACTCGAAGATCTTGTAAAATATACTGTTTTGTATGCAAATAGCAAAAACTGTCGATTAGAACTAGGCAACGATGAACTACTCGTTTTCATAGCAATATTATACTTGAGCGGTTATGTTCCACTTCCACGTCGAAGAATGTTTTGGGAAGGGCGAGACGACACTCGAAATTTTCTGGTGTATAACTCCATGCGTAGAAATAGATTTGAGGAAATATTCAGATTCCTACATGCAGCGAACAACAATAACTTGACAGAAAATGATGAAATGGCTAAGTTACGTCCTCTGATAGAAAAAATGAATGAAAATTTTGTAAAATATGTACCTTGCAACTCGGAATTGTCAATCGACGAGTCTATGATCCCGTACTTTGGCCGAAACGGGTGTAAGCAATTCATAAGAGGAAAGCCAATTCTCTGTACTTTGACAATTTTTTTACAAGTGCTTCACTTGTAAGTAAACTTGGGAAAATGGGTTTTGGTGCAACTGGTACCGTTCGAGAAAATCGAACAGATAAATGTCCTCTTGAAATTTGGCTGTAATGAAAAAGAAAGATCGAGGGGTCTACGATAGTGCAGTTGACAAAGATGAAAACATTGTTTGTGTAAGATGGAAAGACAACAGTGTTGTTACTTTGTTGTCAAATGAATATGGTTTATGCCCAATCCAAAAAGCAATAAGATATTCATCAACACTTAAAAAAAAGTAGATATACAGCAACCATACGTCGTGCAATATTATAATAGATATATGGGAGGGGTAGATCAGATGGATAATAATATTGCAAATTATCGTATAGGTCTGCGAGGAAAAAAATGGTATATTCCTATTTTATTTTGGATGTTGGACAATTTGGAATTTCGCAGAAGAGCTGTAATCTCTATATTACAAAAATATGGAAAACCTCCTTTGGCCACAGGTCCAACATTCCATTCTGTAAGTCCAGCGGCACGTCGACAGGGTCAGCATCTGGTAGTGATCAGCCAAACACGGCGGAGATGTGCTTTTTGTAAAAATAAAACAACAAAGGCCTGCAATCAATGTAAAGTTGCCCTTCATGATAAATATTTTCTAGATTATCATAAATAATGAAATTTTCAAGTTTCTGTTGTAAAATATAGAGTTCAATAAGAGTTAGCTTTTATTTTCATATATTACCATAACTCAACATCCAGAAAATGCACTCTAAATGTAAATTATCAAATAAACAAAAAAGTACATTAATTTGCCCAAGTGGGTCGAAAATGACCCACATCATATTTCAAAAACTGACCTTTATATTTTTATTTTTAGTATCAACCCATCATAAAAATGTCATTTTTCACAACATGTACAAGTTTCATAAGGAAAATGCAAAAAAATAATTCTGGGCATAAATGGGTTAAAGCTGCAAGGACTGCCTGGCTGTCAGTTAGTATGTTTATCCTATGAGTGTCAGTCCTATATTTGTTAATTCTGAAACATTCTAGGATGGCATATATCTCTGCCTGAAATACAGAGGTATGTTTGCCCAGTGAAAAAAAACATTTTGTGTATCTCATTTCACTGTACACTCCTGCTCCTGTTCCTTCCCCTGTCTGTGATCCGTCTGTTGTAGCATTTAAAAAATCAATTACCAATTTATGACATTTAACTTGTAGGACAATTTAAAGAAAGGTTTATTTCCACACATTTATTGTTTAATTTTGATATAATTCCAACAATATATAACATAATATTATTATCCAAACTTATGTCATCTGTATCTTCACACACTCCAAAAAGATTTAGTTTATTCATAAGTTATTTTAGTTATCAAGAACCTACAATCAATATTCCAATATTATTTAACAATAATATTAATAAAATGTATGTTTACCTCTTTCCAATTTCCTTCGTAATAATCATAAATAATAATTAGCTAACAAGTTGGTTTATCATATTGACAAACGTCAATAATAGAAAGAACATGTGATTATTTTCATAGTATTTGTAGGTTAGTGTGAAGTTTGGTAGTTGATAGGGTAGGGTTCTGTCATTTGTTTAGTTCTATGATGCAGTAGCTGAATAGGTATAACAGACACATGCAAAATCTTAGGTGTTGGTAGATAGCATATCGAATCTTTTGAATTGGCAGCAGTGACCAATAGATCCGGGGAGTGAGGGTAAAGTTTTTATAATAGGGATCACCGTAATATCCAAACTTGAGCCACCCACGTGGCACAAATTTGACTAGCAGAGACCATTTTGGCTGGAATTTTCTGAAGTTTCCTTCAGAAGCAGCAGACCTTTCTTTCCGCCTAAGGACCATGTGGTCATCTGATGCTTCCCCGATCATTTTTTGTTGAAGCGGCACTAGCAGCAGACTCGTCTTCCCGCCTCCGGACCGGGTGGTTGTTGTTAGTGAAATGGATGGCTGGACAAATTTGAGGAATTTCAGCTCTCTACAATTCTGGATTCAGGTCTCATTTTTTTTAGTCCTCTAATTTTTTTTATTTTTTGATAAAGTTAAGTACATGGTCACTAACGGCATACGTTCTCAATTATTATAATATATTAGCAGTATTTGTATACGAAGTTGTATGGTACCCAAACATTTTCATTAATTTAAGTAATACCGTTAAAACTTTAATTTTAATACCTATAGGTCCTTCAGACATTTTCAAATACTTCATTTTTTTTATCCATTAAACCTGATGTGTAGAACTAAGGTCTAAACGTACCTATAGAGTGTAAACATATTATAGCAATAATCTGTACAAAGGTACAATTTATATTGGGGGGGTGATTGATATTCGTATGGTTTTAATGAATTCTATTTAACTTCAAGAGTTTAAGGATGTCAAATTTTTTTTTTCATGGATAAGTATCCTATTTTTGTTAGATTCATTTTTTCTTTATTCTTTTTATGAAGTTAATGACTCCAAGATAAAATAAAGTGGCGCTCACGGAAAGACTACTTTTTAACTAATACTTTTCAATCTATAAAATTTATTAATGAGCAACGGTTCCTACGACTTATGCTTACCGATGAACAGCTGCCGTTCGCACTTATGTAGAAATTTCTTAGTTGCTACTCTATATCAAAATAAATTTCACAAAAATTGCTACACTGTGTACCAGGTCTCTCCTCGGGGAAATTTCAGTCTGCTTGGGTCTTGCCAGTCCTTTCTGTGAGGTATTTCTACCTCATATTTAGGGCTTGGGAGAAGTTTAGTGGCCATATAGTATGTTTTCATATCTAAAATGGCTTCACTTATGATGCCTTTAACAGATGTGTGTCCTGATCTAACTATTTTGTTGCTCAGATTATCTTGCTGCCTAAATAGTCCCATCCTTGCTTCCCCCATTATAACGAGGTGTAGTGGAGGAAGGCCAAATGAGGCTTCTAGTTCTGCCGTTGGCGTGCTTCTCATGCAACTTTTTGTGATATTATACAATTATACTCACAATAATAAATTTTGTTCGTACTTTTTCGATTGTGCAATTCCTGGTATATGTATTTTATTAGAACGCAGTACCTCGTAAATGTAGTTTATTTCAGAAAAAGAAGAAAATTACGAAACATTCCCATAATAATCTTATTGTGTTCGTTTTTAGCGAATATGTTCATACAAAAAATCTCAACTTATCGTTTAGGGAAAAAATAAAATAGTTTTATTGCTCTCCTGAAAAATTTTTGAATTGTTACTTACGAGGTCCTGCGTTTTGACCCTCGAAATGATCTTTCACTCCTGCACATTCACACTCATGAAAATTGAAATCTAATTTGTACAAAAGTTATGCAACACTTTTTGCATAGGTACATGTGAAAAGGGAAAGTACACAAATGTTTATGTATCTCCAGTTTAGAAACACCTGTTTTTATCAAAATGGACGATTCCCAAACCACAATGAGAACAAAGAAATATATAATGTTTGTTACAATTACAGGCATGTAAGTAATTCACTCAAATTATAGTTTATTAAATACCTTTTGTTAACGTAAGTACTGTTGGCCCAGTGTGGCAACAGACTTTGTTATTATGGCAACCTCGTATTCGGACAAATGCGTACCTCAAGCGCAGAGGTAACCTAACATCTTGTCTATGGTTCTTAACTCCTAGTCTACGGTTCTTCTTTACTTCTAGTCTATGGTTGTTGGTGGTAGTCCAGTTCTGTTTTAGACAAAGAGCAGATAGGTTGACACGCCAAGTGACTAAGTAGTTTTAGACGCTTACATGGTAGCAGAGTTAAAAAAAGTGAAGCATCCTTTTAGTCCGCCATTTTAAAATTAGGAATTTTCATAAGTGCTTTGTGTTGGATACTCCAAAAATAAAACATGGATCCAATGAACATTGATGAAGAAACCCATTCTGACCTGATTAACGTAGCTGGGCTATCCCAAAATCAGGACATGGGAAACCAGATTTTATCGTTGCTAACAAACCAGCAGTTTCTCAATATACTAGCTGACAAAAGCAGAGGTGAGATAACGCCATCCAGCATTTCGACACCAAAGAGTGACGATACGAACAGCGAACAAGCTGGATTCGCTGTGAACCCAAAAAACAATTACCCACGTTCTCAATACCGGTAATAGACGTTGAGGACAAGTTAAAAGGGCACATGAACAATAGGTCCTGGAAAGACAGAATCGAAAGGGACCTAATAGCCCTAGGCAGGTATGATTACCTGAAATATGCATTAGGGGGCGAAAGGCAAGATTTCTCTCATGAAGAGAAGCGCATGTATGACGCTCAAGTGAGGCAGTACCTAGAAGCAACATTGCAGAACGGACCACGCTCCCTGATCAAGAACGAAAAAACGGCAGCTGAAGCATTTGAAAAACTAGAACAGATGTTCGGGAAGAACGACATACAGAAAATGGTGGAGCTCTTGGACAATTTTGGGAAGATTGTTCTGCATCCGAAGATGAATCCAATGGCATTTATCACTAAATTCGAGGATGCAGTAAGGCAGTTTGAAGAGCTTGGTGTTCCTTTGGAAAAGAGGATTATTGTCGCTTATTTCCTGCACAAAGTCCGGCATCTCCGTGCTTTTAGTGGGTTCTATGCGACAGTAGCTACATTGCCAGGACTTATGAATTTGTCAGAAATGCATTCCTCGATGTAGCAAGTGTAGACACCCTGTAGATCATTGTGCTAATTTCAACAGTTAGTTGACTTAACAATTAAATAGAAATATATTTGGATTATTTAATAAACATAGACACGAGTAATATAGGTACGTGACTTTATTCAAAACTATAATAAATTACTTATAGATGGTCTTCCAATAATATAGGTAGAATATAATAAGACTTTGTGCTGAAACATCAACTCGATGTTTACAGTTGACTAGTATTTGCATCGATAGATATTAAATTAAATAGAAAAGTACAAAAGGACTTTTAATCCACCATATGGCGATCCTGCCGACTGGAAACGATTAGATGGATGGGCCCTTCTGGGCAATCAGAAAGATTAAGTGACTTTAATTTCATTTCATGGAAGGTGGCAAGGGAGACGAATGAAATAGTAATGTGAATTTATTTAGCGTAAGCACTTCATCAGCAAAAGACCTTATAGTGGAGAAAAATCCTTTAAATACACCCGAACAACAGGCGCTGGCACTGTTCATGCCAAGAAAAAGTCTGCCAAACGACGCGAATCTGCGCAAAATAACAAATATAATGGGAATACCAAAAATTAGCGGAGACCAACAATTACCTAACATCATAGAATGGAATACACCAGGGAAAACAATATATTACGTTATAGAAAAACCGACAGTAGAAGATCATTCCTCGTACGAAAATGTATGAGAGTGCATTAAACAACTAAAAGAACTGTGTGAGGCAAACAAACAACCCTCAGTAGCATTAGTGAAGTCAAACGGTCAACTTATGGGATCACAATGGGAAGAAATTGCCAAAATGAGTAAATTCATATTTTTCAACTCCAACACCAAAATAGAAATAATTGAGGAAAAGTACAAAGGTAGTAGCATCGCACAAATATCGGATGAAACTATAGAATGGGAACCTCTTTGGGACAGAGCCATAGTATTGAAAGAACAGGAAACAGACAGTTTCTGCAACAAGATAACAAAGTTAATAAATGAAAAAGATGAAGATACAATGGCAAGATACTATTTAGATGAAGAAAACATATTATACCGCAGTGACAACAAACTGATACTCCCAAAAACTCTACAGAGAAAAATTTTAGAAGATTTCCATGATACACCGTTATATTGTCATCAAGGACAACAAAAAACCATGGCAGCAATAGAAGAAAGATTTTACTGGCTTACACTCAAAGCGGATATTATAAAATACTGTCAAGAATGCGACTCATGCAATAGACGTAAAACGTCTCCGCACTTTAAGAAAGCGCCACTGCAAAATTTCACCCCGGTAAGCAAACCATAGGAAATTACGTCAATGGACATAGTAGGTCCGCTTGTAACGTCAGATAGGGGAAACAAATATTTATTGACTTTCCAAGACCATCTGACAAAATACTGTGAGTCCGATCAGACGGCGCAAACTATAGCCCGAGCGTTTGTAGAGGAAATAGTTTGCAGGCATGGCTCCCCACAAAAATTACTCAGACAGAGGAAGTAACTTCATGTCTAAACTGATGGAAGAATTATGCGAAATTTTAAACATAAAAAAGGTTCATACTGCAAGCTATGCACCCACATCAAATGGGCAAATCGAAAGGATGCACAGAGTTATTAAAGATATGCTTTTCCACTACATTTTAGACAACCAGAGAGACTGGGATCAAAGGATACCATATGTCCTTATGGCATATAGGGGCAGTACAAACACTTCAACTGGATATAGTCCATATTTTCCATTACATGGTCGCGAACAATCGCTACCAATAGATAAATTTATCGAGCCGAAAAGAAAACGGTAGGATAATGATGAAAATTATGCAGCCGAGCTAGAAGCCAGGCTAACCCAAGTGTACGAAAAAGTACAATATAATATAAATAGAGCGAAAGACGATAGAATAAAAAGATTTAACAAGTCGTCAGAGTACAGGGAATTTAACACAGGGGATCTGGTATACCTAAAAGATTAAAGTAATACAATTGGAGTATTTGAGAAGCTACAAAAGAATTGGATAGGTCCATATATAGTTCAAGAAAAGGTAGGCCCTGTAACATACCTTATAAAAACTATAAAAGGGAAAAAAGAACAAGTGGTACATATAAATAGGTTAAAGAGATATTTTGGGGACGAAATAAGGGTTTCGAAATAGATAAAGAATTAACAAAAGAAGATGCAGCAATTAAAGAAGATGCAGAACTCGAAGAAACGGGAATAACACCGGCACAAGTAGCAGCACTACCCCTTTGGGGAAACGCGGCAAGCGCTCAGCCAGCCAGACCTACCCCAAAAAGAAGGAGAATTAAAAGCACTCGACAAAGCGTACCACTTAGAAGGTCGAGCAGAATACGTCAGCGTCACCACAGCCAACCTGACTTCGTGTGTAGCGCCACATATGCATATACGACCAGAGAAGGTCGGAACCGCTATAGAGGGAGAAATAAGAACTAGTAGTCTATTCCCCATTTCTTTCTCGTTCAATTCTTTCAATTTTTGACAAGTTAATATGAGGAAAGCGCCAAAATTTTTCGACAACTGGTGTAAAAAGACTGGTGTAGTGGTACTACCACTAAGCTACCGAGCGTACATTACGCAATCAGTGTGGCTGATGATAAAGGGCCAACTAGACCAAAAGTCTCAGAAACTAGTAGCTCTTTCACCCCTGTCTCCAGAAGGAGGTTTAGAACTCTGAGACTCCAACTCCAAATAAAGGAACTAACTTGAACCAAAAGTACCAGAAACTAGTAGCCCCTTCACCCCCGTTCTCCGAAGGCGGTTTACGATTCTGCAGGCTTCAAGTTAGTAAATGTTTCTATCTATTCAGTGGTCGCAAGAGTTATACTGGGCTCGAGGATCCTGGTGTGTAATGAGTTGTAAAGAAATTTTCCAATGCTCTATTCGCAATCCTGTGCAAACTTTGTGCTGTCAATGCAGCTAACTTGTGGACGTACTGACAAGACGCTGGTACATTGGTACTACACCAAGTCTTCATGTGAATGGAGGTTTCCTCCTCCAGGCCATATAAGCATCATTATTTTTATTATTATATTTATTATATATTATTATATATATTATTCTTTTCTTCCTTTTCCTTTCCTGTGAAAGATTTGAGCTTTCAATGCCATTAAGGAAGGTACTTACTTACTGACCTAAACGGCATATAAAATATGACAAACTTCTTTTTATTTTTTTTTTAATTTCTTTCTTCTTCAATAAAACATAATATGTTTCATACGGACATTTTTTAGATGTCAATATAATTGCAAGGGCAATAACCTGTAGCATCAAAAGAACTCATCAACTTAAAACCACTACAACCAGTAGGAGCAGAAGGCCTATACACACAACAAGAGATTAAGGAAGCACAAAGAATGTTAACATTTGGCACAGAACGGGAAGCAGTAGAGAATATACTCATAAGGCGGACAGCGGGGCTACCAGCAACAGATCAAGGATACAGAGTCACGAGTATGTTCAGCGAAAAGGAACTAAAAGAACTCGCCCATTCCACCATAAGTCATATATGGGGATGGTTCCCAGAACTTGGTTCATTCGTAAGTGGCCTTATAGGATTCTACGTTGTATATAAAACTTTACATTATTTATGTGGAGTAATAATAAATAGTTTAAGAATTTATCAAGCCATAAGCTGCGGAGTAGCTATATTCGCAGGCATATGGTCAAGCTTAACGTCATGGGTACTACACAAAAACGACCTGAAGAAGAAATCCAAAGAAGAGATTGAACTCACTAAACACGACGAGGAAAACCCTCAAGAAACCCATGGACAAGCATCCAGCACTGCTCACTGGACTGCCTCGCGCGACAGTATAAACTCTCCATAAAAAGTGCGCGGAACAAACTTTTATTACCATAGTTTTAAGTTAATAATTAGCAAAAACACTTTAAAGTCAAGTGCAAACAGAGTGCGTGGCAAACAAAAATCGCAATCGTATGTCTAACCACAAGTAAAAAATGAGTCAACATTACAAGGAAATGTAAATCCCACCAGAACATGGTGCAACAAGCAACTTATCATATTTTCGGTCCTTAGACCACCCTAAATTAATTCTACAACTGTTTGTCAAATCTCAAATCGTCCTCGCTCCATTCCACGGGTAGGGTATTGAAACAATAATGGTTTTCCCCCAATGTTTCCGCCAATCTAGTAATGCACTAGCAGCATTGTACTTCATTGTACGAATGATTTTTCAACCACCAAAAATGTATATCCCACTACAATACTAAAGATGGATGAGGCCAATGGTAAAATGGCCCAACCACCCAGCAGAGCCGAGAGGCAGCATAGCGCAACAGGGGAGTCATAGGTATTAGATCAAGACAAAAGGAAAAGACTGTGCGGACGAACAATGAAAAAGTGTCTCAGTGCGACGGTGAATTCGCGGTAATATGTAACGCAGTGGCGCAACTTTGTACTTAGATAAGTTTAGCGGAAAGGGAAGCACGTAAAAGGTGTTGGACAGGTAAGGGTAAAACTTTTTCAAAGGGGGTGGCAATGTAATAAGTACCAAGGGTGGAATGATGGAAAACATCACCCTGTATAACAAATTTCAAGTATATTCATTACAAAATTAATTTCATAAAAATATAATTTATATTCAAGTAGCGTAGCAAATTTCAATCAGACTAAAAAATGCTGATAATGCACAATGACACAATTACAAAGTAACCCAAAAAGAACCTAGTTTCGAATATACGAGTTCGCTGATGAAGCAAAGCGATCGTGGGTCACAAAGTACACGTGTGTCCAATAAGAAAGCAAGGAATGGAAAACTGGTGAAAAGCTGACTGGGTAAAAATTGCCCAAGGCTGGACGAGATAGAAAAAACGACGAGGCAGTTGGGTCCCTAGTACGGTTGCGAGCGGTTGCCCCATAGAGTTCGCGGTTAGCGGTCACTTTGGAAAAATCTAAAGTTATATTTTGACTTGTAAGACAACAGTAGTGCGGAGTCAAAATAAGTTTCGTTTCGACACTTGAAGAATTTCTTCGAGAGAGCGTCTACTGTAAGCGCTTAAAGTGTAATTCGGTAAAAAGGGTAGCGAACGGCCAAATAAGATTTGCTAGAGGCAAACAGGTGCGATAAAAGGTCTACCCCATCCGATACGTGTGTTGGTGTCAGTTAATAAGCCGGATAAGAAATCTCCAGCATCATTGGAGAGCGTCCTGCCTGAACTTGGTGAGTCTGATTGATCTTGTACTAACTGTAAAACACATATTTTTGTAGAATGGAATTCCAGAAGATGGTGGGTCAAGCTCCTATATTATTGTATTGACAGTGCTATTGTGAACTCATATATTTTGTTTAAGTATTCTGCGCAAACTCGAAAAGAAAAACCTTGTTCCCAATTAAAATTCAAATCTGTGCCGGCAGATGAGTTGATAGGAACCTATAACCCCAGGAAGCGGAAAGGTCCAACCAACCTGTAGCTCAAAAATTTAGAAAAATTGATGGCAGAAGTGTCTCCATCGAAGACAATATACGAAAGGCAAATGTAGGGGAGCACCTATCCATAAAAAGGACATCTCGACGGTGCGGCTATTGCAGTACTAAACAAAATCCCAAACGTTCGCAGATGGGATGCCGCAAATGCGGCATTGCTTTATGTTTGGACTGTTCTGTCCCGTTCCACGAAGCATAATACCTAAAATTTTTTTTATTTTAATTCACTGATAAAATAAAATTGAGTTTAATTATATTCTGTCTATAATTTTTGAATTAAAATAAAATGGTTGAAAAATCGACCAAGAACTTTTCGTGGAGTCTAAGGGCCTAGACGACCTTTGGTCGTAAAATCAACCACCCCATAGAGCGAAAATGACAAAAAATTTGAAAAAATTTTTTCAACAAAAATTGCTCATAAATCATTTCTCTACTCAACCGCGACAGAAAAAAACATCTGAAATACAAAAAATAGTACTGTCCGTTGAAGGGTTAAATTTCGATGCGCAATATCCAATTCTATTGTTCCAGTCAGCTCACCTTTCCATGCTCATATGCAAGCACTATCATTTATCTGCCTCACACGCTGGACCCACCACATGTCAAGCTTTAATACGCGCTTGTTATTGGATTCTTTCCTTACGTCAACTTATACGTAAAGTGATTCACCTATGCCTCACTTGTCATCGTTTTCGAGCTTCCAATATTCAGCCCATCATGGCCGATTAACACTCTTGTCGGGTTCTGCCAGGTAGACCCTTTCTTAACACTGGTGTTGATTATGCCGGACCATTTCAAGTTCGTGCTTCTCGTCTCCCACCATCACCAAGGGTAATCTATGCATTTTTGTTTGTACCGCGACTAAGGCTGTGCATCTAGAATTTGCTTCCGAACTTTCTACTGCCGTCTTTATAGCAGCACTCGATAGATTTATTGCTCGTAGAGGTTTTCCTAATTCCATCTTATCCGACCAAGGCCGGAATTTCATTGGTGCCAACAGGCACATTCAGGAAGTTTATCATTTCCTCAATACTCAGCATCACGAGCTTTTTGACACTTTGTCGCAACGCGAAATTAAGTGGATTTTCAATCCTCCAGCTGCCCCTCACTTTGACGGGCTTTGGGAAGCAGCGGTCAAATCCGTTAAGAACTTGTTATATCGCTTGTGTGCTGAAATAATCTTTACCGCGGAAGAATATGCCACTCTTTTTGCAGAAATCGAAGCTGTTCTGAATAGTCGACCTTTATGTTCGTTGTCCTCAGACCCTAATGAAGCCTCCATCTATCTCAGTCCAGGTCATTTCCTTATCGGCGTCCCGCTTTTATCAAGACCTGAAATCCCTTTTTCTGATGATATTTATTTAATCTCCCGTTGGAAAATCATTTATCAAATTTCCCAATCATTTTGGCGTCGTTGATCTCGGGAATACCTTAATATCTTGATTCAACGTACCAAGTGGACCTCACCTTCCAAACCACACAAAGTTGGCGACGTTGTAATATTCAAAGGAATGAATGGTTCTCCCTTATCCTGGCCCTTGAGTCGGATTACTGAGCTGAAGTATGGTCAAGACGGTGTATCACGCGTTGTCGTTCTTCAAACTTCCACTAGCATTGTTACGCGTCGATTTAAAAAGCTCATTCTCCTCCCGGAATGACATCTTCCTTTATTTATTTATTTTTTCAAATTTTTTTCTCTTCTCTTTATTTGTTCATTGTTTTCTTAGTTTCATTTTGCCTTATTACCCTATTGGGTAACTTCCTTCAGTCGCTTTCAAAATTTTGATAATTTCTCTAGTGCTAAAATTGGACAACCATTCCAATTTTGGTGGGCGGTATCTTCGCGCCGCCCTTTTATTTCATAAAATTCGACGAGCCGCTCATGGCTCAATTTCGTATAAAATGCTATAGAGACTGGTTTTATCATTGTTAAACCCGCTGTATTAAAGGAAACACCTCGTTTCTATTCGTAATTTTCTTAAATATAAATTTTGACAAACCGCGGATATAAATTTGCTAAACTTAGTGTATTCGCAAACATAAATATAAAATATAAACTTCAATAGTGTCACAAGGGCAAGAAATAATTTCCAGTGCGGAACGATCGATCGTGGAGCCATTTTTGGAAGACACTATCAACATGGGTAAGTCCCTTTAAAATTAAAGTTTTATAATAAAGATTAACCAATTGCAAATTCTCTATCAAATACAGTCCACATTCTCAAGCTTTGAACACATTTTGGTGGTTAAATGGAGAGATTGTCGAGATGTAGTTATGCTGACTACACTACATGAAAATAAGATGGTCACTCTTCCAAAAAAAGATAGGGTCACGAACGAAAACCGTCAGAAGCCATTATGTATTCTGGAATATAATAAGGAAATGGGTGGTGTCGATCGATCTGATATGTTGATCATCAGCATTGACTCCACACGCAAGACCATCAAATGGTACAAAAAATTGTGGTTTCACACCATTGATATAGCTTTGCCGAATGCTCATGCCATGTTTTTGACACAAAACACTTCAAAAGTTCCATTGGCAACATTTCAACTTGCAGTAATTAGACAGTTGTTGGAAAGGTACAAATGTTTTTTTGCAATATTTCTATACTTATTTATATATTGTTTTCAGGTTTGAAAAAGCACCATCGAGTTCTGTTCATGTGGATCTTGGAAATAGAAGACTTACCTAAAAACACTTCCCCGATCTATTACCAGTCAAGGAAGGCGGTAAATTGGGCTATAGGCGATGCTTTGTATGTTCCCACAGCAAAATAAATCCCAAGAAAAAAAAAAGAAACTAGATATATTTTTAAGAAATGTGATGTCAGATTGTGTGGAGCTACCTGCTTCAAAATATATCACAAATAAGCTAATTTTTGAAGCCAAGCTTTTTTTCAATTTTTTTATACGATACCTTCATTCATTTTGGTTTTGATCGTAACTTCTCATTTTTTACTAAGGTTTGTTTGTGTTTTCTTTATTTTGATGTAATAAAACGAGAATTAAAATGTTTTATTATTCCGTCGGATAAAGCCGACACCGGGCCATCTGACCATGCAAAAAGGCTGGTCCACCAGGCAAATTTCGCAGAGCTTTTGAGTAATTGCCTAAATTATTAATTTTGTCCTTATAGAAATCTGATTTCACTTGTTTTATCAAGTTATTTAGTGTATTTCTGTATATTCCTGTTTTCAAGGAAAATTCATTGAATTAGCTCTTAATTGATGATTTATAGACTGAACAAGTCCATCTGTGATTCATTCTTTACGTTTTATCACATCACATTATGTTTAGAAAAAGGTGATTCGCTGTGAATTGCCGTGAACACAAATTGGTATTTACAATCCATCGTTTCGCAGGTAAACAAGCTCTGAATACCTAGTTCTAAACTCCAAGATGTTTATTTCAAGACGAGAGAGTTTTTATACCAGAGATTGAGTGTTGTTATTCCTCTTATTTTTCGATCAAACCACAATAATGGTTTTTTTATTTTTTATTTCGACGATTCGGTAGCGTTCCAGTTACCATTGCCAAAATTGCTCATTGATTGAAGGGCAAAATCATGGCCTAAAAAAATAGTGTATCAACCATACGGGCTAATTATTTAACAGTTTTTCGTGGTTCTGGACTGAACTTTAGATGACTCATGGTATATTATATGCCGAATTTATAACTACCCAAATGAAAACTTAAAAAAAACAAAGGAAATCAATATCCTTCATTTTTGTATTTTTCTAGTCCTTATGTGATTAGTACATTTTTTTTTGTAAAATTCCAATGTAAATATACGAATGTTTGTTATTTATAATCCTATTATTTTAACTATAATCAACTATTCACCTCATGGATTCTTCAACCTCTTCTATATAAGCTCTATGAAAAAAATTGTCTGGACATGTATCCAGCATAAACCCAGATCTTGTCGAGGCAATAAATTTTTTGGTTTTAATTTCCAAAATTATTCACTTTTTTCCTTGAATATTCCCTCCATATACCATTTTATTTATCCAGTAAGTGTACTGTTTTTGGATTTTCATTAAACCTGCTCACTAAATCAATAACATTTTCACGATTTTGATTTGTTTCGGTTTCACAAATTCATGTTTGTCCTTGATTATTCTGTAAATAGTGCAATAATAAAATTTGTATTCACTTTATACTTTTGCAAGAACTTTATAGATTGGCGAAATCAGATCATTTTTTAAAGGTATCAAAGAATATTAAAAGATGAAACGTGAAGTTTCACAGTCGCCTTTGATATTCTTCCGGTTGCTTTGCCGTATCGTGTAACCAGGGACTTGATGTTAATTACTGTCACATATATTGTCCTAAGTGGAGGTGAACTGTGATCGCAAACAGCAAGCTCTCTTTCCTATCTAAGTTGTCTACTAAGAAAGACGTTAACAGTTCAACCGCTGTGGGATATATCTTCAAATATCAATCATAATTTTTAAGAAACGAATTATTTCATTAATTATTATATTCCTACAGGTAAGATTCCATATTTTCCTTCTAATAGTTTTAATGTTTATTAACGGATTTTGTATAAAATCTCTGGAATTTATTTAACATTTTAGGACACGTGACCTCGTGTTACCTTCACATTCCCTAAATTATTTCCTTCCCTTCCTTGAATAATTCTTCATAATTATTTCCCTTTCTTCAACAATTCTCTGGTGAAGTTATTTTATTTTAATATTTCTTTAGCTAATTTCATGAGCTCTAAAAAAAACAACAAAAATGTACTTGTTCTTAAAGATAGAAAAATTAACTTCACAGAGAGTTGATGATGTGATCATTGTAATCATTGTAAGTAATTTATTGTGAATTATTTTAGCGGTTGGCTTCATAGCTTTTGTTGCACAAAACAACTGAAAATGGAATAAGTATCAAAATTCCTATCTACCTTTAAACCAATTTTATGGTGTGATAAGAACTTATGGACTTCGAGGCATACCTCCACTGCTGAGGGAACATTAATTTGGTCTGATACCCAAGAAGGCAGGGAGGCTTCCAGACTAGTACTTCCATTAAGATAAGTACCTAAAGTATATAAAGAAGTTTTCACCAAAGTCAACCTTTCAAGCTGAAAATTCGTATCTCGCATCATTTGTAAATTTAAGGGCTTCACCCATTGTAATTTTTTAAATTGTAAACTTAAGGGCTTCACCCACTAACATAGTTGATATATTTATTTTTAGGATAGATTTGACATAAATTTTATATTTTTACATTTTACACTCATTAAATCCATATTTATTGTTATTGCTTAACTTGTGGAATTTTTATTTCAACTTCCTTCCTACTAAATTTATAGACACACAATTCAAAATATCAAATAGTGGATTATTTAGTGAATGCTTAACTAACTGGACAGAACTATATATTCATAGTTTCGTGGTTAACCTATTCTTTGTATGAAAAAAAAAAGAAAGAAAACCACGTGGCGCTCAACTTTATTAACTACGTTATTTCAAGCTATAGTTCTGTTATTGTTTAAGTTCGGAGGAAACCACCCCTGAGAATCATTTTAGAGTACAATTATTTTTTCTTTCCCAAGTACTTTTCATTTAACATCTAACATTAGTAAAATAAGAGGTTTCATAAACAATAGAAGGTTTCATAATCAAAAGAAGGTTTCATTTGGCAGCCCAACGTGTTATTCACTAAAGTTTTCTTGTAATATTTATTTCTTTCAGTAATCACTTAGCTTGCCTTTAAATATCTTTTTTTTCTTTGCCTATTATGGGGAAAATACTATAATATATGAAGTGTGTATAAATTTGGTCAGGAGGATTGAATATATTTATATTTCTGTAAAGGGCTTATGAAAGATTGATATCTAACATACAGAAAACCAGAGGTGAAAACTTAGTTTACAAATAGTGTTTGAAAGTGTATTGTTTCTTTTTCAAGTTATCTTACAAAATACCTTGTGTTCCTATAAATATTTTTACACTTTCAAGAACTCTTTTGTGAACTTATTATCTTGATACCTTACATATATTTTGATTATTTTTTACCTAAATATTTGCATTTCGAGTGGTACCAAATTTAGAGGTTTAGTGTCGAAGTTGTCTTACCTGTTATCTTTTTTTATTGTTGTGTTTCTACCTTAATTACATTTTAAAAATAAAATAAATCATGTCTCAAAATTTCAAATTGAACGTAGATTATCTATTCAATCATGAACTCGAACATGAATTAGCATACCGGGGTCAATCAGTGTTAGCTACTTCAGCTGAACGTAGGAAAATACTACGTGGTGTTTTAGCACAGGAATATTCTGGTAGAAGTTCTCTTTATTATGTTGATAATTTAGAAATTGATCAAGAAATCGCTGGTATTGAAACCACATTAGCGGATCTTGACAAAAAAATTAAAGATTTTGTAGGAACTGTCAGAGATACAGAATATCTAAGATTAACTTGTCGGTTAGGTCATGTAAATGCAAGAGCTACTCGATTAAATCATAATTTAAATGAGTTCACGACTGAACAAGAAAATTTCAAAAAAAGACTCACACAACGAATACTCTTGTTGGAAGGAGAGTTAGATTCACGATTATCGGGTACAAGCCAAGCTCATTCGACACCTGTCAATGACAATCAATCTTTTTCTAAACCAGTACCAGTTCATAAATGGGGGTTACAATTCTCTGGGGTTTCTCCTAAAGAGTCTCTTACAAGTTTTTTAGAAAAAGTAGAATGTTTAAAAATATCTAGGGGAGTTAGCGATACTGAACTTTTCTCTAGTGCCGCTGACTTGTTTACCGATCAAGCTTTTTATTGGTATTTGAATAATAGGACACAATTTCAAGATTGGGGTCAACTTGTAACTAAATTAAAATCAGATTTTCTTCCTTATAACTACCATGAAGATTTATTAGAGGAAATTAAAAATCGTAAACAACATCCTAATGAGAAAGTTACCCTTTTCATAAATTCTATGTGTAGTTTATTTAATAGGTTAGACATCAAACCAGATGAGTCAACTAAAATTAGAATCATTCAACGCAATTTGTTACCAAATTTTGTTCAACCATTAGCTTTACTAGATATTTTAACAATTTCGGATTTAACTACTAAATGTAAAAAACTTGAGGAAACATTCATGTACTCACAACACTCAAATACCTCTAACTTTGGTTCTCGAAAACAAAATTTACTTGAACCTGACTTAAGCTTACCTCATACTTCCTCTTACCGTCCGCACAATACTTTTTCCCGTCAAGTATCTGCATTGAATACGAATATTGTATGTTGGAATTGTAACAATCAGAATCATACCTATAGTCAGTGCCTTATGCCTCGAAAATTGTTTTGCTATGGATGTGGTACACCTGGAGTGGTTAAAACTAAATGTACTAATTGTCAAAAAAACTGCGAAGGCGGTCGAGTATCGTCCCTATCTCTCCCAACCGCAGAAAAAAATCAACCAGGGACTTCTTCATCCAAGAAAAACAAAAACAAAGACAAAAGCAAAATAAAATCCAATTCCAACACACAAAATTCAAACAATTCAAAAAGTCAATAAATCAACTTCCTAATTGTTCTTCTCTGCATGACAATGTTTTAACCCAGTTCCATAAACCACCTATTTCTCGTACAGTATCTAAATTTGATAGAAAAGACTGGAATTCTTGGCTTAACTTTGTTAGAAAATTTTATAAGAATTCTGATAGCTCAAGGTTTGAAATTGAGTACAATTCACCTTTTGGTTGTGTGGAATCATTGTTGTATAGGAAGGGACATGACAATCGACCTTATGTTGATGTACAGATTTTCGGGAAAACATTTTCTTGTTTAATTGATACCGGTAGTAACTTAAGTTTGATAGGTTCGTTAGGACTTGATTTTCTTCAGGATTTATCTTTACCCATTCTAAAGGGACAATATAACAAGGTGTCCACCGCTGATGGAAAACTTCATGATGTGGTTGGTTCAGTGGAAACTTATGTCACATTAGATAAGATATCTCGGGCAATTACATTATTTATCTTACCTTCAGTAAAACATACAGTCATACTTGGTATAGATTTTCTTAAAATTTTTAATATTAAAATTGATTTTTCTAAATTCACTATGAACTTAAATTCTTTATCTGTGAATGTAATTAATACCGTACAGGATGTCTCAAATTTAACTTCAACGGAAACTGATAAACTTAATCAGGTTATTGAAAAATTTAAATCTCTTAGTCCTAAGGATAGGTTAGGTAAAACACATCTCTTAGAACATTTTATTGATACTGGAGATTCTCCACCTTTTAAGCAAAGTCAATATCCATTACCTCAAGCTTTACAAGGATACTTAAACCAAGAAATTGATAAGTTACTCGAATTAGGAGTTATTGAAGAAAGCAGATCTTCATATTGTTCACCTATTTGTTTAACTCAAAAATCTGATGGTTCATATAGAGTTTGTTTTGATGGTCGAAAGCTTAATAGTGTTACCGTAAATAAAGATTCATATGCTTTACCTAATATTGAAGTTATTCTTAGTCAACTTAGGGATACTCGATATATTTCTAGTATCGATTTGAAACATGCTTTCTATCAAATACCTTTAGAGAAATCCTCTCGTCCTAAGACAGCTTTTGCAGTTCGATCTAAAGGACTTTTTCAATTCACATGTACTCCGTTTGGTTTAGTTTCTGCTCCTGCTTCCATGTGTAGACTAATGGACTTAGTCATAGGACCTTCCTTAGAACCTTACTGTTTTTATTACTTAGATGACATTATAATTTGTACCCCTACCTTTGAAAAACATCTTGAGATATTGAATAAAGTTCATGATAAGTTGAAAGATGCCAATTTAACTATTAATATTAATAAATGTCACTTTTGTCGCCCTTCTCTTCGATATTTAGGATACACTTTGGATAAAAATGGTTTAGGTATAGACAGTGAGAAAACTAGTGTCATTTGTAACTATCCTGTCCCAAAAACTACTACTCAAGTACGCAGATTTCTAGGTATCGTTTCTTATTATCGTCGCTTCCTAAAAAGTTACTCAACTCTTTCTTCACCTATCTCTGATCTTTTGACTAACCGAAAGAAACATGCTCCCATTATTTGGACTCCAGAAGCCCAGAAAGCTTTTGAAGATATCAAGGTTGCTTTAACTTCTGCACCAGTACTTTGTAGTCCTAATTTTGATCGTCCATTCTTTTTAATGTGTGATGCTAGTGATGTAGGAGTCGGTAGTGTTCTTTTTCAACTTGAAGATGGATTAGAGCATCCAGTAGCTTACATGAGTAAAAAACTTACGAAAGGTCAAAAGAAATTTTCTACTACGGAGAAAGAAGCCTTAGCTGTTCTTTTAGGGATAGAACATTTTCGATATTATCTTTTAGGTAGACACTTTACTGTCATAACAGATCATTCTTCTCTTGTCTGGTTAAATAATATGAAAAAACCATCCCCTCGTCTCGCTCGCTGGATTCTTCAATTGTCTCAATATAATTTCTCTATCGTTCATAGAAAATCTACAGGAACAGTACCTGCAGATTTCCTTTCTCGTATACCTGATGTAAATGTCTTAGATTTATCTTTACTAAAGCCTGATAATTGGTACAAGGAGATGATTAAAAAGGTTACCAGTGATCCTGATAGTTATCCCAGTTTCAAGGTAGAAAGTAATGTCTTGTATAAACATGTATTTACCAAATATGCCGATATGAGTAACGTTACTGATTGGAAAATTGTGGTTCCAACTCCAAATAGGTCTGAACTTTTAACTAAATTTCATGATGACTCAACTTCAGCTCACTTTGGTGTATTCAAAACTTTAGAGCGAATTTCTGAGTTGTATTATTGGCCGAATATGAGACAGTCTGTACGCAGATATGTAAGGCGTTGTCAGGTTTGTGCCACATGTAAGCCTACAAATTTGCCACAAGCTGGACTAATGGGACAATATCGCAACATAGAATTTCCATTTCAACTCATCTCTTGTGATTTGATAGGACCTTATCCTAGATCCCGTCAAGGTAATCAATATGCCTTAGTAGTTGTTGACTGGTTCACTAAGTTTACCTTAATTCATACTATGCCTAAAGCTACCGCTCCAGCCATTTGTAAATTTTTAGAAAATAATGTCTTTTTAATTTTTGGAGTACCTCAAATTATAGCCACTGATAATGGTAAACAATTCACCAGTCAGTTATTTAAAAACTTAATGACTAAATTTGAAGTTCAAAATATTTGGTATACGTCAAATTTTACACCACAAGCTAATCATACAGAACGTGTGAATAAATCTATCGTTACTGCTTTACGCTCATATTGTTATGAAGATCATAGATCTTGGGATTTAGAAATACATAAAATAGCTCAGGCAATTCGTCTTTCTAAGCACGAAGTTACTGATTTTACACCATCATTTTTAGTATTTGCTCGTAACGTACCTGTTGTAGGTTCTTTCTATGGAAAAATTGTAGATAATCCCATTAATAAACCTCAAATATCTGATAAGATTCATAGATTACAGGATACACAAACCATGCCTTCTATATTTGAATCTGTTAGGAAGCGCCTTCATAAAGCATATGTGAAAACAAGTGCACGTTACAATTTCCGTAAGAGGAACATTCAATTCCATCCAGGAGATCATGTTTGGAAAAAAACATATCCTAAATCTGATAAAGCTCAATATATTTCTGCTAAATTCATGCCTAAATACATACATTGTGTAGTAAATAAAGTTATCTCTCCCTTGATTTATGAACTGAAAGATTTAAATGGTAAAAATATTGGTCGTTGGCATATCAAAGACCTGAAGGAAAATATCTTATCTTCTGCTGACTCAAGTGACCACCAGGTGGAAAATTCAGAATCTGACTCTGAAATATCTTCTGATTAATTATCTGCTAATTCGTTTTATCTATTACCTATAAGTTTGGAATTCTTTCCTATTAATATCTTACATGTGTTCCTTCTCTGTTTTGATTTGCTATATATATTCAATGAGGGATTAATTAGAGGTAACTATAGGTTATCTGAGATCCTGCTGCAATTAGAAATTTGGGAAAGTCTGACTAATTCATACTTTCTATATGATTATTTAAATTTGAAAACTATGCATAAAGGGAATATCGTGAACCTATGAATGTTGGTGTTCCTAATTATAGTTTTATGTGATGAATTCTTTGGGATATTTTTTCCTGAGAATATATTTTACTTTTAGCTTTGTCCTATATGACAAAGACTAAATTATCTTTATCTTATCTTTTTACGTTTCACTTATCTATCGTGTTGAGTTCCAGAGAAGACCTCGACGTAGTGACGTAAAGTTTCTCTTATCGTATCTTATCTTTGTCTCAATTGACAATATCTATCTCAAAAGTTGAGAGTACCGTTTTTTTTTGGTTATCTGAATAGAATGAGATTTATTGAAAATTATTTCAATCGTTATAGCATTACAAGACAGAGGAGCATACATAATTTTTACTTGTGTTACTTAATTTTCCTTTCCAAACTTATCTATCTCTCAATTTCTTTGTACCTTCTCGTTTATTAGTGGTTACGAATATATTTAGTAAGTTCAGTTGCCTTGTAAAGTAGACTGTTCCTTTGAATTAGTACTAAATGTGTTCAAATCTTTAATTATCTTATTACCTTTAAGTTGTTGATTTTATTTAAATAACAATTTTTATTTAGCAGATGATGATCATTGGATATTGTACTTTATCTCGATAAGGTCTGGTAGTTAACTTTATCTTATCAATAGTATCTTTATATCGGAGCCTTTTCTATTAGTAGGTTCAAGACTTGTCTAGGTTTTCCTTATAACTTCAGATAGGCTACAGATAAGTTCAGGAATTATTACCACACCTTTGAGTATGACATGCTTTTGTAACATGTTAGTGTCGGAATAATGGCCTGTTCCCTTTAGTACCGTATTTGTAGTATTTCTTTGTCGTTGTTTTTATTCTTTCTGATGTTGTAGGAAATCCTCTTACCGATTACGACGGTTTTTTTTAAAAAAAAAAAAAACAAATACCTTATTGTGACGATTATTCTCTTTGAGAATATTACCTTTTCTTCTTTCTTATCTCTTATATTTTTTCCTTAGTTATTTGTTACTGATAGTAGACGCAAATCTATCGATCTATCTGTAAAGATATACTTTGTTATCCTTTCCTCTCTTTTTTAGTTAATTTTTGCGTTTTTATTATTTAAAGAAATTGAATGGGGTGTGATTTTTCGAAATCACTTTCCTGTGTTGTTTTCAGTTCGGCCTGAGGGTAACGAGGGACAGCACTGAAATTACACTTCTGTTCAATATTCTTTCCCACATCCCTTTACCTCACAACAAATGTATACTGCGCAGATAAGATTCGTGATGAGTGCCTATTCCCGGTGCAAATAATGGATGGCTAATGTTGGACCATCTTTATACCTTCCAACTTTTACGCTTTTTCTTTTTCTTTTCTTTCTTCTCCCTATTATGACATTTTTTTTAACACCAGTAGGTGTTAATAATATCTCAGAAATAACCCTTCAGGTTATTCTTTTCAGCGTTAATGATATGCTATAATATCATTGAGTAAGCAGTACTCTGAACTGGACGTTTCCTATGGCTGAGGTTTCGTTATTGTCATTAGGTGAAGTGATTTGATTATTCTTGTTCTGGTGTCATTATAGATGAGTTGGAAGACGAGACCTATTTTGCTGCTACATAGGTGCAATTTCAACTTTTGGGTAGTCTCTTTCATCTTGACTCCTCTCTATCTTGATATCAGGCTGGATTTATTTGGATCATGTAGTTTGGTGGTAGTGATGGATCTCAATCATATTAAACAGCGGGGTGTAGTTTAGTATTTTTTTTTAGTATTCTAGTAATTTTTTCCGGATTTCTTTTTTCTGTAGTTTTTTTTTCTTTATGGCTTAAGTCATATATGTACCTTTTGATTTTTTTTTGGTTGTCCAGTACCTTGTTTAGAAATCTGGTCATGTACCTTTGTGATTTTTTTGGTTGTCCAGTACCTTGTTTAGAAATCTGGTCATGTACCTTTGTGATTTTTTTTTGGTTGTCCAGTACCTTGTTTAGAAATCTGGTCAAGTACCTATGTTTTTTTTTTGGTTGTCCAGTACCTTGTATAAAAATCTGGTCATTTTTTTTTGAGGTTTTAACCCTGTTTTTTTTATTTAAAAAAAAAATTATTTCAATTTTTTTTTCTTCGGCTATTAAGGGAATGAAACGTGAAGTTTCACAGTCGCCTTTGATATTCTTCCGGTTGCTTTGCCGTATCGTGTAACCAGGGACTTGATGTTAATTACTGTCACATATATTGTCCTAAGTGGAGGTGAACTGTGATCGCAAACAGCAAGCTCTCTTTCCTATCTAAGTTGTCTACTAAGAAAGACGTTAACAGTTCAACCGCTGTGGGATATATCTTCAAATATCAATCATAATTTTTAAGAAACGAATTATTTCATTAATTATTATATTCCTACAGGTAAGATTCCATATTTTCCTTCTAATAGTTTTAATGTTTATTAACGGATTTTGTATAAAATCTCTGGAATTTATTTAACATTTTAGGACACGTGACCTCGTGTTACCTTCACATTCCCTAAATTATTTCCTTCCCTTCCTTGAATAATTCTTCATAATTATTTCCCTTTCTTCAACAATTCTCTGGTGAAGTTATTTTATTTTAATATTTCTTTAGCTAATTTCATGAGCTCTAAAAAAAACAACAAAAATGTACTTGTTCTTAAAGATAGAAAAATTAACTTCACAGAGAGTTGATGATGTGATCATTGTAATCATTGTAAGTAATTTATTGTGAATTATTTTAGCGGTTGGCTTCATAGCTTTTGTTGCACAAAACAACTGAAAATGGAATAAGTATCAAAATTCCTATCTACCTTTAAACCAATTTTATGGTGTGATAAGAACTTATGGACTTCGAGGCATACCTCCACTGCTGAGGGAACATTAATTTGGTCTGATACCCAAGAAGGCAGGGAGGCTTCCAGACTAGTACTTCCATTAAGATAAGTACCTAAAGTATATAAAGAAGTTTTCACCAAAGTCAACCTTTCAAGCTGAAAATTCGTATCTCGCATCATTTGTAAATTTAAGGGCTTCACCCATTGTAATTTTTTAAATTGTAAACTTAAGGGCTTCACCCACTAACATAGTTGATATATTTATTTTTAGGATAGATTTGACATAAATTTTATATTTTTACATTTTACACTCATTAAATCCATATTTATTGTTATTGCTTAACTTGTGGAATTTTTATTTCAACTTCCTTCCTACTAAATTTATAGACACACAATTCAAAATATCAAATAGTGGATTATTTAGTGAATGCTTAACTAACTGGACAGAACTATATATTCATAGTTTCGTGGTTAACCTATTCTTTGTATGAAAAAAAAAAGAAAGAAAACCACGTGGCGCTCAACTTTATTAACTACGTTATTTCAAGCTATAGTTCTGTTATTGTTTAAGTTCGGAGGAAACCACCCCTGAGAATCATTTTAGAGTACAATTATTTTTTCTTTCCCAAGTACTTTTCATTTAACATCTAACATTAGTAAAATAAGAGGTTTCATAAACAATAGAAGGTTTCATAATCAAAAGAAGGTTTCAAAGATTTATAAAGTATTATTACAGAAAACTGTAATACTGTCTTATCTAATAAGAACCGTTTCAAACGTACGAGAATTATTGCGAGATTTACTCTGAAAACAATATTGTTAATTTTCATAATAATTTTGAAAACATAGATCAACGTAATTTGTACCTATTTAGTAATTTTTTAGTTGTTTAATAAAAATATAAGTGACTTTTACTAAGTGTTTAATAACAACGACCCGTCAACTCTTACAGTTTCACACGTACGAGAATTATTGCGAGATTTACTCTTAAAATAATATTGGTAATTTTTATAATAATTTTGAAAACATTTCACTGCTTAAAACACAGAATTCATGCTATACGCCTGCGCAGTAGGATTGTTTTTGGGATACATTGTCATGGCTACGATTTTCATATTGACATTTCTTAATAATTAGCTGTATTCGAACCGTTTATTTGATGGATTATTTATCCTATCAATTGAGATTTGCATCTATGACAAGGTTTTGGCTTTCCCAAATGAATAAAACGACAACAAATGACACTCTGACGCCATTATTGTTTTTATTCTATTTTTGGCTTCTGCGTCGATTCTCACGCACTTTCTAGAAAATATAGAACATGTCAATATTGTTACTCCGAAAATTAAAACAAATAACTATTCTCTTATGAATAATGTACGTTTAACCTTTATGTGACTGAATAGGTACCCGGGTACCTATTCAGATTTTAGATATAAATACTTTTTTTGTTTAAATTCGTTGAAGTGTGTGATTTCGTGACATTTCTAATCTAGGTTTTTTCTACACAATGTTACAATATAAATAATATTTTCACGCTATTTTAGAAATAAATAAGGTCCAAAGTTTTTTCACCCAGAAATGACGGTGTAGGTACCTGGGTACCTCTATCAGTTTTAAATGCAAACATGCAACTGACCTGTAACTAGGAATAAATTCAGTTGATGTCGCTGCGCTCTTGCCATTTAAACAAAGTCTTATTTTGTCAAATACAGATAAGTTAGAAATTCATAAATAACGTATTGTGTACCTATAAATACATATATGGAGTTTTTTGATAAAAACAGGTATTTTGCGTTTATATTTCAAATTATTATACAGTAGGTACCCAGGTACCTACGCCGTCGTAAGAAGGTGTTTTTTTTCCCAGTCACATAAAGGTTAAAATAAAAAACCGTTTATTAATCAGTAAATTGGTTTTATTATTTATCAAAAAAAAGGAAAAAGACAACCACAATACATGAAACTTGCAGTTTTATTATAAGATTTTCAGACCACATTCATTAAAATTGCAGGAAATCACAATCCTTAGATAAGACGTTGAGATGATATAGGTATTAATTTATATTTCATTTAAAATAAAAAAGGTTTTATATTGCAATGCTAACTATATTTATAAGTTGATCGACCCAAGTACCAGGTCATATGGCTCAGGTTCATATCAGGAAATTGATTGCAATAAAATATTATTTTGTAATATGTATGTATCAACACGTCTATGCTGAATATCGAAAAATGGATAATGCTGTGTAGCACCATGTGCCGATTAGCAAACAGGAAATACGTTTTTGCTAATTCTCGATATTCAAAACACAAAACCTGTGAATGCAGGAAATCTCTTATCGTGCGGTTAGTTTGGAAAAGCATATTTTCTTGCATTATCACTCTAAGGATCTGTCGGAGGGGAACCAATCATATTTCTTGTATTCTTCATTTAGGCGCGTAATATATTAATTAGCGAAGTCCAGAGAGCTCACTTTTCAAAAGCCAGTCGCAGTTAATACACGTCAGTTAATAGTTTGTGTGTGGTACCTTAAAATATTAAAAAGTGAGTTTATTTTTGAATTTCATATCTTTTCTTATTTTTTCCACATTGATGCGTTAATAATTTCTTGTAACTCAAAAATATCTCAATTTTATTTTTCAATAGAAGTTTTTTTTATAAAACATTTTTGCGCTAGTTAAGTAATTGTTTTTTTTTGTTATCATTATTTAATTTGAATAATTTTAAAAGTCCGCGTCGTTTCTCCGGTAGTATGTGACTTACTAGACGAGAAGAGCAAGCGATATAACCGAATTCACATAAAATATTTAAAACCCGCCAATGATAAAATGTTATTGTTTTTTCTTCTATTACTCAGGATGAGTGACCGTGAGTTACCGCCACCGTTGATCCCAGCCAACGAGCGATAGAGGCAACATTCCGGCAATGATTACGTGATAGACAAAAGAACAACAAAAGATGTGAGCTCGAAAACAATTTCCTATGAGTATTTTCTATTTGTCTCTGGAGTAAAAATTAAAGTATGTCAGGATTTTTTTCTCAATACCTCAAACATAAGTAAGCGACTTATTTATCACCATTTTGAAAAGATTCAAGATTCTAAGACTAATATAGCAGGACATCACTTAGTGATAAACATAAAAAAAGTTTATTGCAGAGGAACAAAAAAATTAGGTGAGGCTTCATATCGCTTTTTTTTCTGTAGTACTCCCACTTTTGTCGGGCCAATACCAGTAAAAAGTATTTAGAGAGAGATTTAACATTACATGTGATTTAACATGTGACTAAAATTGTTGTCACACGTCACATCTATCATGAAAAGTTTGGTTAATGCTTTTTTTAAATAAGCAGAAGTGGATATTTATCTTATTCGGTTATTCTGAGACTAAAGCTGGCGTTACATGCATCCGTTATTCGATGGTACGATGATTCGAAATGAACCATATTGGTCAGAAAATTCAAATGTCATTTTACTTCTACATCTGTCTTCAATTTACGGAAAAAGAGAATATGTCATCTTCTTCTTTCTTTTTGATATTTGGTACCAGCTCAGGTAACCAAAGTTACTACAGTTTTCAACTTTCATACGATATCGTACAGAGCATGGAGAATAGAGATAAGGAACACAAACTCTGTGTTATAAAAAGTGACCATCGAATGTCTGAAATTGTGATGGCGCTAGTGTAGCAAATTGGTCTGATTTGTTTAGTTGGAATGTCATGGTAAATTATATAAGGTTATGTAAATGGGGATGGTTTGTTTATTTTAATTAGGTTACATCTTATGCATGGTTTTAGCAATTTTCAAGGAAAAAATAAGTAGCTGGTGCTATGTTTGGTTGAAGGAAAGTTTCTTCAATATTATTATACAATTTTGTTGCAAAATATTAATGACAACAATAAAGAAATTTTACACTTCTACTTTTTATCTGAAATATGTACCCATAAGTAACTGATTCATTATTTATGATGTTTTAGACAGACGATGCTCCGAAAAAGGTGATGAGTAAAATTAAAATCCACAGAGAATTTTGGTCACTGTGTGGTAGCAATTGAGTCCATTTGTCAAATCAAAAAGTTTTAAGTGCTGATTGAAATGGAATCAAATGAAGAAAATACTCCTCTTGAATAATTCCAATTATATGGTCTTGACCAACACAATTTTTGTTTCAAGATGGTAAAATATACAAATTGTGGGACGTTTCCTAGGCAAGTTGAATAATAAAGTGTTAACGTGATGGTTTATGATAGCTCGTTTATTTTCATAACGTTTTTGCAATAAATCTAATGCTATTGAATAATTTGCTGTTGTTACATTTAAAGAATCGATAAGTTTCAATGCATCTCCTTTACAACATATTTTCAAATATAAAAACTTGTCAATTTCGCTTATATCTCTTCGATTATTTACTAAGGAGTCAAAAATATCTTTAAAACTGTACCATGTTTCATATTTTCCATAAAAACTTGGTAAACCTAAATCGGGTAATTTGGCAATTCCACCGGCTAATTGCGATGAAAACAATGGTATACAGGATAAATTTTTCAATAAACTAGAAAATAAGCCTTGCCCCCGCCGTCTCTACCATCGTGCTCCCCAAGTATGGACTACCTTCAACTGTAATTCATTAGGTGATTACGTAGACCTATATATGAAGACAGAGATTCTCCTTCTTGCGGATGTATTTGAGATGTTTCGCAGTAGCACCCTTAAATCACATGGTCTCGATCCTGCCCATTATTTTACATTGCCCGGTTTCACTTGGGATGCTATGTTGAAACATACTGGTATTGAATTGGAGCTTTTAACGGAACTGGATATGTTTCTCTTCGTTGAACGTGGTATTCGCGGCGGTCTTAGTCAAGTTTGCAGTAAGAGAAGAGCTAAAAGTAACAACCATTATGTAAACAACTATGATCCATCTAAGCCAACGACATTTTTGATGTATTTTGACATAAATAATCAGGTTTGTTACTCCTCCTCCTCTAATAATAAGTCATACATTTATTTTTGGTTTTTTGTTTTAGTATGGTTGGGCAATGTCTCAATATCTTCCCTATGGTGGTTTTGAATGGTGTGATACTAACATTGACGTCACTACAGTACCTGATGATGCTGATGATGGGTATATGTTAGAAGTAGACTTGGAATATCCTCAACACTTATATGATCGTCATAAAGATATTCCATTCTGTTCTCTTCACATCAATCCTAAGACAATGAGACCTCCAAAGGATGCAAAAGAGTTGACTAAGTTAATGGCTACACTCTATGATAAAAATAAGTATGTTATCCATTACCGAACGCTGAAGCAGGCGCTTGTGCATGGGTTGGTATTGAAAACAATCCATAGAGTTCTTAAATTCAAGCAGACACCGTGGTTGAAGTCATATATAGATCTAAACACAGAGTTAAGAACAAAGGCTACGAATGAATTTGAAAAAAATTTATTCAAATTAATGAACAATGCGGTGTTTGGTGAGTTCTGAAATATAACATAAATAAAAAAAAAATACTAATGTATTTTTTGTTACAGGTAAAACGATGGAAAACGTGAGAAAGAGGGTGAATATTCGTTTGTTGACTGAGTGGAACGGAAGGTATGGCGCGGAGGCCTACATTGCCAAGCCAGAGTTTAAGAATAGCACAATTTTTAGTGAAAAGCCTGATCTTGTTGCAGTAGAATTACGAAAGCTTCAGATTTGGTTAAACAAGCCAATATATGTGGGACAAACAATCTTAGATCTTGCTAAAACTACAATTTATGATTTTCACTATGGATATATGATTGATGCTTTTCCCAGCTGCTCAGTCCTGTATACAGACACTGATTCTCTGATTTATGAGCTTCATCAAGACCCATATGAAATTATAAAGCGTGACTGTCATCAGCGCTTTGATACAAGCGACTATGCTCATAAAAATATATATGACATTCCTTTGGTAAATAAGAAAGTCTTGGGAATGATGAAGGATGAAAATAACGGTGTCCCAATGACTGAGTACGTGGGCCTTCGTTCGAAACTCTACTCAACCAGAATATTAGTAACTGATGATAATATTAGTAAGAAAAGGAAAAGGTTAATTCATGAAGGGTATGATGAAGATGAAATAGATTCTGAACTTCAGAACCTGGGTGTAACAAAAAAAGCCAAGGGAGTAAAGTCATCTGTTGTAAAAACTATAATAACGCACGAAGATTACGAAGAATGTCTCAATACCTGGAAACAAAAAACTGTCGTTCAAAATCTAATTCGATCTGAAAAACATCAGGTGTACTCCACTATCCAACATAAGGTTGCCCTCAGCCCAGAGGATGATAAACGTTACCTAATTTCTGGGTCGGATGAAACGTTACCATGGGGACATTATTCCATTCCACCTACGGAGGATGAAACGTTACCATGGGAACAACATTCCATTCCATCAACTTCCAGCAGATAGCTTAGAGACTAGTGTTGTTTGGTAAAAGAGCCAAAAAAATAAGACATAATCACTTCTAAGTGATTTAGTAGGCCTATAGGGGATGTATTTGCCACTTTAAATATTAAATACAACGCGCCATGGTTCTATCTCCTTATATCAATTATATAAGATGGTGTGGAAATGAACCGAATTATTTCAACTATTTGTTTTTTCAACTAATAGATTAAGATGTTTTTTTTTAGATTGCGGATTACCATGAAAAGATAACGCGCTGATATCATACCCTTCAAGCGGTGTTCATAATCAAGGAAATTCATATGAAGATTGAAATTTTTGAAAAATCCCATTGAAAATATATTCATTCGTTATCAATGTATTATATTTCTATAAGGTGGTTATAGAAGAAGACATTAATCATTATTATATTAACAGATTTTAAAAATAAAAAACAAAGAGAGATATTAATATTATGCATGCATTAATAAACTATCTAATGACCTCGATAATAATTGCATACGTGAGACTTTAAATTACATCGATTAACTCTGATAGATTAACAGGATGGTTATAGTAAAATATCATACACTTTTGAAAATATATTAAAATATAATACATTTGTTTATAAAAAAAGAAAAAAGGTGATTCACCACTGAGTATTGAAGAAGGGTACTAACCATTATTATATTTTTTATTTAACATATCAAAATTTATTTGAAAAAAAAATATATTATGAAATTGGTTTTTATTAAAACACCTTGTTTACAACAATAACACGTGTTTTCATGCACTATTGCGTAAGACTCTCAACTGCATTAGTATAAATTATCTAATGACCTCAATAATAATTGTATACATAATACGTATGACTTTCAAATGCATCGATTAACTCTGAAAGATTTAACAGGATGATTATAGTAAAATATCATACACTTTGAAAATATAATACATTTAGTCTAATCAAAATATAATGATTCACCACTGAGTGTAGAATAAAGGAACTAACCATTATTAATATTTTTCATTTGACATAATAAGATTTATTAAAAAAATATTATGAAATTGGTTTTTATTTAAACACCTTGTTTAAAACCTCTCCTTGCATCTAACACTTATGAGTACTAATAGCTATATGCGTTAGACGAATTGTTACAGACGCGAAGGTTGATGGTTCGCGCTGATGAGGTATTGAAATTTGAGGGTCCTAAACAGAAATTTTAGGATAATATTTGGGTTAACATACGAAGAAGTTGATGGTTCGCGCTGATGAGGTATTGAAATTTGAGGGTCCTAAACAGTAATTTTTGGGTAAATATTTGGGTTAATACACGAAGAAGTTGATGGTTCGCGCTGATGAGGTATTGAAATTTGAGGGTCCTAAACAGTAATTTTTGGGACAATATTTAGGTGGACATATGAAAAAGTTGATGGTTCGCGCTGATGAGGTATTGAAATTTGAAGGTCCTAAACAGTAATTTTTGGGTCAATATTCACTTGTGGTCCAATGGGACATGAGAGGTGGTCCAATGGGTCATGAGGGGTGGTCCAATGGGGTCACAAGATATGGTCCAATAGGTCATGAGGGAATTTGGGGAGTCGTCCGTTAAGGCCTTTTGAGACGTAGAATTTTTCTATTATTTTTAAAATACAATAGACGTTAAGGCCTTTCTAACGAGATGTCGTTTGCTATGATTGGTCAACTTTTAGTAGGAGGGATGATGCGTGGGGGATGAACGGGGGTAGTTGGAATTTTTTCATTATTTTATTCGTTACCCCTATGACGTCACCAATCCAATAACGTAGCGCATGCGTAGATTGAGTTTTACCCCCACTCCAAAATGAAACAATTTCGGAGATTCCGAACCTTAGATTTTCTTATGGAGATTACCATGTTAAAATCGCGAAAATGAGCTAGAATCGGTGCTGCACAATTACTACAAATATTCCTTTTTGCCTGTACCTTCAGTCGTTGCCATTCTTGTTTAATTTTGGGGGTATCTCTTGAGTAGCCTAGCGGCAAAGAAACAAGTAAAGGGTGAGGTATAATATTCAGTTAAAATTACCTTGAATTTCTAATTTTCTTTTAATAACATTCCATGCTGCTGCCTAATCTCTATTAGCTGTTGTTAATTTCCTTTTGCATTCTAATATTTTTATGTTTTCTTGGACTCTCTCTAGCAGTATAAGTTTTTCTTTTTCTTCCCAGTTTACAGATCTTGGACGTTTCTGTGACAAAATTGAAATTAATAGGAGTGTTAACCATAATAATGGTGAGCAAACGGGACTTACTCTTACCGTATCCATTTTAAACACTGCAACCAAAAGCACCAGGAACGCTCAAGAGGTCTTCAGAAGTAATACTATAGGTACTTCAAACAGGTCATAAATCGATAACTTGAATAATTACAAAGAGTGTCAGTTTGACAGTATAAATAATCCGAAAATTAATCTGTCACACTGACACGAAGCAATTTTACAAAGAGTAATAAGAGTGAATAATATAGCCATTCACGTATTTTATTTTTATTTTTACATTGTTGTCATGTTGATATTATGAAAACAAATTGTTTGTTAGATGTTTCTAAGTATTCAATTATTAATATGATTTTCTTAGCATGATGTGAGTACGCTCTTAGTAACCATTCGTTAGAATGATGTTATCGTGTTTATTAAAGCAGGAAATATGAAAAAATGTTTGTGGACTGTATCTGTAATATTGGTTTTATAAAAAAATGTAACACATCATCAACGCAAGAAAAGGAGAAAAAAATAAGAAAGAACCAGTAGGCTCCTACCTGGTGAAGCAGTATCAGTTGCTGTCCGTATCCAGGCGCCTGGGATGGTTGAGGATATGTTCTGGCACACTTTTGTCACACGATTTTTAATTTAATACAAGTCACCGAAAGCGTTCGTTTACTGTGTGTCTTCTTGATATACTGGCCATTGGGCACGTCGACGTTTTCCTCAAACATGCGCCAATGATGTGTTTTACGCGGCAAAAATTTAAACTTAAAGTTTCCTTAACACATTCGACTGCTTAAGTTTCAATTCTTGATTCGCTTATACCAGAAATTTCTGTCACTAAATTTTTATATACAAATTGACTTGGTTTTAGACAGGATATCTTTAATAGGTTCACTGATGCTCCAGTATCTTCAAGAAATTAATTATTCTGAGATTTGGTTATATTTAAATTTACGTACTTTGAATCTAATGGGTCTGCAAACGAACTAACAAAAATTGCAGATTTAGAAATAGATTCTTGATTTTTCAGAGTTTGTGTGACCGTTTTTATTAGGGATCCCTGGGTGTCGATTGGCCACTCACCGACGGGCTCTGATCGTTTCCCGAAATCGATTTATTTTGTCTTTGAGACTCGTTGTACATTATTTTCCTACAATCAGCGATTCTATGTCCTACTTTTTCACAATTAAAGCAAATATTGGAATTTACATTATTAGAGTTTATGTGAAAAGTTCTATATGGCTTTCTTTGAAAATTCTGAGTTCTTTTAAATGCCCTGATTTTTTACAATAATGACAGTTAATGTTTGACTCATTAAAATTATATTGAACTTTGTTTCTAAGACTTAAACTTTGCCGCTCTACTACTACTACTACTACTAAATTTGCAGGCGAACCTTGTCCTGGACAAACAATTAAGAAATTTCGCGTTACATTATTACTTTTTCCGACTGTGGACGCATCGACTAAATTCGATAAACATTTTTCGATCATGTTGCTATAAATTGCAATTTCTTCATTTTTTTGATGCCTACACTGATCAAGTTGCCAAAAGCTATTTGATCGCTTTTCTGAAAAAACATCTTCCAAATAATCTTTCAATTCACGCCAGGTAGAAAAATCTTTATATTTGGTAAGTGAACGGGCTTTACCAGTTGATTAATTTTTATTAAATTGAACAAAACATTATGACTTCTTTAAACTACAGATTTGAAAGCCATTTCGCAATTCTCTAAAAAATCGTGAATTCTATCACCCAACGTATTTCCGTCATATTCACGAATCAATTTGATAGCTGCTTATTTGTTATAATTGGTTTGCGTTAAGTTAGAAGGGGTTGGATCTGTCATGGTTTTATTCTATTTTTACTGTTCCTGAAGTCAAATAAAATATTCGAAAATAAATATCAAACAAAATTATACTACTTACAGGAAAATCACATGTAGTCTGCTCGAAACCATTGAACTCGAATATACTTCGCACAAAATTTTCTGGAATTTTCTTCACATTCCAAAACACTATTAAAAGCTTGGAACGAACTTCTGCGAACAACAATGCTGTATTTTTTAGGAACACTAACAGGAACTCTGGAACAAGTTTACACTTACAGGAACTCTGGATCAGGAACAGAGATTGCTCTTGACTGCAATCAGGAACATTTTATAACTTCAGTCTATTCTAATAACTTCAGATGATTTTCATCTCTATTTTAACTTCGCTAATTTTGTCGTTTAGAATACATGATGCTGTTTCTTCGTTGCTAACTTTTCAAAAAATTGATTACAAATGGGTTTAAACTTTCCTGATAGCCATTGCGCTTCCTTGGAAACGTGTCCTAAGACCAAGTTTTCTCCAACACCCTATTTTAAAATGAATGCTCAAAATATTCTCCACCCAGTTGTTGGCGACAGCACAGTCTCCTATAGAACTTCTCCTCGACTTCGTTTAAAGTTTGAGGTGAAATATTCAGTATTTCTCTAGTTATCCTGGGGTGCTAATTGGTTGTGTTGCATTTACTTTGTTTTTGAGATACCCTACAATCTAACGGAGTTAGGTCTGGCGATCTAGGTGGCCACTCAATAGTACTTCTTTGTCCAATCCATTTAATGAGGAAGATTTCATCTAAATAAGTTCTTACATTGAAGCATAATGGGATGTTGCCCCGCAGGAATAACTTCATTTTGAGCATATTTAAATATTTTTCAGCTGTCAAATTTCCATTTTATAAATATAGGACCAATAATATGGTCGCCTATGATACCGGCCCAAACGTTCACCTTTTGAGGGTACTGAGTATGTGTCTTACGCATCCAATGAGGATTCTCTGCTGACTAATATCCACAGTTCTGTCGGTTTACCTCTCCATTCAATGTGAATGTTGATTCGTCAGAAAATAGAGCTACCTCATTTCTGTTCAGCTTATTTATCAATGTTTCGCAGATATTCATTCTACGATCTGGATCGTCTTCTGTTAATTCCTGCACAAAATTCAATTTTGGAAAAAATGCACTTTATAGTGAATCGTCATAAAAAAACAAAAATCATTTTTTTTTAAGTAAACAAGCCTTCCAAACACAAAAATGAAAAAAAAATCCCGGCGGTTTCATTAAATTTACCCCCCACCCCAAAAAAATATTTTTCTATATTTGCGTAATAAAACCACTAATTAAAAATTATATGTTTCTTCTACAAAAAATATGAATATAATTAATTAACAAAAAACCACCCTATCTACAATGTCCGCCATAAAGTTGGAACCATATGGGAATTTTTTTTATTATTGTAGTTAAATAACAACTTTGGATAGCAATCACTTCTGCTTCTGAAATAACTTAAAATGCGCCAAGTCAAAGTTGAGAGGTAACATCTGTCAATTGTCAAGTTCGTAATTTTGGAAAAAATGTCCTAAAAACGGGTCAATTTGTTAAAATTTCGAAAAATGTTACTTGGAAATTATGATTCTAATCACATTTTATGCTTATGTGCCGATTTTGAGAGAGAAATTTTGATGTTCAATAAATTTCATATTTTCGTATTTTTTATTCACCCCCCGTATCTGGCTACTTTAAAATCATTTGAAACTCTTCAAAGTAGTATAAAGGCTACCATTCCATTGCAAATTGTGATCATAATATTCGTACGTAAGCTGGTTTTGAAAATTATTGATATTTTCAACTAAAAAAGAGGTAGTCTCTGGATTATTTTCCAAATTTCAAAAAAATCAGAAATAGTTTTCCAACTTTTTCTTCATTAAACTTTAGTTGGATAGTACAAAAATGGTTTTAACTGTAATCTGAATATCTTAACGCATAACGACTACTTCAAAATTACAAACAATAAATAGATCACTTTGAAGGAACTTATGTACAAAAAATTAGTACATCCATGAAATGTCGTTGCTATAAGTAACCGAATGAAAGTTTTAAAAACAAAATACGAAATTGACAGTTTATTAGAAAATATTAGTTGTTATTGTCGGCAATTTTGTAAACATGCTTACAAAAGATGAAAAGGTTGAAATAATTTTAATTCATGGCGAAGACCGTACAAATAGAACTACTGCCGAAATTTTTAATACCAGACATCCTGAAAGACATATTTCCCAAGCGACGGTCGGCAAAATTATGTCAAAATTCAAGGACAGCGGTTCAGTGAATAATATTTTTAAAAAACAGCATGTTGCATGGAAAATTGCTGACAAAGAAGAAGAAATATTGCTAGATGTTGTGGAGCATAAGGTTACCTCTGTAGCTGGAATATCGGAGAGGACAAATGTAGCAAATACAACTGTAAGGAGAATTTTAAAGAAACACCATTATCACCCATATAAGCCTAAATTTATTAATACATTGAAAGAAAGAGACTTTGACTCAAGATTAGAATTTTGTGCACGAATACAAGGTGAGATTGAAGACAGCCTACATTATGTTTACGGACGAAGCCACTTTTACCTCAAATGGAACGGTATCCTCTCAGAATTGTCGATGGTGGGCTGATGTAAATCCCAATTTCATAATAGAGTGTAGAGATCAGTATTCTTTTAAAACTAATGTGTGGTGTGGCATTTTTAAGGGAAGGTTAATTGGACCTTATTTTTTTAGACAAAATACTTAAACTTGTTACAACAAGAAATTGCATCATTTGTAGATGAAATGCCGTTGAATGAAAGGTCGCGTTTGGTTTTTCAACAAGATGGAGCATCAATTCACAGTACTGTTGCAGTCAGGGAATTTTTAAACATTTTGTCCAGAGGAAAATGGATAGGGAGGTTTTTTGAATTTCTTTGACCGGCGCGATCCCCTGATTTGACCATAATGGACTTTTTCCTTTGGGGATATTTAAAAGAAAAAGTATACAAAAGAAGGCCCTTTCAAAATGTGGATCATTTGGAAGATGTTATAAGGGTAGAGTGTGCAAATATACCTAGGCAGCTCTTACTAAATGCTGTCAGGGAATTCAACCGTCGAACAGAAAAATGTATGGAAACCGAAGGGAGGCACACGGAGATGTAATTTCCTTCAAAGTGTTTTATTTATTGTTTGTAATTTTAAAGTAGTCGTTATGCGTTAAGATATTCAGATTATAATTAAAACCATTTTTGTACTATCCAACTAAAGTTTAATAAAGAAAAAGAAAAAACAATTTCCGATTTTTTTGAAATTTGGAGAATAATCCAGAGACTACCTCTTTTTTAGTTGAAAATATCAATAATCTTCAAAACCAGCTTACGTACGAATATTATGATCACAATTTGCAATGGAATGGTAGCCTTTATACTACTTTGGAGAGTTCCAAATGATTTTAAAGTAGCCAGATACGGGGGGTGAATAAAAAATACGAAAATATGAAATTTCTTTCTCAAAATCGGCACATAAGCATAAAATGTGATTAGAATCATAATTTCCAAGTAACATTTTTCGAAATTTTTACAAATTGACCCGTTTTTAGGACATTTTTTCCAAAATTACGAACTTGACAATTGACAGATGTTACCTGTCAACTTTGACTTGGCGCATTTCAAGTTATTTCAGAAGCAGAAGTGATTGCTATCCAAAGTTGTTATTTAACTACAATAATAAAAAAAATTCCCATATGGTTCCAACTTTATGGCGGACATTGTATATAAAAAGTCACCATCATTTTCTTTAATATTAGAAGAAAGCTCCAATTCTGCAGGATCATATAAATCACGAGCGAGCATCAAAAAAATCACCAATGGATCTTGCTTTATCTCTTTACATTTTTTTAAAAACATATAGCGAGCTAGATAACCCCCAAGAAACTCTTGTTTTCTGTGGGAATAAGGTCCTGCCGCTTTGCATGTCGCCTGAAACAAAAACATAATTTTAGAAAAATCCTCTTCCTGACCAACTGACACAGATCAAAGAATATGCATTCATGCTTCTCAGCTTAATATCGCTTGTTCTACTTATAATTAGAAAATAACGTACCATGAACTCTCTATGGAATTTGTGCAAACTTCTGTCTCAGGATCCTTAAAATGCAAGGAATGGTTCACTTGCAAATGTTGATATTTCTCATTATCTTTTAGATTAGAATATCCTTTCCAACAATCAGAATATATCATAGTGCCATCATCAATAAAATTTTCAATACAGTCCATAAGTGTTTCTTGGCTTCTATCTGCCACCACCACCATAAAAACTCTTCCTGTACCTCGTTCAAATCCTCCGAAAACCCAGGAACCATCTACATGATGTCCTCGATGGTACTTACGCTTCCCAAACTTTGATTCGTCGATTTCAACACTGAAAAAAATAACAAAATACACAAAAAGCATAATATAAATAATAATAAAATAAATATATTCACTTCACTAACAAATACTTACATTTTGCCAAATCCCCCAATTTTCGTAGCCTTTGTTATAAAAGCATCAAAAACAACTTCTCTGCAAAAATTAGCCCAATTTACCAAAGTATGCTGTGCCAACCTCAATTCATTCTGCATTCTTAATAATGTATCTTTATACACCCACATATAGACAAACCCCAAAATCTTCCAAATGGGCAAATGCTATTTATAAAAAAAACTCTTATAACGTAAACTTGCCCTAAAAAAGAAGACCGAGAATACACAAACTTAGCCAAACCTTGCCCACATTATTTAAAACAATATTTAATAACATTTAAAAGTAAAATATGAAAATATAAACCTAACTTACACTTTTTTGCGAGCTACAGGTTTCTTCTTGCTCTTCCTTATGTGTCCATTACATCTCCAACGAAAACCATCTATAGATTCTGCATATGGAGTCATTACAAAATGACCATCACAATAATCAACCCAACATTTTATTTCATTTTTTTCAGGTATTACACCCAATCGCTGCACTTGCGTTATAATTTCGTTATTATTACGCCATGTAAATATATCATCCAAATTAATGAAATCCATTTTCAGAAGAAAACCAACAAAACAATATTAAAACACTTTATACTCTACCAAAAATTGGAAATATTCAAAAAACGTCAACTCACCTACATCAGCCAATAGAAAACATCTACACCACCTACGTCGGCCAATAATAAACGCCTACGTCATCCCAAGATGGTTGTTCGTTGTTATCATTGTTATGTATATCATACAAATGAAAATTTTAAAAGTGATTAATTTCATTAAAATAAGTGACCGCCAAGTTTTTTTTTTATTCTTAAACTTCCTGAAACATATACTTCCATACAATATCTACTTCCATAGAATATATTACCCGTTACAATGTTATTCTCTTGCTCTGATTGAAGTGATATTTAAGTGGTAACGAGTCGAAGACAAATTGCTAATTTGGGCCAGAAAACGATAAAAGTTATGTTACATCTGAAGGTAATAATATAGAAGATATTCAAAAGTAAAATTAGACATTATAACCCAGAATTCACCACATATTATTGCCAGCAGCCCGCAAAAAGTGGCCAAGGAAAAACCTGTTCAACTTATCTGAATTAATTAGAACAGGTGCTTTTTGCAAAAATACTAGGATAATTCACCAGTTTCAAATTTATTACTTTAATGGCAGGAGAATTGGAGAATGCTGTAAGTGTCTTGAGAGAAGAAATTATTAAGAACAGAAAGGAAATAAAATCCGCCATTGAGGCATCTGAGAGCAAATTACTATTGAAAATAGAAGAGCTCAACCACCGAGTGAATAATTTGGAAATTGAGAATACAATTCTCAATAACAAAATAGAGGCTTTAGAAATTACTACTAAGAAAAATAATATTATTATATTTGGGTTGAAAGAATCTGATGAAGTGTCCCCGTCTAATGTGTGCAAAGAAATCAAAAGACTTTTAGATGTTGATGTTCATATATCAGACTTGAATAATTTGTACAAATTGAGAGCCCAAGAAAGAAACCCATTGAAAGTGGAATTCGTTTCGTATTTGAAGAAACTCGAGGTCATAAAGCAATGCAAAAAATTGGAGGGAACGGGTATAGGAATCTCTAACGATGTCACCTATAAACAACGGTGCGAAAATAAAATTTTGAGATACCATCTAAATAAAGCAAGACAAAACCCGACCGACAATTCATACATAAAAGGCAACAGATTGTATATCAATAACATACCGTATACTGTAGAGGAACTAGAAAAAAACGAAAATAGTCACTTTGAAGAACGAAAAGTGAGCAGCGCTCCACCGACTCCAAAGACAAATACTTTTGACGAATCATCGCATATCGATGCTCAGTTTGAAAAAGGAAATAAAGCAGAAGAAAGAAAAAAAGACAAAACTACTCCTTCAAATACTGGCAGAAACAAGAACCCACCGAAGGCAACTGCGGCCCCAATAGAAAAAGATAGGCTTAAAAGTTCAAGATCTGGTTCTTCATCGAGTGCTCGCTACTAGACAGAAACATAAAGGAACAGTCATAATTAGAATTGTTACTCAGTTGCATGGGCTATTTATGCTGAAAACATGAACAACTACATAAGAAACTTTAAGACACAGGAATTAAAAACGGAGACTCTATCATCTATGACAGAATGTGATCAAATTATTGAAATAAATTAAAGAGCTACAAATTTCAAACTACTGCATAATAATATTCGCAGTATAAACAAAAATTTTTATGAATTTGAATGCTACTTAGACCAATACAAGTCTAAACCTGATTGCATTGTGCTATCGGAAACTTGGACAATTCCAAATGAGGATCAATTCTATATTCCTGATTATGAAATGATGTATAACAAGGGAACCTACAATCAGAATGATGGAGTGGTCTGTTATGTGAGGGAAGATATCCAAAACTCATTCCAAGTCGTCAAATTAGGTCAAATTAAAATACTGGTGTTACACCTCACTTTCTGTAACAAAAAAATTATTATCATAGCATTATATAGATCCCCAAACTCCAATACATTAGAATTTCTCCAAAATCTTCGCTCATTTCTCCACAACGAGAAATTCAAAAATATATCACATGTACTCTTTGTTGGAGATATAAATATTGACATCTTGAAAGTTAACGCAGAATCTACTGAATATCTAACTATTATGCACGAATTTGGTTTCTTACCGGCTATTAATGATTATACAAGGTGTCTCGATGGAAGCAAATCTTGCGTGGATCACATCTTCATACAAACAGTTGAAGACGTAGAACTAATGCTACCTATAATAGTAAAAACAAATCTTACGGACCATTACACAACATTTCTACAAATCGTATTTAATGAAGGTACCGCCGCAAGAGAAAGCCTGGATAAGATCAACAAAAAAATAGATTATATCAAACTCATGAAAAAGTTGAAAAATACTTCATGGTTACCTGTTTATAAGGCAGAAAAAGCTGAATCAGCAGCAAATGAACTAATTAATATAATTGACCAACAAATAGGGAACTGATCCAGAACTATAAGAAATAGATTCAAAAAAAGAAAAGAATGGATGACTGCAGAGCTCAGTCTAATCATTCAAGATCGCGATAAACTATATCAGCAACTGCTGAAATATCCAACCAAGCAAGAAATAAAAACATTATATAAATCTCCCAGGAATAGAGTATCTTCCATGGTACAAAAAACAAAAATGGAGTATTTTAAAAATAAAGTAAATCAGGCTGGTAGTGATTCAAGAAAGTTGTGGGACTCTATAAATGAAATATGTTCTAATTCAAAAAGACCTAAAAATGAAATAAACAGAAAAAAATGGATGGAAAAGTTATCGACAATCTAGAAGAAATTGCAAATCTTATGAATAAACACTACGTCACACAGGGAAAGAAGCTTGCAGAAGAAATTAATACCGATCCTGAATTTATTGCCTCAAAACGCAACCCACCTTTAAATTCTTTATTTTCACGAGATGTTGACGATAACGAAATAAAAGCAATAATTCCTGAACTGAAACCCATGAAGGCACCAGGAATTGATAACCTGACGTCTGAAACCATTGAACAGGTGGCTGAAATAATTGCAGCACCACTAGCTAATGTAATCAATAAGTGTATTCAACAGGGAATTTTTTTGCAGCTTTCAAAGAAACAGTTGTATCTCCCATATATAAAAGTGGTGACAGAGCAGAAATTATCAACTATAGACCAATCTCAGTTATAACAAACTTTTCAAAGATATTCGAAAAGATATTGAAAAAACAGTTGGTATCATTTCTCGATAAATATGGAATCATTTCAGATGAACAACATGGTTTCAGAAACGGTGTTTCCACCCAAGACGCAATACTGAAATTAACTTCTGAAATGTATTCAGCACTAGACAAAAGCCAGCCTGCCCTCTGTGTCTTCCTTGACTTGTCGAAAGCGTTCGATACAGTCAGTCACAGCATACTAATTGAATCGCTTGACAATTCTGGCATCAGGGGAAAAGCTCTGGACTTGTTCAGAAGCTATCTTTCGAATAGACCGCAAAAAGTTAAAATGAAAAATGTCTATAGCGAATTCGAAACAGTAGAGTATGGAGTACCGCAAGGAACCGCATTAGGACCAATCCTGTTCAATGTTTATTTAAATGATTTATTTGAGGTCAACACCAAAGGCAAGATAATAACATATGCAGACGATACAGCAATCTTCTACTCAGCTCAAAAATGGAACTCGTTAAAAGAACTAGTGGAAAAAGATATTAAGATGATTAAGTCATGGTTTCAGAGTCGATTGCTGACCATAAACCCCAGTAAAACGTTATTCCTTCCACTTTCCACTAACAAGTCTACTTTACCGTCTTTCACTACCCTACAAATTTCTGATGATTTCTCAATAGAGTCCACACTGGAGTTCAATTACCTTGGTGTGATTGTGATGGCTCCTGGAATAGGAATTATTTTCCTTGTATAAGAATAATGCAACTAACTCGTACGAATGAATTTTATTGACTACTTTTATAAAAAACTCACTTATATTGATTAATTCTTTATAACAATATGTAAGAATTGCTTATTTTGCTTATTTGCTGTTTCTATGGGGACCGTAAGTGACTGAACTCTACTTCCTGTAACTCGTGGCCATAGAAACAGCATAATACATATCGATTAGGTCATTAACCATATTATTCTTAAAACTATTTTATCACATTATATAATTTTATATTTTATAGTTTACCACTACATCTCCCTTGAAAAATAAAAGATTTTTCGTTATACAAAATGAAAATTCTGTTTCACTATAATTATTGAGGTGAAATATACTAAACTTTACTACTCGACTTATTACGAGAAATAAGGTTTTGTTCTGTTTTTATGAACAAGCACTTCCTTGCTCTTCCGGATAATCCTTACGTTTGGTGCTTCGTCATTTACCACTACATACGGTCCTTCATAGATACTAGACAGTTTATTTCCTACCTCACTTTTCACTAACACAAGATCGTCTTTTTTGTACGCCACTGGGTTTATATTTTTGTCATAAGTCTTTTTTCTTTCCACTTTACTAAAAACTAAATTATTTCGCGCATCTTCTTGAGCTTTTTGAAGTCTATATTTTAATTCTAGCGGGTAACTGTTATAATAATTATATAAAGGAAAACAATATTTTGCAAATTGCTAGGTATGTTACATATTTTACCAAATACTAATTCGAAAGGAGTATATTGGGTTTCTGTATGAACTGTTGTGTTGTATGCAAAACACCAGTATGGAACCCACGAACTCCATAACGAGCTATTGTTTTTGCACTGTATTCTTAAATCAGCACCAAGAGCTTTATGAGTATTTTCTAAAGAACCTATGCTTTCATGACGATACGCAGTTGATTGTAGCTTTTTAATTTCTAAGAGTTTACATGTTTCCGACATAGTTTCTGAAATAAATTCTGAACCTTGATCTGTGGCAATTTCTTTAGGTATACCGTATCTTAGAATAAAATTTTCGACAAAACTTCTAGCAACTGTAACAGAATCCTTTGATTTAATTGGATAGGCTTCAACAAATTTTGACAGTTCACACTGAATTGTTAAAATATACACAAAATCCTTAGTATCTTTATCTAAAGGTCCAACATTGCAATATCCAAATAAATTTCCATCCATCCAAATGCTGTATTAGCAGTAGAAGTAATGACCATCGGTTCTTTTATATTTTTACAATGTTTTTGTTTTTGACAACTGTCGCATTTTTCAACGTATTCTGTGACATCCTTATACATTCCAGGCCAAAAGTAATATTTCTTTATGTTATTTGTCATTCTACGAATGCCTGCATGACCGCTTGTTGGTAGTAGGTGAAAATCATTTAATATATATTTTATCGTATCTTTGTTACTTATTCGTTGTACTCCTTTTATTACACAAACACGTGGACCGGTCCAATTACTATTTCTCGCAATTGCATTTTTTATTTTATTCATATAAGCGACATTATCGTAATTTTTGAGGATAGCTATCTCATTAATATTTAATTCTTTACATAATGTAATTAAATCTCTCAACATTTCGACTCGCGTAAATGCTGATCGAGATTTCTGGAGAACATAAATACTAGATATTTCTGGTACATAACAAAAATAACCAAAGTTAGACATAAAAAATTTATGTTCAGTGTTTTTGTCTAATTTTTTATTGAAAACAAGTTCAATCATTTCATGAGGCTTTTTGAGAACTACAATATTGGGTTGATCAGATCCACTATTTATAGGAGTTGTCTCAGCTTTACTCGTATTTTCTTTTTTACTTTGAGCTCTCGTCAAAATGTTAACTATATTTCTATGCATATCTTTGAGTTCTTCTGAAGTGAGAATTATTCGAGATAATGCATCTGCAGTTACATTATCTTTCCCTTTAATATACTCTATCTGAAAGTCATATTCCTCCAATAGCAATCGAAATTTTGTTAAACGGCTTGACGGGCTGTTATGATTAAACAAATACACTAAAGGTCTCTGATCTGACAAAATTTTAAAGTGTTTTGAGAGCAAATAAGGCCTAAAATATTTTGCTGCCCATACAATGGCCAAAAGCTCTTTTTCTATGGTTGAATAATGTATTTCACTTTTATTTAGCGGGCGACTAATATATGCCACTGGTTTGTTATTACTATTTAAGAGCACCGCCCCTATTGCTACCCCTGAGGCATCTGTTTGTAATATAAATTGATTTTGGTCAGAGAAATCTGGATAATCTAATACTGGCGGACTTCTAAGCGAATGTTTAAAAATTTCAAATGATTTTTGACAGTCTTCCGTCCATAAAAATTGGGAATGTTTTCGAGTTAACTTATTTAATGGCAGTGCTGTCTCCGCGAATTTTGGAATACATTTTCTATAGTAATTGGCGAAGGCAACGAACCTTTTAACTTCTTCTGCATTTTTAGGTACAGGGTAATTCTCTAATACTCTTGTTTTATCTGGATCAGGTAGAATACCTTTAGATGATATCAAATGTCCTAAATACAATACTTCTTTTTGTAGGAAAACACATTTTAAAGGATTTAATTTCAAATTCACTTTCCTGAGCCTATTAAAGACATCTAACAAATTTTTATTATGCTGCTCCAAATTTCTACCGAGAACTATTATATCATCTAATATCATAACAAAAACATTTATTATAATTTAGACCTGACATAGCAACTGAGATCATCCGCGAAAAAGCACTTGGACGGATTTTTAGTCCCATAGGTAATTTTTTCATTTGGTGCTGTCCCTCATTGGTTGAAAATGCTGTGCAAGGCTTACTTTCTGGAGTTAATTCAATTTGGTAATACCCCTGGCTAAGATCAAGATGTGTAAAATAAATTGCGCCGGACAAAGAGTCTAAAATTTCGACAATATTAGGTAATGGAAATTTGTCATCCTTGATTTGTTCATTTAATTTTCTGTAATCTACCACTAATCTAGTCCTTTTTTCAGTACTATTTGGCAATGATTTCTTAGGAACTAATAAAACAGGCGAATTAAATTCACTGACAGCTTTTTCTATAATATCTTCCTTCAGCATTTTATGTATATGTTTATTTAACTCTGCTTTCTGGGCATGAGGTACCCGGTAAGGCTTTACATAAACTGGTACTGCGTTTTCCTTGAGATGAATCGTTTGCTTATACATATTTGTTATTGACAACTTATCTCCGGGTAGGTGAAATATATCGCTAAATTTAGCACATATATTTTCGATTGAAATTTGTTCTTCTAACTGCAAATGCTTAAAATCTAATTGTTTTAATAATGTTCTAATTCTCTTTGCTGTAACAGTAGCATTGAAAATCTCGCATTTATTATAATCATCAAGTTTGGGTATTTCTGGCGAAATATTTTTTAAAGTAACTTCATCTTCTCGAGTATTTAATATTTTTAATGGTATTTTCCCATTAACGGGTTTACATATAGCACCTGCTAAAAAAACTCCGCCACACAGTTCTTTCGGAAGAACTACACAGTTTTCCATAAAAGCAATAGGAAAGTATTGAATACTTTCGCATCTAGGGTATAAAGAAATGTTATTTTCATGTTTTGAATTTAATTGTATGGTTACTTCGCTGTTGTTATTTAATAAAGATAAATTATTTTTCTCGAAATTTATTATTGCTTTATATTTTTTGAGAAAACTTTGCCCTAATATACCATTATTCACACAAGGTAAATTTTTAAATACATAGAACTTCTGACCAAAATAATGATTATCAAATTTCAATTTTAAAACTACATATCCTTCGGAAGTCAAATTTCATCCTAAACCCTTAACAGTCAAATTCTCTTTATATATAGTGTCGTTAGCTGTTAGACAGTTATATTTTATTACACTTACGGTAGCACCGGTATCTATTATAAAGTTATAATTTCGTTCTTGTATGTAACAATTCACCCAGTTTAAACTTTCACAGGAATAAATTTCATTAATTGTCTCGAAAAAACTGGAAATTCTCGCTATTTTGTGAATTTACAGTTGAATTTGATGCATTGGCATCTTCCGAAATGAAAACTCGGTTACTGATCTGTCGGCCTTGATAACGTCCGCGGCCTTGTCGTAACGTGATATTGTTATTGCGGTGAGATTCCCGTTGGTGTATATTGTTGTTTTTATAATGATTGGAATGATTGAATCCTTTATTACCTCTAAAATTTGAATTACCATTATTTCTGTAATTGGCTCTGGTAGAAAATGACCTATTGGGATAATAGCGACCCCTTCTACCGCGATGGTATCCCCTTGTAAATGACATTACTTGCGGATTTTCAGAGTTTCTCTGTATATTTTCATCTAATGCTGATCTAATTGCGTCTTTTAAGGAGATAAAATTTCTAGCTGAAATAATAGTACTAAGTCTTTGATTTTTTAAGCCATCTGCAAATTGTTTGATCGCTAGTTTTTCATTAATAGGTTTTAGTATTCTAAATGCGTCATTGTTACCGTTAGCTTGCGAAATTGTCAAATCAACGAAAAGAGATTCTAGCTCTTTTCCAAAATCTTCGATTGATTTATCACCTTGTCTAGAACGCAAAATTCTTGATTGTAAGCAGTATCAGATTTTCTAGTCAATAGATGTGTTTTTATATCAGAAACTAAATCTATAACATTAACATAATTTTGAGATAGCCTAAGTTTAGCGCCCGCTGACAACCGTGTTTTTAAAACAAATGATACTAAATATTTTTTACCATTATCATCAAGCATTGATTCGTATAATTCAATTGCGTCAATTAATTGATTAGTTGTATTTTCATTATCATCCATTATAGGCAATAAATTTACGGCTACTTTTAAATCAAATGAAGCCATTTTGTGTCAAAACTATAGCTCGTATGGACAAACCTTAAAATTTCTGAATACAATCCATTAATTTTATGTGTGTTAGCTTTTATTATTGAGATGTCCTCTTCCGAGTATTCAAAATTTTTAATTTTGTCATTAATATCCAATAACATTGTCTCAAAATCAACATATATTTGCTTAGCTTCCCCAACTTATTTAAAATATCACCTTTTCTTCTTTCTGGTCCTATTTTAATTAAATACTTTCTTATTTCATGTAATTTTTCGTAAATTTCATTAAGTTTCGGCATAGTCATTTATATAAGATGTGAGGGAAGTTCGCAAATTAACCTTAATTGCAGTAATTGAAAAGTACATGTTAAATATATATAAAAAAATTTTTCTTTTACCAGTTACCCGTGCGTTCTTCTAGTGTTTAAAACTCACTGTTAGACTTGTGCACTTTCACACTTCCAGAGTTTGACACTTACGCGGCGGTTGTCTCTTTTAAACTATTTCTTGGCTCCTTGAAATCTCTTTTCTAATCTTATCCACCATTCTTCTTTTAACAAACCTGTACAACATAACTACCAAAATGCACACAACTGCAATGAAAGCAACAACTCCTAGGACTTTAACAACATAACATTGATTTGTGTTTTGGTTTGTCTGGTTTGTAACACCTCCACTGTTTCCAGCTTGGCTATTATAACTTCCTCCTTTACTTCCTTTGATTGATTAGTTCCACCCATAATTTTATTTGTGAAACTTTAATATTCTACTCGTACTTATTACAATCCCATTTCAGCTACAATACTTCACTAAACTTATTTCACAACACTCATGAAACTTAAAGGCAGGATCGCCATGTGATGGCTCCTGGAATAGGAATTATTTTCCTTGTATAACTCGTACGAATGAATTTTATTGACTACTTTTATAAAAAACTCACTTATATTGATTAATTCTTCATAACAATATGTAAGAATTGCTTATTTTGCTTATTTGCTGTTTCTATGGGGACCGTAAGTGACTGAACTCTACTTCCTGTAACTCGTGGCCATAGAAACAGCATAATACATATCGATTAGGTCATTAACCATATTATTCTTAAAACTATTTTATTACATTATATAATTTTATATTTTATAGTTTACCACTACATGATAATTGACAGCCATCTTAAGTGGAATAAGCATGTGGCACACGTTATCAAAAAACTATACTTCTTAATTCACAGACTGAAACACCTCAAATATATTCTAAATAAAACTCATCTGAAAACAGTATATCATGCATTAGTAGAATCGCATATATCATATGGCATAGTTGCTTGGGGAGCAGTCGGAAAAACCATACTCCATAATTTAATGATAGTTCAGAAAAAACTCATCAAAACCCTATTTTGTAAATCAAGCCGATTCTCTTCAGATCTTCTTTACTCTGAAACTGGGATCTTCGACCCAAGACAGCTATTTTTCCTGAACCTGAATGTTGAACAGCATAAGACTAAATCCACTTTGATAATAAATGAACACCAATATGATACAAGCCTGAAACATACCACTTACTTACCTACACCAGCTTCGAAATCTATTGGGCAGAAGAATTTTAAATTTTTAGGCCCAAAACTTTACGGCCGCCTTCCCCAACACATCTCAGAATTGAATAATATCTATCAATTCAAAAAAATATTGAAAGACTATATCAAATCAACTTCGCGAATTAACATACATGAAGAAATAGAGTGCCCCTTCTTGATAAAGTAACTACCTCAGTTGGAGAAAAGTGCTATTTTATTCAATGAATATACTATGATATGCTTATTATTTTCTGAGGTATATTGTTTTGTTTGTTTTTGTGTGGATGTGTTGTTCGTTTGGATGTCTGTGTGCATGGTGTATATTTCTTACTATAGGTGATAGTGAAATTTCAAGAAACATGTGCTCTTACCATGTTCTTTTACTTCTCATTTTTTATAATTACCATTAATTATTTATAACTGTTCATTTTAAATTTATTACGTATAGTATTTAATATATTTATAAGATATAGGGTATCTTTTCAACCTATTCAAGAATTAAGGGCCGAATTCATAGACGTCACTCACCCTCAATTTACACTCAATATCTACTCGAATCGACACTCATGCTCAATTTGGAATCCAGAAACAAGAAATACTCAAATCGACACTACAATTGTAGTGTATAAATGAGTTTATTTTGAGGGTAACTAGCTGGTCCCTACATTATCAACATAACCTCACATTTTTGTATTTGAAGCAATTAATAACGGCGTTTTTAAAGATTTTCAACATTGATTTTCAATTTATTTTCCATCCCCAACATGTGAGATTCTTCATCTTGCTTCTCTAGTCTTTTCAACCGGGCTATACGTGTTGTGCAGAGCATAATTATTGCTTATGAAGCCTCGTCGCTATCAATGACATCCTTTATTTCGATGTCTACACAATCTAAGATGTCATCGGTTGTATCATCATCAGGCGGTGCTTTAACAATTTCAACGCCAGTTGCCATTCTCTGTTGTTTTTCTTTTGATAGCTCCTTTTTCCTTCTGCATTTTATGTTCTCCTATACTTTTTGGAGTTGTTGTCAAATCAAACCCAATAAATAATACTTTTGTAAAAGATAAGCTATGGTAATACTGGATAGGAATGAACATTACTTATGTTTGTGTGATCCAGAAGAGAAATAAAATTTTGTAGTGATAACAGCCCACGTTTTCTTTTTTTCGAATGCATTCATTGAATCCGTTTTTTTACACTCAATAATATTTTTATATTGAGCCACTAACTCCGTTGAATATATTTTTTCATTTGGTGTTATATATTTCTTTTGTTCGCTCATAATGATTCAATAAAGGATGAAGTTTTTAATATAATCTTTAAGATATATCTATATTCGAAATAAATACATAAGGATGACACAAGGGGAATGATTAATATCAATTGTCAAATGTAGTTCAAGTGGTTCAAGTAAACCAAAAATTACAATGCTGCCAGCTCGAAACAGAAACTAGTGCACTACAATCTCTACTCACATGAGTTACTCAAACTACATGGTTTTTGAATTACAAAATTGAGGATGAGTTCCACTCACTCTCAAACGAGTCGCGATTTGAGTGTGAAAGGAGTGTAGTAGTAGTGTCGTTTCTGAATTCAGCCCTAAATTTCTTAAAGGTTTACCCATTTTATTGCAGGTGTTTTAGGTTATTTTATGTATTTATCCTATATTATTATTATTATCATTCCAAGTATGCACTTGCTCAGCACTTGCTGGTAATGTTCACCTATCCCGAGCGTGTGTAAACGCAAATGGGATTAGGCTCGGAAGTCACATATTTAGAAATTTACGGACTGTGTGACAGGTATTTAGGATGGCAGCCTTCTGCAGATCGATGTAAGTATTTTTGTGAAGACCCAGTTTGGTAAGGCTATCTTGTAGAGTTTTGGGAATTAGTCCCGTAGATGAAACGATGATCGGTACCACCTCTATTTTCTCTGCATGCCACATCTGTCTTACCTCAATTGCAAGATCGGTGTATTTTGCAATTTTCTCGTTGTATTTGTCCAGAATATTGTTATTATTGGGTACTGCAACATCCACCAGATAAACCGAGTTAGCTTTTTTATCCACAACTACAATATCAGGCCGGTTATTCGTCACCCGTCTATCGGTGATAATTGACCTATCGTAGTATAGTCTAAAATCAGCATTCTCTAGCACCGAATTCGGATGGTACTTGTAATATGGGGTGTAGGTGTTCACTAATCCAAATTTGTTGGCCAACTTCTGATGGATGATGTTGCAAAGTTGATTGTGCCTGCGTAGGTAATCAATGTTAGCTAAGGCTGAACATCCCGACGTGATGTGTTGTATAGTCTCTGTTGTTTGTTGGCACCTTCTGCACTTGTCCGTAGCGATGTTTGGATCTTTCATGACAAATTTCTTGTAATTGTTGGTATTAATTACTTGGTCTTGAATTGCCGTCATAAATCCTTCTGTTTCTGGAAATAATGTTCCATCAGATAGCCACTTATTTGATGCTTCCTTGTCGATATGAGGTTGATTGAGGTCGTGATGATGTCGACCATGAAGCGCTTTCTGAGCCCACTCCACCTGTTTGTCAGAATCGGTAACGATATCAAGTCTCATATCAGGGCTTACAAGATTTAAGGGGGAATAGTTTTTATCTGCTTTTGCGACCATCTCATGCAATTCAGATGTTTCAGCCTTGACAATGAAGAATTCTTGGAGTCTAGATATTTGTTTGTTATGTAAATTAACTATGTCCACTAGACCTCTCCCTCCCTCTCTTCTTGGTAGTGTTGTCCTGATAACTGATGATGTCGGATGGTGACATTTGTGTTTGGTCATCATGGTACGGGTTGTTCTTTGAATATCCTCCAGCTCTGTCTTTGTCCACTTCAGAATTCCAAATGAGTATGTCAGGATCGGTATGGCGTAGGTGTTAATTGCTTTTGCTAGATTTCCTGCGTTCAACTGGGATTTCAATAAAGTAGTTACCCTTTGAGTGAACTGGCTCCTAATTTTGATTTTTGCTTGCTTTTGGTCTAATAGCTTAGCTTGCTGAAATCCTAGATATTTGTAGGTCTCGCCATTCTGCATGGCAGTTATAATATTCCCATTGGGTAGTAACACATCTCCGTTAACGATTTTACCCTTCTCGATATTTAAGGTTTTGCACTTGTCTAATCCAAATCCCATTTGTATATCACTGGAGAATTTTTCAGTGATATTGAGTAAATGTTGAATTTGACGCTGGTTGGATGCGTATATTTTGATATCATCCATATATAGAAGGTGGGAAACAGTGCAGCTAGTGTTCCTGTTGGCTTTAAGTTTATTATTATTATTATCATTCCAAGTATGCACTTGCTCAGCACTTGCTGGTAATGTTCACCTATCCCGAGCGTGTGTAAACGCAAATGGGATTAGGCTCGGAAGTCACATATTTAGAAATTTACGGACAGTGTGACAGGTATTTAGGATGGCAGCCTTCTGCAGATCGATGTAAGTATTTTTGTGAAGACCCAGTTTGGTAAGGCTATCTTGTAGAGTTTTGGGAATTAGCCCCGTAGATGAAACGATGATCGGTACCACCTCTATTTTCTCTGCATGCCACATATGTCTTACCTCAACTGCAAGATCGGTGTATTTTGCAATTTTCTCGTTGTATTTGTCCAGAATATTGTTATTATTGGGTACTGCAACATCCACCAGATAAACCGAGTTAGCTTTTTTATCCACAACTACAATATCAGGCCGGTTATTCGTCACCCGTCTATCGGTGATAATTGACCTATCGTAGTATAGTCTAAAATCAGCATTCTCTAGCACCGAATTCGGATGGTACTTGTAATATGGGGTGTAGGTGTTCACTAATCCAAATTTGTTGGCCAACTTCTGATGGATGATGTTGCAAAGTTGATTGTGCCTGCGTAGGTAATCAATGTTAGCTAAGGCTGAACATCCCGACGTGATGTGTTGTATCGTCTCTGTTGTTTGTTGGCACCTTCTGCACTTGTCCGTAGCGATGTTTGGATCTTTCATGACAAATTTCTTGTAATTGTTGGTATTAATTACTTGGTCTTGAATTGCCGTCATAAATCCTTCTGTTTCTGGAAATAATGTTCCATCAGATAGCCACTTATTTGATGCTTCCTTGTCGATATGAGGTTGATTGAGGTCGTGATGATGTCGACCATGGAGCGCTTTCTGAGCCCACTCCACCTGTTTGTCAGAATCGGTAACGATTTCAAGTCTCATATCAGGGCTTACTAGATTTAAGGGGGAATAGTTTTTATCTGCTTTTGCGACCATCTCATGCAATTCAGATGTTTCAGCCTTGACAATGAAGAATTCTTGGAGTCTAGATATTTGTTTGTTATGTAAATTAACTATGTCCACTAGACCTCTCCCTCCCTCTCTTCTTGGTAGTGTTGTCCTGATAACTGATGATGTCGGATGGTGACATTTGTGTTTGGTCATCATGGTACGGGTGTTTCTTTGAATATCCTCCAGCTCTGTCTTTGTCCACTTCAGAATTCCAAATGAGTATGTCAGGATCGGTATATTATTATTATTATTATTATTATTATTATTATACAAACTAAAAATTTTAGTAATACGCGGATTCACTATAAACTGCACTTTTACCAAGTTCTTCTTTATGGAGACATCTTAAAAAAGGTTATATGACTAATATTTTCACGGGATATTAGACGTGTACTTGAAGTTGGATTCTCTTCGACATTCCAGCAAACACAATCCTTCCTCCTCCGTCAACTTGTAACTTCCATACTGCATAAAGCATGTTGATTGGAAAACACATTCGATGTGCTTGCTGGCTTGTAGTGCAACATAAGACATCTGCTAATACTTGAATTAGGGGAGCCACTTCCTCGGCTTTTCGGTCTTTAACTGCCTCTAGAATTTCGTCTATGCAGGGTATATGCGCCATTATGCGCTTACACTCACCTGTCCGACGGTCCCTATAACGATGGTCAGTTCTGATGTGAAGCAACAACGCGGTTCAAGACACCACACTGTGCGACATGGAAGAACGTTTCTCAGGTATTTCCTTCTGATTTGCCCATAGGAAACATTCTGTGTCCTAGTCTCAAATTATTCTGTCTCAGCGCATTTGCGGTGAAGAACTCAAGATATGGCATTGCTATACCGTACCAATTTCACTGGAACTGTTTCCAGTCTAAACACTGCTGCTAGTGCGTTACTAGTTTGGCCGAAACATTGGGGGAGAAACCGTAATGGTTTCAATACTGTGCTCGTGGAATGGGGCGAGGACGATTTGAGATTTGTCGGAGTAATTTAAGGTGGTCTATGATGAGTTGCTTGTTGCACCAAGTTTCCGTGGGATTTACATTTCCTTGTAATGTTTACTCCTTTTCAGTTGTTCAGCCATACGATTAAGATTTTTGTTTGCCGCGCACTCTATTTGCAATTGACTTTCAAGTGTTCTTGGTCCAAACTTTCTGTGTACTAAATTCGTTCCGTTGAATCACTTGGACTGACACGGTTTCACATACTTACGGGGGGGGGGGCGCACGGTTGAATATCTCTTGGCGATATTACCGTTCTCTGGTTTTCGCGTCCGTACAATCATAGACTATTGAACCATTTCTCCCATGTAGAATGGCGAAGATTAGCGTTAGGGTAGTCATGGTATTGTGGCGGTTGACCATTTTCTTCTCCTAGTTTTGGTTCTGTTCTATAAAATTTGAATTTAATGAGTTCCGATTCACTACGCACTTTTCTTATTCTATATGTGACGAAACATAAAAAAATTACGGTAAAAACGTAAAAAAATAAAATTCAATGATAATACCATTGCACATGCACTAATTAGCGTGCATGTATTCTGTTGTTTGGTACTTATAATCACATTACATAATTGTGAATATTTGCTTTTATAAGTCCCAATGTGGTGAAGTTCCTTGTTCAGTGGAAGAATTACGACCAATTATGGCTTTTTCAAGCGTTCTCTACTAAAGTGAGCCCTTAATGATTTTATGTCATTGAAAGACAAAAAAAAAGTGATTGCTTTCTGTAGCTCTACCTAGGTTACATCAACTTCTTAGGTTATGATGATGATAATTGACTAAAAAATCATGAGTACTGTATCTGCCTTCTTGTTGCCTTCCCCAGATTAAGAAATCCCCTTATTGTCAAATATCAATAGCTGACTTGAAAAAAAGATTGTTCCTGGCTTCCTAATTTATTTAATTCCACCTAACTAACTTATTTAAAACAATTGAGTTTGAAAAATTTCTGTGGTTTCCTGTAACCTTATTTATCTATGTAAAATCACCCCTTCTAGTTTTCTCTAAATAAGTAATTAAACAAAATTAAATTGACAAAAAATAGGTTGAGAAAATTGTTCTTTGCTTTTTGTTTTACATGCGATAAACCCCTTCTACATTTATTTAACAGGTCTGCTTCTCTTTGTATTATGTTTTACTTTACGTATAGTTCCTTTGCTAGAATTAATTTTCAAAATCTCTTACTCCGATTTTTTTCAGTTGATTTTCCTATGTACAAGGGAACTGCTGCGCCATTCAACCTATCTAGAGACAACTGACGAGAGACCCAAAATTTTTCGCTTGCTGGAACAGAAATTTTGTTATGCGCATGATCGTGACGTTCATTCACGCATGATTTCGCTTAGTTGGAACAAACCTATTATCACTGTGTCTGTCTGTGCTCCACCACAAAATTGAAATTTTTTGTTGGAATAATGTCCACTAAGAGAGTTCTTTTAGAATTGTCAAGACATTTGTGTCTTTCGTAATAATTCAACAATAGTGAACCTAGAGGAGAGTTTTCATGTCAAAATCTGGCATTACAGTTGATGTGAATGCATTTTCTATTCCACGAAATGCAACATCCCTATGGTCTATCACAACAGCTTGTTTATACCAGCTGCTAATGACGTTGTCGGAGATGGGATAGTTGGTGAGGTCGTATTTTCATGATTTATATCTACATTTACCATAAATCCACTTGCCCCAACTTCACAGTCTCTCACAAGAGACAAGTTCTAAAAGTTTAACAACAAAATATTAAAATAGTGTCAAACAATAAGAACTATTATGAATGCAACTTATTTTTGTAAAAACATGATATTCTTGGGAAAAATAAATAAATATCATTTTCATAGAACGTTAAAAAAAACTTACCGCTACAACAGATTCTTCTTTACATGCATCTATAAATATTTCTCTCTTGCCTATAGACGGAATCAATTCTTTCATTTCACTTGGTGTCTCTTGGCGATATCTTAGGTTACGTCGTTTTTTGGTTGTGAAAATTCATTAGGTGTTACGTTTACTAAATGCTCCAAATTGTCTTAATCAGGAATGCTTCCATGGCTACAAACAATCAGTTCAAAAATCATTATACTTTTTTCTCTAATTCCAATAGAATTCGAGATTAGGACATCCGAGACGATTCTAAATAACTTTTTCAAGTGATATTGATATTATGTGATGAATATATCTCCAGCATGTATGTAATGAATGAATAGGTAGTACGGGAGATAGCATTGTATTTTGTTTGGTCATTTTTTACCGAATGAATTTCATTTCAAAGATTTGTTTAAGGTTCAGATGTAACAAGCGTCAGTTGTAGAACTCGCAGTGGAGCTAAATTGTACAGCATGGAGAAGTCGTTGGAAAAAAAATATGCTCCGAGTTAACTTCTTCGTACCGAGCGAAAATTCATCAAATGATTGCCAATTCACTGTTCTCTCAATCTTAAAGAACTGTTTGATATAAAATTCATTCGATAGGTAGAATGACTGGAAAAAATGCATGCCCCCTCCTGTACTACCTATTAATTTTTTTAAATTTGCTACGCTACCTTACATTTTCAATTACTTAGGTAGGTTAAGTTGGGTAGGATCATAGCAACGTACCGTAACTGTGTGAAAAAGACATTACTTACGGCCAGTTTCACAATCGGTGGTAAACTCCTAGGGTCAAGTAACCTTGACCAAAACTTTAACCCATACTTTAACCAGGGACATGTTTCACAATCATTATTTATCTGCAGGTCAGTTAACCATGACTGTTCATTAATTTTTGTTGCGTTGCTATGGAATCCAACACTGATTTTCATGTTACATGTCAATTGAAACTGACAAATTTTTGAATAAAAAAGTGCTTCAAATAAATTTAATTATGGAAACACAAATAAGTAAGAGATGTTCTAACTTTTCTAAAGAAGAGGTGCATCTATTGGTTCCTTTAGTGAGTAAATATAAGGACATAATAGAGTCTAAAGAAACCAATGCGGTGACCTGGAAGAAAAAAAATGAAAAATGGATGCAAATTGAAAAGGAATTCAATGCCAATTCTGGCCTCAATGGTGCAGATCCATGAAAATGTTGAAAGAAAAATATTTGAATTTAAAAAAAAAATCAAAAGAAAAACTTCACAAAATAAAGTAAACACGAACCAAACTGGTGGGGGTCCATGTATTGAAAAAACATTAACAGATGTTGATGAATCTATCTCAGATTCATTGGGACAAACAATTACAGGCCTTCCAAGTTTTTTTGATAGTGATAGAGGTAGTGATTTTGTTGAATAATATCTTATATGTTATACAATATAAGCAAAGTTGGGATTGCAAAAGTTACATTTGTTTTAGATACGTCAGCTGGTCAAGAGCAAAATGGAACAGAAATATTCATAATTAATGACAGTCCAGAAAACATCCCAGAGACGGAAGGTAAAATGAATATTCCTGATATCTAGAAAACATTATGACAAAACATATACATATAAGGAAATTTTAACTTAATTTTTCCTAGTCTCAGAAAATACTGCCAGTGGGAGTGGCGACCGGGAAAAATACTGCCCAAAAGACCTTTTAAAACCAGTATATCCAAAGTTAGCTGGTAAGAATTTTAATGTAGGTTATAAGAAAGCCAATTAAATGAAAGTACTGCTCACTTAAAGCTAAAGCTAAGAAAATTCATAGGTTGATTGGCTTAAATTGGGTTAATAAGATTTAATAGGCTTTTGTAGAAAGGTGATATTCTACTTAGTGACTACCTATAAAATGCTAATTTTTAGTAAGCAACAGAAAAGCTGTTTTAAAAACAAGGAATGCTGTCACAAAGGAATGTAATTCTATAAATAGAGAATTAATACAAAAGAAATTGGAATTTGTCAGGCATCAGCAACAAAAGTTTGATGAGGAACACAAGCTAAAAATTTCATCTTCATTTCATCTGTAGATTTTTATCCTTTACTTCTAAATCTTTATTCAAACTCAATTTAGAAATACAACTTCTGAAAAAGAAAATGGATTTAAAAGATAAACAGTTGCAACTTCTTAATGAAGAACAAGCCTTTTAGTTGACTCTGTTAAATGTTTAATATGTATTTATAATGTTTTAAAACATCGTTTTTTTATTTTTTGTTATATTGATGTAATTATGTTGTGGGTTTCCATTTTTCAGTAATAAATGTTTTAATATGACTTTTTTTCCTAAAATCATTACAAAAATTGGTACCAAATGAACAGGAAATAGGTTAAGTAATTTTTTATTTAAAAGCAGAAAAGACAAAAAGTGTTGTAGATAATTTTGAATGGGATTATATCTTCTCCTGTTGTCTGGATTGAACCTGTTTTGAACTATTTTTTGCTACACGAGTCTACAGTATTAATTTAAAATTTCGAAGCAGGTGATTTCTACTGCGCATGTGCATTAAGAAGTGACAGGTCTACCATATAGAAAAAGAGTTTCTTATACCACTTGATGGTTTTTCTTGCACTTTCGGTGGAGCTTAACATCATGTCAGACCTATCTATGGCACCCATATTTGCGTTGTAGTCCACGACAACCGCTGGATTTTTCATAAGTTCTTTTGTCTTGAAATCTACTTTACCCAATGAAACCATATGGTCATCTTGCATATTAGTTAGCATAACAACGTCGCGTGTATCTTTCCATTTAACTGCTAGCAAGTGATTACATGACATCGAGACAGTTTCGCCTTTATTTAATTTTTGCGTCAAATTTTGCATCCCTTTACGGTTGGCACGAACCGTTCCACATGAATTTGTTTTTTGTTCATGTAGATATGTTGATAAAGTAGGACATGTATACCAGTTATCCGTTCTTTTTTTTAATTTCTTGGAATTTCAAGGAACATACAGAAGATAACCAGTTATCCGTGTACAGTGCATGACCTTTATGTAGTTATGGCTTCATAAGAGTTGCCACCACTGAACAAGATAATCCTAGGTCTTGGAACAGTTCCATTTCTTTAGCTTTACCCGTTTCACAGTCGCACAGAAGAAAGAGTTTTATCTCAAATCGGTGGCGTTTGGATTTAATGTATTGTTTAAATCTAAAACGTCCCATGAAAAGGACTTAACTTTCATCTATGGCATGGTTTAGTAATGGATAGAAATATTCTTGAAATAGTGCTGTCATCTTGTGGAACACGGGTAGCAGTTTATGGAAAGAATCGCCTTCTTTTTGATTGGCATTGTCTGAGAAGTGTAACATACCAAGTATGGCTTGGAAGCGATTCCTTGGCATCAGTTGGGTAAATATTGGCGTGTGCAGCAGGGCATTTGTTGACCAATTGAGAGACACTCAATTTGCTTTTTCCATGGCGCCCTGTTAGCAACATAAGGCCCAAAAATACGTAAAATTAGCACACATCTTAGCTTAGCTTTCCATTTTGATTTTTTGGTCGCATAAATATTGGAAGCATATTTGTTAGTTTCAGATATAATTTCCCTTGCCACTTCTAAATTTACAAATAAAAGAAAATAAGCTAACGCATTATTCTTATTTTCTATGTCGGTGAAAGTCCGTTCACGGTGTTATGGAGTCTTGATTTTTGGCTACTTATTTATACCCTGTTACGTACTTGATTGTGGTAGACTGTACTTTGGGTTCAAAAAAAATAAAAATGCAACAATATGATAAAAGGTTGGTTTAATATAATAAATTATTTGGGTGTGGCTGGATGAATACAACAAAAATCAAACTGACACTGTTTAAAGTAGCTAAAAACTCCCTGGAAGTAGTTCCTATGTACCTGTGGTGAAGTCTGAAGTTGACCTCGTGTTTCTCTAATAGGTTATGGCTGACTATCATGAAAGTTGGAAATTATCCACTCGAACCTTGGGGGTGAGTGGATACAAACTATTCTAAATCAATACCTTGGGATGCATACGTTGGTTTACAATCTCTAATGACCATATAATGCTATTGTTAATACCTAATCTACCATAAAAATTATCTTCCACACAGGGTATGTACAAAAAAAAAGGAAAGATTGAACGGAAAAAATGCAGTTTATAGTGAATCGTCATAAAAAACAAAAATTATTTTTTTCTTAAGTAAACAAGCCTACCAAACACAAAAATGGAAAAAAATCCCGGCGGTCTCATGAAATTTACCCCCACCCCAAAAAAATATTTTTCTATATTTGCGTAATAAAACCACTAATTGAAAATTAAATGTTCCTTCTACAAAAAATATGGATATAATTAATTAACAAAAAACCACCCTTTTTTTGTTTTGGATAGTATATTTTCGAAAATGTCATGACTCTATTCGAAATCATTTTATACAAAAACAAATCAAGCCAGTCAATTTTCGTCACAAAAAATCCCTCCATACACATTCTCAGCATTTTTAATAGGTAATTTTAAAAAACCCCGTATGAGCTGTTCGTAAAATCACATATCAAATTATATTATTGAACACATGCTGTTGCCTTTTGAATTGAATTCAAAAATAAATAATCACTTATTTAGTCCTATATCATTAAAACACACCTGTTCATTTTGTTTATTTATTAAAATACTATCAAATCTATCTGGAGCTGGCCGCTTTCCGTCGCTTGACTGGAATAAAATACAAGGTTTTTTGTTTCCTTTAACTGCTCCGATCTGTTTTTGATTCTGTTTTGTAGTTGAACTGCGAGTTGCGATAACAAAGACAAAGCACAGAATAACTAAAAGAGGGAAGGGAAAAGGAGTAGTCGTAGTCAGTGTGTAGGTTTTTCTCAATACATAGTGATGCCCGTTATTTCTTGGTTTGAATTTCAGGATACAGGCGCGCCTTAGGCAGGGGGCGAAGTGGAACCTATCAGATAGGAGCATCTCACCCAAACTGACTCCTCTTGGTACTGAGGTGTTTCCTCCCATGCCACTTGGTAAGACCTTTTTATATCTCTTCTGCAGTTAGATTTCGCACAAAGGTATGGATGCGATCCAACATGTGTGTGGTAGGATCGATAAGAGCTCCAACCATCCATCGTAGCTTGTCCCTCCTCAACAAAATGACGGATCATGCTCCATCCCGCAGCCAACTTCACTTGATACTGACCTTCCCTCTCTTTTAATCTGCGTTCTGCCTCGAGGAGTTCACTAGCCCCAACCAGGTTAACCTCCCGCATTATTCTTCTATATGCCAACTTAGATTGAGTCTCTTGAGTTCTCAGACCTTCAACAAATGCATACAAAGTCATCTGTGAGATTTTTAGCTGTGACTTTCCCCAGTTCAGGATACTCTCGCATGGAGATGAGGTTCTAGATCTTTCTGTCATCCTCATGAGGCTATGCAAGGGACTGGATGTCGGGCTCTTTAGAGTGATATGAGATGTTGCATTGCTCAGACCTCCTATTTTCTATGTTCGGGTCGGGTGTACATCGTCCACGTGTCGTATGTTGATCCATCCTTCTTCTATTTTATTATCTTATTTCAACACCAAGTCGGCATTAATAAGGCTGGGCCCTTGATAGAGATGCTCTATCCATTTCTGTAGGTCAAGATAAATGTCGCACTCGTCTGCAGTACATGCTAAAGGACCTTGGGTGATGGTGATGGCAGGGTCTCTGTCTCTCCAGCAGGGATAACTCTCATCTGACAAGGTTCCTAGCTTTTGATGAATGCCAACGTATGCTTCGCCCCCTCTGTCATTCAGGGGTACGACGCTAATCAAAGATTCGTTTAGGCTATTCTTGATGTAATTCGTAACCAATAAGCTGATGTACACCTTGTGTTGATAAAGTGTCGGGTTGCTGAGGTACTAGTCACCCCCTCTAGATGTTGACCCCATCCTCTGTAACGTAGATCATAAGCAAGTTCAGTGGTGCATGAGCAATGTATGATCTGTTGTAGGCCTAACTCCCCCTTGCTGTTCTTGGACCTGTCGGAGTTTACGTCTTCTATTTTGTTCATCCAGAGAAGTAACTCGCTCTCGTTGGCCCACATCCTAAATGCAAGTTTCTGGATTGATCTGGTGTTGCTGTACTTCCCAATGTACTTCTCTTGTATTCCCATATTTGAGAGTGTGTACAGTTTGTTGAGCAAGCGAGGGTTGACAGGCCTGATCGTTGATAACGTGGCTATCAAGTTGGCCTTTTCCTCTTCCACTTTGTGGGTGAATAATTCCTTTATCATGACAGATTCAGCTTGCAGGGGGGTTCTGATGGGTAGGTATTGGGGGTCTTTTATTAACGTCTCCCAGTCTGGGCTTGTCAGCTCTAATGTCATTCATCGCGGTAGGTGCTTCCTAAGGTCAGGGTAAGTGACAGCTGTTTTTACAATTTGAAGACTAGCAGTCAGTGGATCTTGAACAGCTCTAGTGCAGAAAGAGGCGAACAAAACTACAGGTAGTCCTCCTACATAGCGGGAGACCAAAAGGCACGCAGAAGTACAGGAGTCGTCCGTTGTCCGGAGCCAAGTGTAGCGCTTCCTTATCAAGTATGCAGCTTCTAGATATGTACACCAGTATGCGGGCTGAGGGTGCGTGTCCTTTGATGCTGCGGATGCACCGGTTGAATAGAGACTGGTCAAGTCGCCTGCTAGGGTAGGCAAGGTTTGATTGACCTCACTGGAGAGGCGACTGATTCTCTTTATGGCCGAGCTAACACCAGATCCTTTGTAGTAGTACTTTCTTGAGTATTCAAAGAGGTTCTTCCTCTTCCTCTTTGATGGGCAAGCCACACAACTCCGACATCTCGACTAGTTTTTTTGACAAATCTGTCCACGTATTGTTATTCATTTAGATTAAGCTTTAGAAGGCGAGGCAAGGATGGTATGCGTGATAGAATAACTTGATTATCGCCCTGACCAATGAGGGACGCTGATGTGCCGCATTCTTCTGCGACCAGGTTGATTAGGTAGTTGAACTATTATAGAAAATAACAAGAAATGGACACAACCTCTTTGGGTATCTCGATACCACTAGCTGTTAATAGTTCTAAAGTTTTTTCAGTCTGAAGACTCTTGATTACTCGGACTTTGTTTTTATTACAATCGTTATCTGCTACCACCAGTGCCCTTGCTAAACATAAATTGTCTTGATTATTTATTGTGATAACACCTTTGCGGCTGGTACATTCTGTGTCAAAATTATTGTATTTATTGCTACGCTTCTTGCCTTTGGGCATTTTTACAGTTGTCGCTCCAAGACTAAACGTTTCGGTATCAAAAGCTGATGAATTAGATTGATACACTTCCGAAATCATATCCCATATATCTTCAAACTTTATTTGTGAAGCCATTCGGAAAGTTATCCAACCATCACCTCGATTAAATTGTTTTGAGCAAAAAGTAAACCCGATCTGATCACTTGACTCTGTTCCTTCTGTTACTTTATGAACTATATCTTCAAGCCCTTCTTTGATCCATTCTATTGTTGTTATTTAAGTATGTCAGCCCTTCTTAATTCTTGGATTACTTCTTTAAACTCATCATCTTCAGCTTCTAATTGTTTCAATCGTTCAACGAGTACATTGGGGTCAGTCCAATTTTCGAGATGTTCTTCTTGATCACGCTCGGTTCTTTTAAGTGAATTGTATTTTTCACGAACAGCTCTTACGAGTTTTAAAACGTGTTGTTCGTGTGACGTCATGATATTAAATGAAAAAAGTAGAAGCATTCCCTGCTTATAGCTGCAGTAAATACAGTGTTTGGCGTTCCGGAGATACGTCGGACGCGTGTCAGAGGGTTGTCAGAAGCATGAGAGATACGAATGAACCCGAGGGGTCCCAGAGGTTTATCAGAGATGCGTCAGAGGGTTGTCATGAATACGTCAGAATGGTGTCAGATGTGTATCAGAGATACGTCAGAATGGTGTCAGAGGTGTATCAGAGATACGTCAGAGGTTGCCAGAAGCATATAAGAGATACGTCATGAATACGACAGAATGGTAACAGAGATACGTCAGAGGGTTGTCAGAAGCGTGTAAGAGATACTTCATGAATATTTCAGAATGGTGTCAGAGGTGTATCAAAGATATGTCATGGATACGTCAGAAAGGTGTATCAGAGATACGTCAGAGGATGGTCAGAAGCATATAAGAGATACATTCCCGTGAGGAATGGTGAGTTTGTATGAAGGAAGAACATATCCTCGCGAGGAACAGTCCCTTTTGTTAGACAAATAACTAAGCATTGAAATCTGAAAATATATGCGAACTATCTCACTTCATTGTCAAAAAACTAAAAATCATGCTTTAAGGCTCCGTTATTAGCCACCACGGTAAAATAATGAACCTTAGCTTCCACTGAAAACCACAAGATGGGGAGAGGATGTTGTTTTATCCCAAATTTGAATCATATATTCTTGGAACAGGTAATTTAGTTGACCAAATAAGTGGTTAATGGTTGATTACTATTATAATCTTGAATAAATACTTGTTCAACCATGTACCGGACAAATAAACACGTGTCGCTCCCCACTTCCCATGCCAGTTTGTATCATTCGATACAATACCGAGTGATAAATTTTTCGAGATGTTATAGTTTTCGATATAATTTATATTTCCTATCAGATCTGTTAACCAGAGCGGTGTCAGAGATAACGATGCAACGAGGGTAAATATTACCTGATTTGTTGTTGATATTTACGTTCTTGTTTATATACACAAAAGTGAAAATCTCACGGAAACGCTATTAGCAAATGCTTGAAATTGTGTTGTGACATTTAAATTTTAGTGTTAGTGTTTATATTGGATTATTTTATGTTTTTACAGTTTATTTTTGTATTTTCTATGTATCCTTGTATATTTTCTGAATAAATGATAAAGAAACATTTTTTTTCAATTCTAGCGATTAGGTAGGTACTACTATACCACCTTGGCAAGTTTTCACAAAGAACGTGCCATTGAATATGAACGTTTTTAATTTAAATTCTAACAATAAAATTTTTTCTACTAGCGTGCAGACAGTAAATTTGTTAAGTTTTTGGGTAGTATACTGTTATTTGAACAATTAAAATATATATTTGTATGATTGTAGTTTACCAAATAACTGAGAAATTTATAAATTTATTATAATTCTGATATAATTTTTGATAAAAAACACTTATAGGTATATACATAATTTTTTAATGGCCCTGGTATAAGCCTCGTCAAATGAATGACAAATAATAATAATTAATTTGTTGATATGTATTTAACAATAAATGTTCCTTAATTTATGCTAACTTTTGGGATATTTTGCGCATGCCTTTAAAAAAAATACTGTTCCTAACACGTGTGTAAAGTGACATCCGCACGAGATTGCTATATATTTAGCGTGCAATTAATAGCGTGCGGAAAAGTATCACTTTCCGCTCTAACTACTATTGTAACTACTGATCTGAAGTAAATTGCTGGCGGCCGGCAACTAGCTTATGGGTGGCCGTTCAATCAGTACATCGAATACTACAATATACTAAAAATTCAGACAATTTCACCGAGAACCATTTTACCTATAAAAAGTGCGTGGTCCTTTAAATAATGATTCAATATGATATTTTCCTATTTTTAATCCAGTAATAATATCACCAAGTAGATATGTATTATTACCAATAACTTCAACTATTTTATATAGTCCTTTGTATGGATATATGAATTTTGCACATTTATTATTCATTTTGATACTCTATGTGCTTTTACTATAACTAAATCATTTTCTTTGAATCGAATATGTTTTCTTATCCTTTTATTTTGTCTCATCATATATTTTTGTGTATATATTTTTTTATTTTTTCTGTATAGTCACGATATCTTTAATATTCAGACAAATTTTGTCTCTCGTAAATACTGGGCAGAAAATTAGTGAATTACGTCTTCAACGCAAATCATATAAATCTCAGTATCATTTATTGTTTCTAATGCATTAGTGTACCGTTACATAATAACTCCCGATTCACACGCTACTTCATAAATTTGTTTGTAGAATCTCGTAGGATTGTTGCTATAGAAGAAAACGTCTAGCATTAACCTCTTCTTGATATTATTATCGTGTACTTTGGTAACTTGTATTTAAACAAGCGAAAGAGCATATGCATGTTGTATCTATGTACGTTCTATAAACATAGATAATACTATCGAGAGCCATTTATTATGCGCTAAGTCTCGAGTAAGTCCGCTAAAATCCCTCTCTTTGCCTCGTCTAGAACTCTTAGGAGCAGTATTATTGACCAAACTTATCTTAAAAAGTAAAGAAACTTTAAATATTCATGTAGATCAAACGTTTTGGTGGTCAGATTCCACAATTGTGCTTTCCTGGATATCAGCTGAACCCAGATGTTGGAAAACATTTGTGGCTAACAGGGTTGCTGAAATTCAACGACTAACGCATATTGAATATTGGAATTATATTCCATCAGAACAAAATCCTGCTGATATAATCTCCCGTGGAGCCAGTATAGGGCTTTTGCTCAGTTCTAATTTGTGGCTTCATGGACCCAGCTTCTTGAGGGAATACAATGATTGGCCTCATAATTCAAATATTTGTAACTTTTCACTATCAAATAATAATAATATTCCCGAATTCAAACTACAAAAGGGAGTGTCATATGTAGCACAAATCGACTTGAATTTAGATATTCTTGAGCAATTTTCGAGCCTAAATAAATTACTTAGGGTTTTGACGTACTGCTTAAGATTTTTTAACAATCTCAAGGTTTCAAAGGATCATCGAAAACATGGAAAACCAAGTTCCTCTGAAATCCAGCAAACAGAGTTATTTTTAGTGAAGTTGGTTCAACTTCAATGCTTTTCATCAGAACTTTACGAGCTTAAGCAGAAAAATAATATTTCTATTAGGAGCAAACTCAAGTCTTTGTCGCCTTTCATTGACGAGCATGGTATCATACGGATCGGAGATAGATTAAAACTCTCAAGCTTTCCGTACGACGTAAAACATCCCATTCTTCTTCCTGCTAAACATGTCTTTACGCAGCTTATCATTGATTGTGAACATAAACGTACACTGCATTCTGGTCTTCATGGTACGCTATCGCACGTCAGGCAGAGATATTGGCCGCTCAATGGCAAACAAGTTGTGAAATCGTACATTAGAAAATGTGTAATTTGCTTTAAGACCAAACCAAAAATAATTTTCCCAAAAATGGGTGATTTACCCAAGCTTCGTATTACTCCTTCCCGTCCATTTTTATCGGTTGCTGTGGACTACGCAGGTCCATTTGAATTGAGAGATAGCAAATCTAGGTCAAACAAAGTGATCAAAGGTTATGTATGCATTTTTGTTTGTTTTGTGACTAAAGCTCTTCACATTGAAGTAATCTGCGACCTGACGAGTGATGGTTTTTTAAGCTTATTTAAGAGGTTTGTTTCAAGAAGAGGGTTTTGCACACGTATCTACAGCGATAATGCTACGAATTTTGTAGGTTCAAAAAATGAATTAATCTCAATCCAAAGGTTAACTGAATCTGGTAATTTCCAAAATTATTTAACGTCGTCTAATATAGAATAGCGATTCATGCCCGCGAAGTCTCCACATTTTGGTGGGCTTCATGAGGCCGCGGTAAAATCTTGGAAACATAATTTAAAACGTATTTTAAATAATTTTCGCCCACATTACGAAGAGTTTTATACTCTAACCACTCAAATTGAGGCAATTTTAAACTCAAGACCGCTTGTCCCTTTGTCATCCGATCCCAACGACCTACAAGCGATCACTCCGGCTTATTTTTTGATTGGTCAAGAGCTCACGGCCTTACCTGAGAGAAATTTATTAGAAGATTAGGTCAATATCGTAAGAAGATACCGACATCTTCAGCTTATGGGACAACACTATTGGTCACGCTGGAGTAAGGAGTATATTCATTATCTTCAGCAACGAACGAAGTGGCAATCTGATAGCAATGCTGCTGGGATTGATATTGGAGCATTAGTTCTAGTTAAAGAAGATCACGTCCCTCCGATGTGCTGGCCTTTGGGTAGAATATTGGAGCTTCACCCAGGAAGGGACGGTGTTATTCGTGTGGTATCATTAAAAATGAGAAATGGCACATTCAAGAGAGCAGTTACAAAGATTGCCGTGCTGCCAATTGACTAAAGTGGAATGAATATTGTCCATGTTTAGATATTATATTAACGATAATTTGTAAAATTTAATTAAGTGGTTATTTTTGAAATTCTAAGCCTAGTCTTTCAAGGGGGCCGAATATGGTTTCATTATTAGTTTTAGAGAATTATAATCATGTATGTAATGCGGCTGTCAGATTGACAATACTAATTTTGCTGCTTGTCTAACGCATATAATTTTTAAAATATATATTTAGTTAAATATTCACAAGTGGTGTTTCTTTCACTCAATTAAGAGGAAAACCCCAACATATAAATGTTTTTTTTTTCTTGATGGGTAATTGGGGGGAGGGATATCGATTTTCTTAAGTTGGACGGGCCTGTCCCTGTTGGAGCAGATGGATCTCCCCTTACTCTCTTGTAGTCCTCAAGGATGTCTATAAAGTATCTCCCTCTTTGGAGAGGGCCCATGTCTATATATTGACTCTCACCCACCGCATACCCAGCCAATTTTGAGCGATGTTCTAGATAGGATGTCACCCAATTGGACAACTCTTGCGCCTTCTCCGACATGTCCATATAATAATGGTCGGAAAGATTGACTTTCTTAAAAAATGATTTGCACTAATGAAATCATAGTACATCCCTAGGTATCTGCTATGAGGGTAAAGGTTTGAGTTCCAAAATTCGGTCCATGCGCTGACTCCCACACAGCCACTAAATGTCCTTATTCTATTTTTGATCCACCCCTCTGCATTTATTTGGTTTACCGACTTCACAATGGTGAGCAACACCACATCAGCCATGACCATTACCCCGTCTGGATTTTTTTGTAGGTCGACCCATTTATCTTCTCCCTTTAATAAAGCTTTAAGACTTGAATAATGATGGCTGTTCAGCTCTTTGATCTCTGTATCGTCCAATTGTAAATACTCTAGAGTTATTCCAGCTGAGGTCAGAGCATCTTGGAGATCTTTATCCTGTTTTATGTGTATTGGATTACCGAAAAGACACAGTAATCCAATGAGAGCTCTCACCAGCTTCATTGGTGTTATATTGTCCTCATCATTATACGTTGGGAAGTCGTAAAAGTGTGATAAATGATAAATCCCCAATCGGGACCATAGGTGTTTCACTTCGATAAATTGAGATTCTAGAACATAAAGCTCCAGTTTTTCATTGTCCCAAGTGTTAGGTTTTATAATGTCTTTAGCCACTTTATTGGAATAGGTTCTGCTGTTTGAAATTAGACTTAAAGTCCCTAAATCTATCCTTTGGGATTTCTTGTCTGTCATCATGAATCTCCAAAGAATATTATTATTAATTAACTGAATAAAAAAATGTGATTAAATGAAATAACAACAATCAACAAATTATACAAGTTCCTTCAACTCGTCAACAATTAATAACTATGAAACTTATCATAGTGGGAAGCTGAATTTTTGGGAAATTGTTGAGTGGAGAATAATAGATATATTAAACAATAATAAAGGAATTTCACCGGGTTAATCGTGAATTACAGGGTGATTTCTGAAACTTTGATAATTTGTCATTTTTATCATCGAAAATTTCCATGATCACCCTATATATCCCAACGGAATCATGTTTATACGGTATCAGCTATCTTCGGGGGATGATAATTCACTTGAATATACAGGATGTGTACCAAAGAACCAGCCATGTATTTCCCCAATTTTTAAAATCACCCTGTACGAAATGTATGAATTGTGATAAATGATGGAATAGAAATAGTATATTGCATGCCAAATTAATTTCAACAATATTTCATTTTAACATCGAATTTTGAGACATTACTAAAATGTTTTTATTTGTACTCTGTATATAATGATATAATCTGCATCTTCTTAATGATATCTACTAATATGAAGGTACGTTAATGATAAAAGCGAAAAAAATGCAGTTGATACTTTCAAATCCCGAAAAAATAATTAAATAAAATTTACTGATTATCAACTTCAACACCCTGTATTTCAATATCTATCCATCAACGAACTTTGCGACTCTGCACGTTCAGTCAGTACATCGAATACTACAATATACTAAAAATTCAGACAATTTCACCGAGAACCATTTTACCTATAAAAAGTGCAGGGTCCTTTAAATAATGATTCAATATGATATTTTCCTATTTCTAATCCAGTAATAATATCATCAAGTAGATATGTATTATTACCAATAACTTCAACTATTTTATATAGTCCTTTGTATGGATATATGAATTTTGCACATTTATTATTCATTTTGATACTCTATGTGCTTTTACTATAACTAAATCATTTTCTTTGAATCGAATATGTTTTCTTATCCTTTTATTTTGTCTCATCATATATTTTTGTGTATATTTTTTTTATTTTTTCTGTATAGTCACGATATCTTTAATATTCAGACAAATTTTGTCTCTCGTAAATACTGGGCAGAAAATTAGTGAATTACGTCTTCAACGCAAATCATATAAATCTTAGTATCATTTATTGTTTCTAATGCATTAGTGTACCGTTACATAATAACTCAGGATTCACACGCTACTTCATAAATTTGTTTGTGGCGACAAAACAACGTTTGGAATTAAAGGAAAATCCTCGGGAGGTGTAACCTTGGATAAAGGTAATGGGTAATTGGGGAGAGGGATATCAATTTTCTCAAGTTGGACGGGCCTGTCCCTGTTGGAGCAGATGGATCTCCCCTTACTCTCTTGTAGTCCTCAAGGATGTCTATAAAGTATCTCTCCTTTTGGAGAGGGCCCATGTCTATATATTGACTCTCACCCACCGCATAACCAGCCAATTTTGAGCAATGTTCTAGATAGGATGTCACCCAATTGGACAACTCTTCCGCCTTCTCCGACATGTCCATATAATAATGGTCGAATGACGGATTTTCGAACCTGGCGCATGTAGTGGCAACGATGGATGCATTTCGGAAGTTTTGTCTATTAAGAGCTGAGGTATGATCCCTGTCATGCAGAATTTTCATGAATAGAACATCGTTAGTGTTCTCCATCTGAAATCTGGCAATAACTCTCTCAAAAAGATCTTTGGTATCCCTTAACGGGTGGAGGGATAATAATTCAGGATATCTCCCGATAAGGTATGTATCAATCAATACTAAGTGGTGCATCTCAGCCCCCCGCATTAGCTGTATTATGTCTCTACATACTATAGTGACAGGGGTATCATTAGTGCTCTTCGCCATCGAATTTAAGATGAGAAAGATTGACTTTCTTAAATAATGATTTGCACTAATGAAATCATAGCACATCCCTAGGTATCTGCTATGAGGGTAAAGGTTTGAGTTCCAAAATTCGGTCCATGCGCTTACTCCCACACAGCCACTAAATGTCCTTATTCTATTTTTGATCCACCCCTCTGCATTTATTTGGTTTACCGACTTCACAATGGTGAGCAACACCACAGTAGCCATGACCATTACCCCGTCTGGATTTTTTTGTAGGTCGACCCATTTATCTTCTCCCTTTAATAAAGCTTTAAGACTTGAATAATGATGGCTGTTCAGCTCTTTGATCTCTGTATCGTCCAATTGTAAATACTCTAGAGTTATTCCAGCTGAGGTCAGAGCATCTTGGAGATCTTTATCCTGTTTTATGTGTATTGGATTACCAAAAAGACACAGTAATCCAATGAGAGCTCTCACCAGCTTCATTGGTGTTATATTGTCCTCATCATTATGCGTTGGGAAGTCGTAAAAGTGTGATAAATGATAAATCCCCCATCGGGACCATAGGTGTTCCACTCCGATAAATTGAGATTCTAGAACATGAAGCTCCAGTTTTTCATTGTCCCAAGTGTTAGGTTTCATAATGTCTTTAGCCACTTTATTGGAATAGGTTCTGCTGTTTGAAATTAGACTTAAAGTCCCTAAATCTATCCTTTGGGATTTCTTGTCTGTCATCATGAATCTCCAAAGAATATTATTATTAATTAACTGAATGAAAAAATGTGATTAAATGAAATAACAACAATCAACAAATTATACAAGTTCCTTCAACTCGTCAACAATTAATAACTATGAAACTTATCATAGTAGGAAGCTGAATTTTTGGGAAATTGTTGAGTGAAGAATAATAGATATATTAAACAATAATAAAGGAATTTCACCGGGTTAATCGTGAATTACTTTGATAATTTGTCATTTTTATCATGGAAAATTTCCATGATCACCCTATATATCCCAACGAAATCATGTTTATACGGTATCAGCTATCTTCGGGGGATGATAATTCACTCGAATATACAGGATGTGTACGAAAGAACCGGCCAAGTATTTCCCCAATTTTTAAAATCACCCTGTACGAAATGTATGAATTGATAAATGATGGAATAGAAAGAGTATATTGCATGCCAAATCAATTTCAACAATATTTCATTTTTACATCGAATTTTGAGACATTACTAAAATGTTTTTATTTGTCACTCTGTATCACTCTGTATATAATGATATAATCTGCATCTTCTTTATGATATCTACTAATATGAAGGTACGTTAATGATAAAAGCGAAAAAAAATGCAGTTGACACTTTCAAATCCCGAAGAAATAATTAAATAAAATTTACTGATTATCAACTTCAACACCCTGTATTTCAATATCTATTCATCAACGAACTTTGCGACTCTGCACGTTCAATCAGTACATCGAATACTACAATATACTTAAAATTCAGACAATTTCACCGAGAACCATTTTACCTATAAAAAGTGCGGGGTCCTTTAAATAATGATTCAATATGATATTTTCCTATTTCTAATCCAGTAATAATATCATCAAGTAGATATGTATTATTACCAATAACTTTAACTATTTTATATAGTAGTTTGTATGGATATATGAATTTTGCACATTTATTATTCATTATATTTGATACTCTATGTACTTTTACTATAACTAAATCATTTTCTTTGAATCGAATATGTTTTCTTATCCTTCTATTTTGTCTCATCATATATTTTTGTGTATATTTTTTTTATTTTTTCTGTATAGTCACGATATCTTTAATATTCAGACAAATTTTGTCTCTCGTAAATACTGGGCAGAAAATTAGTGAATTACGTCTTCAACGCAAATCATATAAATCTCAGTGTCTCATTTATTGTTTCTAATGCATTAGTGTACCGTTACATAATAACTCACGATTCACACGCTTCTTCATAAATTTGTTTGTGGCGACGAAACAACGTTTGGAATTGAAGGAAAATCCTCGGGAGGTGTAACCTTGGATAAAGGTAATGCTGGAGAGGAAAGAGTAGCAAATACTGGAGAAGATCCGACATTTGGAGTTACAGGAATATCCTCGGGAGATGTAACCATGGATGAAGGTGATGCTGGAGAGGAGGAAGTAGCAGAAACTGGAGAGGAACCGACATTTGGAGTTACAGGAATATCCTCAGGAGATGTAACCTTGGATAAAGGTGATGCTGGAGAGGAGGAAGTAGCAGATACTAACAACGAAACATCGATTGGTGTCACATGAACTTGCACGGGAGATGTAACCTTGGATGAAGAAGGATAATCAACCACATTCGACCAAACCGGAGTTGAGAAGGGAAATGACTTATCGGGTACCATTACAGGTAAATTGGGATTACGTCCATAAAAAAGACTGGATGAAAGAGTAACAACTTTCAAATGATCTAATGGAAATAAATGAAGAGGCTCCAAATGAAAATTGAATTTACATTGACGATAAAAATAACTTTCTTAGTAAGGGAAGGATGTCACCCAATTGGACAAGTCTTGCGCCTTCTCCGACATGTTCATATAATAATGGTCGAATGACGGATTTTCGAACCTGGCGCATGTAGTGGAAACGATGGATGCATTTCGGAAGTTTTGTCTATTAAGAGCTGAGGTATGATCCCTGTCATGCAGAATTTTCATGAATAGAACATCGTTAGTGTTCTCCATCTGAAATCTGGCAATAACTCTCTCAAAAAGATTTCTGGTATCCCTTAAAGGGTGGAGGGATAATAATTCAGGATATCTCCTGATAAGGTATGTATCAATCAATACTAAGTGGTGCATCTCAGCCCCCCGCATTAGCTGTATTATGTCTCTACATACTACAGTGACAAGGGTATCATTAGTGCTCTTCGCCATCGAATTTAAGATGAGAAAGATTGACTTTCTTAAATAATGATTTGCACTAATAAAATCATAGCACATCCCTAGGTATCTGCTATGAGGGTAAAGGTTTGAGTTCCAAAATTCGGTCCATGCGCTGACTCCCACACAGCCACTAAATGTCCTTATTCTATTTTTGATCCACCCCTCTGCATTTATTTGGTTTACCGACTTCACAATGGTGAGCAACACCACAGCAGCCATGACCATTACCCCGTCTGGATTTTTTTGTAGGTCGACCCATTTATCTTCTCCCTTTAATGAAGCTTTAAGACTTGGATAATGATGACTGTTCAGCTTTTGATCTCTGTATCGTCCAATTGTAAATACTCTAGAGTTATTCCAGCTGAGGTCAGAGCATATTGGAGATCTTTATCCTGTTTTATGTGTATTGGATTACCGAAAAGACACAGTAATCCAATGAGAGCTCTCACCAGCTTCATTGGTGTTATATTGTCCTCATCATTATGCGTTGGGAAGTCGTAAAAGTGTGATAAATGATAAATCCCCAATCGGGACCATAGGTGTTTCACTTCGATAAATTGAGATTCTAGAACATAAAGCTCCAGTTTTTCATTGTCCCAAGTGTTAGGTTTTATAATGTCTTTAGCCACTTTATTGGAATAGGTTCTGCTGTTTGAAATTAGACTTAAAGTCCCTAAATCTATCCTTTGGGATTTCTTGTCTGTCATCATGAAAATCATGAAAAGAATATTAATATTGATGAACTGAATGAAAAAATGTGATTAAATGAAATAACAACAATCAACAAATTATACAAGTTCCTTCAACTCGTCAACAATTAATAACTATGAAACTTATCATAGTAGGAAGCTGAATTTTTGGGAAATTGTTGAGTGGAGAATAATAGATATATTAAACAATAATAAAGGAATTTCACCGGGTTAATCGTGAATTACAGGGTGATTTCTGAAACTTTGATAATTTGTCATTTTTATCATCGAAAATTTCCATGATCACCCTATATATCCCAACGGAATCATGTTTATACGGTATCAGCTATCTTCGGGGGATGATAATTCACTTGAATATACAGGATGTGTACCAAAGAACCGGCCATGTATTTCACCAATTTTTAAAATCACCCTGTACGAAATGTATGAATTGTGATAAATGATGGAATAGAAATAGTATATTGCATGCCAAATCAATTTCAACAATATTTCATTTTAACATCGAATTTTGAGACATTACTAAAATGTTTTTATTTGTACTCTGTATATAATGATATAATCTGCATCTTCTTAATGATATCTACTAATATGAAGGTACGTTAATGATAAAAGCGAAAAAAAATGCAGTTGGCACTCTCAAATCCCGAAGAAATATTTAAATAAAATTTACTGATTATCAACTTCAACACCCTGTATTTCAATATCTATTCATCAACGAACTTTGCGACTCTGCACGTTCAATCAGTACATCGAATACTACAATATACTAAAAATTCAGACAATTTCACCGAGAACCATTTTACCTATAAAAAGTGCGGGGTCCTTTAAAAAATGATTCAATATGATATTTTCCTATTTCTAATCCAGTAATAATATCATCAAGTAAATATGTATTATTACCAATAACTTTAATAGTCTAGGAGCCAGCGACAAACTTCGTCAGTAATTTCCTCTCGCGTGAAAATCCGTAAAATGCAATAGGAAGTTGTGTTATGAAGCTTCGTGACCGTCAGCTGTGGCTCCGGTAGTGGGGCAGGCTCCCACACACGAAGAAAAAAAAAGTTCTTTTAGTTATTTCCTCCCACTTTAAAATTTCTTGAATAATAGTTTACTTCATATCTTGGGGAAAAAATTAAGTCAGCTGACCATAACATGGTGGATTATACGTCAGCTGGCCGCTCGAATATGAAAAAATAATTTATATTTTCAATGATTTCCTCTCAACTAAAAATTGATCTGGTGATAGTTTATACTCTATTGTAAATAAAAATTAATGTCAGCTTGCTGTATCTCAGTGAAAAGTTCGTCAGCTGGTAACTTGAAATGGGTAACTATCACCTACTGAATCTTATCAGCTGACGACTTTTCCCTCGACTTACAGCCAGCTGATTTTTTTTATTATGTACCAGAGTATGTTACCTAACACGCTTTTATTAGCTTCACGTGCATGTATGTTTGTATGTAACTCTCCAAAGAAGGAGCCTCGGAAACCTCTAGCACATATGGAACATTATAGCTAGAAAAGAAATAGGTGGGAGTATAATGCGACCCGAATAGGAAATGAAAGCATGTTTAACGTAGTCAGTCAGAGTGTTAGTATAGTGACGAATAAATAAAAATTAAAATGTCTAACGTAATACCTTATTGCGTTTTTTGCAAAAAAACTAATCTCCATTTAAAAACATTTAGTGAAGACAATTTAAATAAGTGTAGATCCGTATTTACAATACGAAAAGCAAATAATCTAACTGGTCATAATATTGTGCTTCCTACACAGTCGAACAACTTTCAGTTGTATCACAGTGAGTGTTATCGACGTTATACCGCTTTGCCGCCAAAATATCGAAAAATAAGAACGCCATCATAAGAGACACCTCCTTTAATATTACCGTATGTATATGGATAGAATATTATTTTGGACAAATTATTTCGATTATAAATTTATATCAATTCAATGTAAGGAAAAGTGAAATATAGTGATATACGCTATTTGCCTTATGTATTCGAATCATAGAATTAAACTGTAGACGACCTCTACAATAAGTATATACACTATACACACTTTTTACTTAATCAGCAAGTGTATATGTGCACTGTAATCGAAAGTAATAATATAAAATAATATATAATTTCTTAGGCAAAACGTTGATGACTTTCATGCAAGTGCAGGACCCAGTGGACTCACAAACACAGGTAATTCTCTGTCTGTCGAAGAATCTGACGTCAGTGAAGTTTCCCCAGAGCTAGAGGTTCCCGAAAATGTTACATTAGCGGTCGAAACTGACACTGCTCCTGAAGATGCTGAAGGTACTGGAAGTAAAAATACTTGCATATGTTTTTTTTGCGGGAAGAGCAGAAAAAAAATCAAAGGTCGTGAAGAAAAATTATCTATTTTTACTAGGGATGGACGCGATTCAATCCAAAAATTGGCTACAAACAGCAATGATTCCTTTACAATAAATAGGATTCGGAATTTACCATCAGGGCCCGTATTCTTAAGGGACTAGTGAGAATCTCACCAATGAGATAGGTGTATTGCATGGTTGCCTAAAACATGAGAGTTTCAAATTTGTCGTATTTTTAAAGAAAATGGTGAGATCTGCACTGTTGTCAGACTTCTACGTAAATTTAAAAAAGTTAAAATGTTCTTACTCGTTTTAGATCAGTTTTACCGGTATTATATATTATTATACAAGCATGCAAGTTATAGTTTTGTATGTTTTGTAAAGTAGTTATGTATAATAATGAAAAGTAAAATTCAGCATTCCAGACGGCAACATCGCTAAGCAAACTTAACCACACTTTTCTTGTTGACAGTTGATTAATGCACAATTCACTGTAGTAGGCATAGCCTCACTTCAGCGAGACAGCCCGCCGGCTCTTATCAGCTGGCAGCTCTTATCAGCGCTTATCAGCGGTAGGATAAAAAATCCAAGGAAAGTAACATCTACAGGGTGCTCGAAAGGCCTTAACGTCTTACATAAATCATAGGGTGTATAAAAATTAACTATTACAGGGTGGATCGTCTGCGGCCCGGCTGGCTGACAATCTGATATTATAATAAGACGTCTATTACAGGGTGGATCGTCTGCGGCTGGCTGACAATCTGATATTATAAGGTATAAGATATAGGTATTACGTAGATATTGTAGCTACCCACGCAGGATCGAAATATTTTGCAGAGTGAAAAAAAAAACAGACTATAATTGATATTATATTACGTAAATATTTTATCTACAGTTTCATGAATATTTTCACGCAATTTCGATAGATGTTTCGGAGCTTTAGCGAAGAATTCAATCGTAGACTCGTTCACCATAAATTTTTCGAAAATACCAACCATGATTATATCTTCGAGGGTTTTGCACCCAAATTCATCTTTTCTATGCGTAACTTCTAGATTGTGTGGTATGTAGTGTTGCGTAACAGCTAGGATGGGGGCATAGATTATATCATTGTGCTCTATCCAGAAATGTGGTGTAATTTTCATGCCATTCGAATAGACCTTTGTACCCAGACATAGTTTGGTTGCTATCCCATATTTTGCAGCCACTTCGTGGAAAATTAAACTTCCAGGTAGACACACGCCACAATAGTTTGCTCGAATAAATTCCTGCTCAATACAACACTTAATTATGTTGAGCTTGACGTACTCACGCATGGGATCCATGTCTGCTCACGTCAAGTAATAAACGATGAATGATGAACTGTCCAGACATGTTAACGCTTTTAAGGCTTCACCAGCCAGGCTCGATAGAGATATTTTTAACGACTCCTGTATATTTCCCGACAGCAAAAGTAGATATTCACACTTTTTTGTGCGATATGTTATAACCGCAAAGTAGAAAAATATTCAATTCATTATGCAAAAACATAAAAAGTTTAAATCAGCGACGTTGCCAAACCATCACTGTAATTTGTCTTGTTTCAATTTTATTTACGAATGACTGTTGATTGAAAAATTCTCAGAGCCAGCTGTGACACCGAGGCCTCCGAGACTATGAGGACATAAGTAGGTTATGCTAGTATTTTCATTATGACGTCACACAAACTAGCTGTTCGTGAGGCCCGTCGCGGACATTCAAGCCTGTAAAATCCGAAAATATTACCTCAACGGCGAGGTCTTGTGTGATACCCACACGTAACTCAACGGTTGTTGGTGAAACTAGAAGTTACAAAGTTCTTCGCGGACCCAAATGTGTTGATCGCAACAGGGTCTGAGACTTTAACGAAATAATCGAAGAAGGGTTAAAGTGGTTAACAACAGGTTGTAAGATCATTTGATGACCAACTGTTTTAAAGATGCCTAATTGTACTTGGGGAAGAGCGTGCAACTGCAGCGACTGCAAACCAAGTTTTTGTTCTTTTTGTCGTAAAGGTCTACGAGCTGACAGAAGAGTACAACTGTGACCGGAAAGGAATTGAATACTACAAGTTCACAGCTTGGTGTAAAGAATGTTGGCTCAAGAAGAACATCGACATCTAGTTCATTATTGTATGCAGACGTGTTCGGGAAAATGACAAAAATGCAGACGGACGTATCGACTAGAGCAAGCCCAGACCAACGGACTTTAGCACGGAAACTTTTTAACTTCGGTAAAAAGTTGTACTTATGCTAACCTATGTAAATAATAAATATTTTTCTGATTTGCATTATTTTATTACAACCACAACATTACAACACAACTACAACTTTTTCTTATCCGTTTATGGTGCTTTCCTATGTATGCGATACCCCTGACCCGATCTCATCAAAAGTACTATTAGTTAAAAAAAAGGTTTTCTTATAGAGGTAAGCAACAAAGTAACACTAGAATAATTTTGACGCATGATCTTAGTACACACGGTATACACCACTCAAATTGTCGACCCTCTAAATACGGGGCGACTTTTCAAAATGCTGATAGCGTTTTCATTGATATTTAGAGCGAATAAAATCTATGGTTCAAGTATGTACTTCAAAATTTATAGAGAAATACTTACATATACAGGTCGGGCGAAGTTTTATTAGTTAAAAAGGTTTTAGAGGTAAGCAACAAAGTAACGCTAGAATAATTTGACGCATGATCTTAGTACACACGGTATACACCACTCAAATTGTCGAAACACCCTATGGGGGTGATTTGACACGGCATACACCACTCAAATTGTCGAAACACCCTATGGGGGCGACTTTTCAAATTGCTGATAGTTTTTCATTGATATTTAGAGCGAATAAAATCTATGGTTCAAGTAGGTACTTCAAAATTTATAGAGAAATACTTACATATACAGGTCGGGCGAAGTTTTATTCAAGGTTTTCTTATAGAGATAAACAACAAAGTAACGCTAGAATAATTTGACGCATCTTAGTACACACGGCATACACCACTCAAATTGTCGAAACACCCTCTAAATATGGGGGTGATGTTTCTGAAGCACCCGTTTAGCGATTACTCAAATTCTTACAATAAAAGATTTTATTGGGAAAAATCAAGAATTAGTAAAACTAACAATTGTGAGTGTTTATGAAAAAGGTGAGTTTTTATTACCACTACATGTCTTTCAATTGATAGATCTTTTTGGGAAAAACCAAGAACTAGCAAAAGTAACAATTGTGAGTGTTTATGAAAATTGTTAGATCTTTAGTATGTTTGAAAGGTTGGTTCATAGGAAATGTGCCTGTTTGTCAGCAAAAACGCTGTCCAAGGGAGACCAAACGAGGAGGTAGGCACTTTCGTCATATGACTACTTCTCCCTCAGGAAAAAAGGAATATTCGCGAAAATTAGGGACACTTCTGGGAGACATTTTAAGGAGGGGGCACACAGATTCCCAAAGTTAATTAGGAGGTGCCCTTCTTACCTTTACACCCCAAAGGAGGTGCCCTAACATACAGAAGGAGGGGGTACACAAATTCCCAAAGTTAATTAGGAGGTACCCTTCTTACCTTTACACCCCAAAGGAGGTGCCCTAACACACAAAAGGAGGGGGTACACAGATTCCCAAAGTTAATTAGAAGGTACCCTTCTTACCTTTACACAAAGGAGGGGGCACACAGATTCCCAAAGTTAATTAGGAGGTGCCCTTCTTACCTTTACACAAACATTCAAGAGAAACATTGTTTTGTCCAATTTTCGCGAATATTGGGGATGGGGTTGGAGGGAAGTAGCCGTGAAAACGGCTGATTTCTAGTAGCATTGGCGTTTGTAACCGTAGGGAACAGAGTCAAAGTTTTCTATTCGTTTTCTTTTAGTGAAGCTGGTTCGGAAGACTTTAGTCACGTTTTTTGTGACAACTGAATGATCGGAGTTCCTTAATGTGTTACGAGTAGTTATGAATTCGTCGGGGGCTTCATTCAGGACCATGTCTCTTAAGGTGTCGAAATTTACTTTCTGGCTCGTATTATAGTTCAAGGTTATACCTTTCGCTTTGATAATATCGAGCGTTTTATTTTTATCAGTTGAATAAACCCTGTAGGCATATATTTTTGGACCACCGGCTACAAAATCTGTTATGTATTCACATAGTTCGTCTGTCATATCGCCGAGAAAACTACCTAAAGGTACTTCGTAGGTGCAAGGTCGAGAGACGTAAATGACAGAGTCTGTGTCATGATATATTACTCTATCGTCGAGTTTTTCTAAATACGTGTATAGTTTTAGTCTAGCTTGTGCAGTGGTGTAGGCCGCTAGTACGACATTCACAGTTGGAAGTGTGGCATATGCCTCTTCTTTAAAGGACCAGTTAACAATGAGGGTGTTTTCGTTAACCGGGAAATATTGTTTACTTCTTTGCATGGCTGCGATAAAATGTCAAATAGTTCTGCAGGTGTGTTGACTATAGACGTCTTAGACTGGTTTTCACATTGTCCAAGCTTGCCCCAAAAACTCGTTATCATGGACTTACCAACCTGTCTTCGACCTGGATTGAATTCAATTTCATCGTAGGACAATTCTACACCCTCACGATCAAAATATTCCTTCATATAGAGATCTTTTTCTTTTGGGGTTTTACATTCGGCGGGCCAACCGCTTGCCTGTTGTTTTATTTTTAAAAAATTTGAAATATATTCGGCAAATAGGCCACCAGACTTTGTAGTTTTATCGTATTGTACCACTTGATATTTCCAAATTTCGTAAATATTTAGAACTTTGTATCCTTTTTCTTGAGCTTTTAGAACCTCGTCCATTACCCATGTACCAGTAAAGCTTCTTTCTTCGTCGTTATGTAAACATTCATTAGACATGTTAGATTCACAACATGTACGACAAAGTGAAAACATTAGTTTACTATTACATTTATAAGGTAGTACGGGGTGGTAGAGATTTGTTGGCGGTAACACTCGACACTTTATTAGTCCCTCGGTTTGTTTTAAATCAAGAGCGTAGCTTTCTTCTCCCACAAAAACTTCCGGGTGACCAATCGGATATTTTCCATATTTATTGACCCACGGATATAGGGAGCAGATGTCAGTATATTTTATTTTCTCTCCATTTTTACAAGAATAATAGAGTTTTGTGGCATCTGTTCGTCTCCCGTAGAAGGCGTCACGAGGCTCCAATGGTAGCTGTTCGAGGAGAGGATGTTTTTCGGTAATAGCTTCAATTTCGGGATTTATTTCACGACGAAAATCGCACTCCCATTTTACAATTACCTCGTACCCGAGAGATCTTAATTTTTCATTCTTCGCCAACGTTGCCTCGTACCGTTGCTCGTATGTAAGTGATGGGTTGTCATGTGTCGGTTCGTTACGTCTATATTTCATA